>LR746271.1:1712500-1815000 GCA_902729315.2 Spirodela intermedia | reverse complement strand
ATCTAAGATGGTGCAATTGAAGAAAATGAGGAGAAAATCATGTCATATTATGTCGAACACTTCTCATTTTTGTGTCCACTTCAATTCTATTGGCCTAAATTATCATCAAACTATCGGGAACAAAAGCATTTGTATGTTCTTCAAACATTAATTGACAAGGAATATTAGCAGCTTATAATACCCTAAGCGTGTGTGAGATAAAACATACGGTAGGTGATGAGCCTTCATTATCATGAGTTAATAATTAATAAATAATATAATTTTAATCTTAACTCATGATAAATAGACTTATATTTGTGTTAATCTGTGAAAATAGTTTTTAGTTGGTTAATGTGATTATTTAGCTAATTATGTGATTTTATGTGAATTTATATAATTTTTATAATCTTATTTTTAAGATAAATAAAGAAAAAGAAAAGAAAAGAAAAAGATAAAGAAAGGAGGGACCTGTCGGCCAACTGAGCCCACAAGTGGGTCGAAAGTGTAGTCGGGGCAGAGCTACGAGTAAGGGCTCGAGTGGTTATGGACCGATGGAGGCATGTGTGCACCACTCCTCTTTTATATCACTAGTGGCCATCTAGTTATGCGGCAAGGAGTGGTTGTACACGTAGAAGAAAGAGACTAATTACTTTTAAATCTTATATTCTAATATATTCGTCCAAAACTTCGACGTACAACTGATGTGAGACTAAACCTGTATCACACCTTCTCTCGAATGGTGTTGATTATTTTAATATCTAAAATATCACTTAGTTATAACAATGATATACCATGATGATGTCACCTTAAAAGGAATTATAGAACTTATTTCACTCTTTCTCATGCAAGCATGCAATCGACGTAGGTTAAAATCTTACTAGAGTCAAAACTCATATTTTTATTTGATTAAATCACGACTTTTTTGTAGATCGTCAATAAAAGATTAAGTCGTCATAATTATTTGATCATCAGCAAAAATCTCATCAACGTGATTCGTAGAGCATTGTTGATAAAATTATTGAACAATTCTCGATAAAATATCACAAATCTATCGAGTAAATTATCTCTAATTGATCGACTAATAAGCCATCATCAAGAAGACAAATGATTCGTCAAGAGATGAGTCGTCACCTCTTGGGAGTGTACCAAATGTGATGAAGAGCCTCCTCTCACTATGTGGACCTAAGAATGAAGCTTCCTAACACGCACCTCACTTCCATCTAGCTCTTCTTTGTTAGGTGACAGTCGTCGGAGAGTTGTAATGTCGTCATCTTTCTGCTCCATTGGGTGACAGTTGCTAGAGACGATTCGACTATTCATTTTATTAATTTCTAGTCTTTGCAAGAAGATTTAAAGATTGTCCATATCGTTCTTGTCTAATGAGAGCCTTCAAGCCATATACACTACATGACAATCCTCCTAAATGCTTACGATTTTAGTGTATTGTCAATGTATTATTGTGTGACATCAGAACTCTATTTTATCATATTTTAATTAGTTTAACTTTTGCCATCATTTTTTAGACTTCAAAAGGAGATCCAACGAATGCCTAAGTCATCCAACTCTAAGGAGAGTTTTTGCGGCCGTAAACATCATTCGATGACCTTCTTAAACACATAGAATTCTAACAATCACTATCGTGAGGCTGAAACTCTGCCTTTCCTACTTCTAACTTAATATTCACTTCATTTAGTGATAATTTATGTGATTTAAATTTACTAAAGTATTCTTCATTCAATTATGATTCTTCTGACTTTTACAGATCTTAATTTGACCAATTAAATCATATGTAAGTGCTTACATATGAATCATCAAGCAAAACTCTATTTTCACCTGATTCGCATTTGTCAGGCGCTGCCATCATCTTGACATCTGCACCCCTTATTTTCCTTTTTTGTAGATTTTAACATACATTTTATTTTTTTTCTGTCTATAATTCATAAAAAGATCATATTCTTTGTGGAAAATTCTGAATATTTCTAGATATTATTTTACATCCCTATGATCGACTTAGAAAATTAACATTATTTTTGACAAAATTTATTGAATTATAATTTATTTATTTTTTCATAAATACTTCTAAATATATAAAATTAGTATTTTTTAGTTTTATAAATTTTAAATTTACGTGATTTACTATAAAAGAACTAAGTCACATTAGTAGGCCTATTAAACATTGGACTCTTCTTACAAGCTAATATTGATCCTCTTTCTAGGGATTGATACTACTTTCTCAATGGAAGGCATTGTTTTTGCCTCCAAACATTTAATTCGCATCTCATATCTTATACCTTTAGCTTTTATTAAACAAAGTAGACTTAACGTGACCTTAATTGTAGGATACTCAAATCAAGTAACATTTGTGTGCATTTGTGATTGTTTTTCTCATATTTTATGTTTTTATTCATCACCTCCTCTCATGAGTGTTAGGGGAGTCTTCCTTTTGACGACAAATGACAAAAATGCCACTTTTGATGTACGATGATGAAATGTTGAAGTTATTATTATTATTATTTAAATGAAAGGGTACCTTTGAAATATTTGTGGGAATATTTTTGGACCATAAAGATTCATTTTTATGTTTTCTGATTTATGAAATTACAATTGTATAATTTAGATACCATTTATGACATGATTATATACTTTGTGGATAACCCTTTGAGGTAGTTGATTCTTGAGAATAATCTTTATGAAAGCCTAGTTGGGTGTGTACCTTGATTCTCAAAAGCAATAGTCTTTAACAAATGTGAGCATATATTGATAATGAATGCTAAAATTATAACTTGGGCAATAATATGGAAAGAAACTTGCATGTAATTTTTTTTGGTACAAGTCCATAAATTTTCTAATCTTATTGTGCTCTTCATAAATTGACTATTAGTTTTGCTTATTTGTGTGCAGTTAGTTGAAATCAATTAGGGGATCCTTCTTTAGAAGGTGCACATGATCATATGCCATTTTTTTTAGAACTTTCCTCTCTTTTTCATTATTTTTCCCTTATTAATTAAGGTGAGGATTTATATGAAAAAGGAAGAAAGACTAAAGATAAGTAATAAGGTATTTTGGGTTTAAAACTCTTGGCACTATTTACATTGAGAATTGGAGTGTCATGAATGGGGCTTAGACCATTTTAAGAAAAATAACCAATCTTGTCCATTCAACTAGGCATAATTTGTTGGCATAAGGCAATGAGAGATGAGTTACAACAAAATGGGGACGGTTTATCATATTTGTTTTGTTTTAGTGTGAAATATATAATTTCAATACAAAATATCACTATTTTTTGTAATTTTATTTAACTATAATCCCTTGTCCTCATTTTTTGTATTTTACTTGTACTGCTACCTTATTAAATGGTAGCTTCCCTTGGGTACTAACTAAAACCTTTTAGGATAATAAAAGCAGGTAAAAAAAGGAAAAATGAGATGTATAAGGTAGCTGTTAGTAAGATGAAAGATGTAAGAACAAATTTGAAGGGACTCCTTGAAGATTGATGAGGGCATTTGAGAATTTTTTGGGCTTGAGGTATCAAGAGGTGCTCATGGTGATAGATATTTGACTTGGTTTATCACTCTTTTTACACTATTTTTGCTTATCAAGCTTTATTTCTCCAGCACAAAATCATGCAAAAGATCAAATTTCATTTCTTTATGGGGAGATTTTTACTGGAGTTGTCATAAAGATGACATTAGAATTTGGGCCATGATGACAAGAGATTATTGATTTGTTACTTATCATGAGCATTTGAATAATAGTGAAACATGAGATGCTATTCTTAGTTCAATGCAACCTAAAAGATAGTGTAGGGTATTTTTCTAGGTAAAGATATTATAGAAATTGGTCATAGATATTTGATTTGGTGGAAGCATATATCATCTCTTTTTAAACTATTTTGGCATATCAAATCTTTATTTCTTTGGCACAAAATCATGCAACATGAAAAAATCAAATTTCCTTATTTCTAGGAGATTTTCACTAGACTTGTCATCAAAATGATGTTAGAATTTAGGCCACGATGACAAAAGGTTATTGATTGTTACTTATCATGAACATTTAAATAATGGTGGAGAATGAGATGTTATTCTTAGTTCAATGCAAACCTAAAATATAGGGTAGGATATTTTTCTAGGTAAAGATATGATAACAATTGGCTCAATTTTTTTTCTAATACATAAATAAATAACTCCTTAAAGGACAACTAGTGTAAAACATCCTCCTTTTACAAAAAATATGTATTTGATATTCAAGACATGAGAGAATTTTAACATCAGTCATGATGGGAGTAATAGCTAAAATTTAGTGTGAATGACAAGAATGATATTACTAACATGTTAATTTTTTATATGGAGTGCTTCTAAACCGAATTACAAAAATCTCATAGTAAGATTTGGACTATATGGAAGGTATTCGTTGAGAGATAGAAATGACTGAATCTAAGTTTAAGTGTATTAAATTAGATAAATAATTCATACTTGTCTTTTCAAGGTAAAGAGGTCTTGATGTAGAAGTTTTTATTTGGTAAACCCTCTATGTGGGATTGTTTTTATGGATGATGTTCATTGCCGCATTCAACATTTGGGTGAAGGAAGAACTTTCCAATGCTTACTATGTTGTTATCTCTATCCCCCTCCTCTCAATCTTGTTAGGTTCAATTATTCTAAAAAATAAGCAAGGTATACAATGAAAAAACATATGTTATGTTAATGATAAATGTTTAGACATGTCAATGTTAGAGGCCATCTTATGATGTTTGATTGAAAGGATAAACACAAAGTGATGGTGGAGAAACCAACTCAGTAGTGTCTAACCCCAAATCGTTAGGTCCTCAATGGCATTTGCTGAGGTCAAATACTTCATAACCTCTTGATAATTCAAGACGTTAAGTGATAAAGAGTATGAAATGATGGGTGAAATTTCTACTGTATTTTTGAAGTTTTAGGTAAAAGAATATTGATATACTAATTTGTAAAAAGTAAATGTAGATTGATGAATACACATGGAATAAATAAAACTAAAAATTTTAATAAATAAAATAAATGAAGTGGAGAAATATTTATAGACTATAAAGAAATAAATTATTGATGATATTATTGACATCACATCAATTGGACTTACAATATGAAAAATAAGAAAATGATCTATCTATATAGATTGTCTCTTAACTAAATTCCTATCATATGAAATGTGACATAAAAATGTACAGTTCATAAATTCTACTGAAAATATTAAATAATTGAAGATGGAGTGGTAGTGAGAATGAAAGTGAGTAGAGAGCTTAAAGAATTTTCTAGAGGTCATTCAAGAAAAACTCCTCTCTCTTATATAAGAGTCATGTATTCTATCTTGAGACTACATGGATTCCAAAGTTTTCCTTTCTCATGTCAACATGGTATCAGGGCTCTAGGTATCCTTTGTCGTCCTCCTCCTCTCCGATGTGTCGCCCATCTTTGGTGTGCTGCTCTCCTCCTTGTTGGCCTTTTCTCACCTCGAGTGGCTCTTCAACATCGCCACTCTTCCCTCTTTTGGCATCGTCGTTTCTGCTGTTGCTCTCCTTCTACTTTTGATGCCGCCCTCCTTGCCACCGTCACCCCTCGTCTGTGCCATTGCTCTCCTCCTCTTCTTCGACGTCTCTACTGTGGCCGTTGCCATCGAGGTCCGATAAGTCTTCATTATTATGAGTTAATAATTAGTAAATAATATAGTTTTAGCTTTAACTCATGATAAATAGACTTATCTTTGTGTTAAAGTGTGAAAAGTGGTTTTCAATTGATTAGTGTGAATTTTTGGGTAATTATGTGATTTTACACGAATTTATATAATTTTTATAATTTTGCTTTTGAGATAAATGAAGAAAAAGAAATAAAAAATAAAAATAAGACAAAACGAGGGGGACCTACTAGCCAGCCAAGCCCGCAAGTGGGTTGGAAGATCAGTCGGGGAGTAGCTGCGAGTAGAGGCTCGAGCAGCTTGGACCGATAGGGGCACGTGTGCGCCACTCCCCTTCCACGTCACCAGTGGCCAGCCAGCTATGGGGCAAGGAGTGGTCGTACACGCGAGAGAAAGGACTTGCTTAGAAATGTAACATTAGTATATATTCGTCCGAAAAATCAGTGCACAACCGATGTGAGACTAAACCCGCGTCACACCTTCCTCAGAAAGGGCGGGCAACCGGCGGGGGGTTCGAATCTTCCTAGAGCCAAAACTCATATTTTTTTATTTGATTATCGCGACTTTCCTACATATCATCGGTGAAGGATTAAGCAACTAGAATCGCTGGATCATCGGCGAAAACCTCGCCAACACGATTCGCGGAGCATTGTTACTAAAATTGCTGAATGATTTGCGATAAAAGGATTGCGAATCCATCGAGTAAAGCATCTTTGATTGATCGACGAACAAGCCGTCGTCGGGAAGAAGATGATCCGTCGGGAGACAAGTCGCCACCTCTTGAGAGCGTACCAGATGCGATAAAGAGCCTCCTCTTACTGTGCGGACTTGAGGATGAAGCTCCCTGACACACGCCCCACCTCCATCTAGCTCCTCTTCGTCAAGTGACAGCCGCTAGAGAGCCGCAAAGTCGCCGTTTTTCTACTCCGTCAGGTGGCAGCTGCCGGAGGCAATTCGACAAGATCTAGAGATTGCCCACATCATCTTTGTCCAAGGAGAGCCTTCAAGGCTATAGACACTACACGATGATCCTCCCAAACGCTCAGGATTTTGGTGCATCGCCGACACATCGCCATCGCGACGCCGGAACTCTGTTTTCTTACTTTCAACTTACTTTACGCTTCATTTAGTGATATTTTGTGTGATTTTAATTTACCAAAATATACTTCATTCAATTACGATTCTTCTGGTTTTTCCAGATCTTAATTTGATTAATTAAATCGTCTGTAATCGCTTACGTAAGAATCGCCAGGCGGAACTCTATTTCTGCTTGATTCGCGTTCGTCAGGTGCTGACATCATCCTAACGTCTGCACCCTTATTTCCCTTTTTTGTGAATTTTAAATATATTTTCTTTTCATTTCCTAGTATAAAATTTATAGAAAATCGTATTCTTTGAGGAAAATTCTAAATAATTACCAGATTACATCCCTATGATCGACTTGGAAAATTACCACTATTTTTGAAAGTTTTATTAAATTATAATTGATATATTTATTCAGAAATACTTCTAAATATTTAAAAATTCATATTTTCCAGTTTTATAAATTTTAGATTTGTGTGATTTAATATACAACGACTAAGTCACGTCAAATGTTGGTGCCGTTGCTAGGGATGTATTGCATAATATTTAGTATTTTTCTATTTTTCTCTTAGAATACACAAAAAAAAATAACTCTTGTTTTATTTTTATTTTTGCCGAATTATTTTTTTAAGAAAAAAAAAACGAAAAGAAGCAAGGCAAGGACTGGAGCGTACTGAAGGAGGGTAACAACTACTAAACTTTTCCCTTGAATTTATTGATTTTTTATGCATGGTAGAAGATCTTTGCATCCAAGGCTAGAAAATCCTTTCATTATTTTATTCAAAACTAAAAATCTGAAAGAAAAATTAATTTTGATAGATCCTAAAGAAAGTACATGTCAAACTGAGAATAATCTTATGGCCATGAAAAATTATTATATCCCTGATTCATTTCAAAGAGCATCCAATATTAGAGTCTTATTAGCACCCACTGTTAAATTTGAAATAAATCTAGAAAATTTTCAAATACTCCCTAATTTTCATGAATTGCCTTTAGAGGAACCTCATCAGCACTTAGAAAAATTTCATATGGTCTGTGATTTAGTTAATCTCCCTCAAGTTACATCAGAAATTATTAAGATGAAATTATTTCCTCATACACTTAGGGACATAGAACATACATTTCTTTGAAAAATTATCTCTTAGGTAAAACTCAAAATATGAGAAAATATATATGGAGTTTTTTTCAAAGACTAGGAAAAACTTTACATGAGACATGGAAAAAATTCAAAAATTTACTTAGAAAGTGTCCTCATCATACTATACCCAAGTGGTAGCTCAATAGAATTTTTTATGATAGATTATTAGAACAACATAGAAATATGGTTGATTCTATATGTGGAGGGACTTTTATGAAGAAAACCCCTGATGAGATTTACAGTCTTTATGAGAATTTAAGTGAAAATTATAGAGATCAAGCCTCTTTTGAATTATATGATAGGGATAAGAAGAGAGGAATTTATGAATTGTATCATGATGATGATTCTAAACTTAAAAATGAAGTTAATCAGATTAATCAAAGATTAAAAAAATTAATTTACTTATTGACAATATTAAAAAACCTTTTAACCCTCAATTTAATTTAAATAGTACATGTCCTATATATGGTGAAAATGATTATTCTAAATTTTAATACTATAATTTAGATCAATCATTTCACCCTATGCAAGAATAAGTGCAAGTAGCTCACGGTGTTAATAGAAATAGGGAACCTTTTTCAAATTCTTATAATCCTAATTGGAGGAATAATTTCTCATAGAGAGACTCAAATAATATTCAAAATCCAGAAGCACTTAGACCCAATTCAAACTTTGAATTTTGTCTAAAATAAAAAAATAGATTTTAGAAAAATCAGCCATCTCAAACCCAACCTGGTAATATGGAAATGATGCAGCAAATGAACCAAATGATGCAACAAACTATGAATCAAATGATGCTGAACTAGAAACAAATTATAAAGGCTCTTGGGAATAAGAGAGAAGAGGGACAACTACCTAATCAGCCCATAGAAAATCCAGGGAACTGCTCAACAATAGGATTTCAGCAAGGAGAATCTAGTAGCATGAATCTAGGAAAAAACCCACGAAATGAAAATGTTAGGACAGTGAATGCATTAAGGAGTGGTAAGATCTTACTTGATCTTTATCCCCAAACATTAGAAGAAAAGAAAAACGTAGACAACCCAAAACAAAATCAAATAGGAGTAGAAAAAGATTTTATAGATTCTACCAAGGAAATTTTGAAAGAGAGGACAACCATTCCATTTTCTAAAGCTCTAGAGCCTAGATAAAGAAAGAAAAAGGAACACAATGAAGAAATAAAGAGAATTTTACAAGATGTGCAAATTAGTCCTCCTTTACTCACTGCCATTGAACATATTCTTGAATATACTAGAGTTTTGAATACACGAAAAAAGGCACCTAGAGTAGAAAAATTATCTATGCATGTTAGTGCTTTATTATTAAATCAATTACCATATAAATTGAGAGATATGGGTGCCCCTTTAATTTCGTGTGACATTGGTGGATCTATTTTTCAGAATGTATTACTTGACACCGGTGCTAGTATTAATTTATTACCTACAAGTATTTGTGATAAATTTAATATTTATGATCTTAAACCTTCTACTATTACCTTACAATTTGCTGATAGATCTATAAAACATCCTAAAGGTATTTTAGAAAATGTGATAGTGACAGTTAAAGGGTGTAAATTTCTAACTGATTTTGTAGTGCTGGAAATAAATTTTAATGGATATTTTTATGATACACTAATCATCATAGGGAGACTATTTTTGCATACAATAAAGATGAATATTGATTTTTCCACAAGTATTGCGAAAATTTCACGTGGAGATCAATCAATAGAAATTAAAATTTTTGAGGTATCAAATGATCTTAAGAAATCCTAAATATATGATTGTCATATCATAGATCTTCTAGATGATTTTGATGATCCAGATGTTATTGATGACTGTGTGCTGGAAGAATTAGAGGAAATAGAGAATATAAATTTGGGAGAAAAGAAAGAGGAAGATCATCTGAATTTAGAGTTGAAACCTCTTCCCTCTAATTTAAAATATATGTTTTTAGAGGAAAATAATTCATTTCCTATTATTATTGTAGCTGATTTGAGTGATAAATAGGAAGAAGAATTATTAGATGTACTTCGAAAAAGTAAGAAAGCTATGGGGTGGAAAATAGATGATCTAAAGGGCATTGATATGAGTGTATGCATGCAAAGTATATATCTAGAGGAGGGGGCTAGAACTAGCAGAGAACCACAATGAAGATTAAATCCTAACATGATGGAAATTATAAAAAAGGAAATTTTAAAGTGGCTGGCTGCTAATATTATTTATCCTATTTCAGATAGCAAATAGGTTAGTCCTACACAAGTGGTGCCAAAAAAATCAAGGATCACGGTTATAAAAAATGAAAATGGGGATGAAATACAAACGAGATTAACTATTAGTTGGAGGGTTTGCATTGATTATAGAAAATTAAATTCAATTACTAGAAAATA
This sequence comes from Spirodela intermedia, assembly GCA_902729315.2. Taxonomy (NCBI): domain Eukaryota; kingdom Viridiplantae; phylum Streptophyta; class Magnoliopsida; order Alismatales; family Araceae; genus Spirodela; species Spirodela intermedia. The sequence continues at coordinate 1,804,747 of LR746271.1, read as the reverse complement.
TCATTTTCCCCTACCATGTACTAATCAAATTCTAGAAACATTAGTTGGAAAAAACTTTTTTTATTTTCTAGATGGATACTCTGGTTATAATCAAATTTATATAAACCCTTTAGATCAAGAAAAAACAACTTTCACTTGTCCATTTGGTACTTTTGCTTTTAAATGCATGCCTTTTGGTTTGTGTAATGCTCCATCCACATTTCAAAGATGTATGTTGTCTATTTTTTCTGATATGACTGAAAAATACATGGAAATTTTTATAGACGATTTTTCTATTTTTGGTGAATCATTTGATGAATACTTAAATCATTTACATCATGTACTTAAGAAATGCATAGAGAAAAAAATAGTTTTGAGTTGGGAGAAATCACATTTTATGGTTAGAGCGGGAGTTGTGTTGGGTCATATTGTGAGTGAAAGGGATTTAGAGGTGGATAGAGTAAAAATTGATATTATATCTAAAATGAAACCTCCAAATTCAGTAAAATAGATTAGATTTTTCTTGGGTCATGCAGGTTATTATATAAAATTTATTCAAGATTTTTCAAAAATTTCTAAACCTCTCACCATGTTATTATCTAAAGATGTGCCTTTTAATTTTGATGAGAAATGTTTTGAGTCTTTTTCTGAAATAAAAAGATTACTTACTGAGGCACCCATTTTACAAGCTTCTGATTGGTCCTTTCCCTTTGAAATAATGTGTGATGCATTGAATTTGTAGTGGGGGCAGTTCTAAGACAAACAAAAGAATCAAAACCTATAGTAATTTCATATGTTAGTAAAACTATATCTGATGCTCAATTAAATTATACCATGACTGAAAAAGAGTTGTTAGCTGTAGTATTTTCATTAGAAAGGTTTAGATCATATATTTTGGGAGCTAAAATTATTATTTATACTAATCATGTAGCATTAAAATATATGTTAAATAAGAAAGATGCAAAGCCACGTTTATTAAGATGGATTTTATTGTTATAAGAATTTGACTTAGAAATAAAAGATAAAAAAGGTTTCGAGAATATTGTTGCTGACCATCTTTCTAGATTAAGTGATACAAAAATAAATGCAGCACCTTTACAAGACACATTTCTAGGTGAACAATTGATGGCAGCTCAACATCAACCATCACCATGGTATGCACATATTATCAATTTTCTGGTTTTAGGAAAACTTTCAAAATAGTGGGATAAGAACAGAAAATATCATTTATTTTCTAAGATTAGAAATTATTTTTGGCATGATCCTGATTTATATTACTTGGATAATGATCAAATTTTAAGGAGATGTGTTCTTGAAGAAGAATATCAGCATTATTAACATGTGCCATTCATCTAACTGTGGAGGACATTTCTCTAGACGAAAAACAGCTGCAAAAATTTTTCAATGTGGTTTTTATTGGCCTACAATCATTAGAGATTCTATAGAATTTAGTAGAACATGTATTTCATGCCAATTTATAAGTAATATGAGTAAAAAAGATGAAATGCCCATGAGTAATATATTAGTAGTCGAAATTTTTGATGTATGGGGAATAGATTTCAAGGGTCCCTTCCCATCAGCTGAAAAATATGAATATATTTTGCTTGGTGTTGATTATGTGTCGAAGTGGGTGAAAGCTATTCTTACTAGAACTAATGATCACAAAATCGTGATGAAATTTGTGCAGGAAAATATTTTTTCGAGATTTGGATGTCCTAGAGTGATTATTAGTGATGGAGGAACACATTTTACAAATAAATATTTCAAAGAACTATTGAAAAAGAATAGAGTATACCATAGAGTAGCCACTTCATATCATCCCCAAACAAATGGGCAAGCTGAAGTAGCAAATAGGGAAATTCAGAGAATTTTGAGAAAAATAGTTAGACCAAATATGAAAGATTGGCCCACGAAATTACAAGATGCATTATGACTTATAGAACAGCTTATAAAAATCCCATAGGTATGTCTCCATTTTGCCTCATTTTTGGAAAGCCATGTCATCTTCTTATGGAAATAGAGGATAAATCATTATGGGTTATAAAAAATTATGTATGGATGAAAAATCAGCTGGTGGGAATAGAATTTTTCAATTACATGAACTAGAGGAGTTGAGGAATGAAGCTTATGAAAATCATAGAATATATAAAGAAAAAACTAAAACTTTTCATGATAAATACATTAGTAGGAAAAAATTTGATGTTGGACAAAAAGTGTGGTTATATGATTCCAAGCTGAAATTCTTCTCAGGAAAATTAAAATCAAAATGAAAAGGGCCTTATGTGGTGGAAGAGACATATGATCATAGGTCTGTAATGATTAAAGATCCTAAAAGTGATCATAACTTTAAGGTAAATGGACAACGGCTTAAACATTACAAAGAACATGAACGCCTTGTAGAAAAAGAAATTTTATTATTAAAAGAAATTCAAGAGTAAGATCAAGGTGTCCAGTTGGAGACATTAAATTCAGCGCTGCATAGGAGGCAACTCATAGTTTTTATTTCATTATATTTGATTTTTTTTTAAGCTCTGTTTTTCTTAGAATTTCGTAGTACTTATTTCTGTATTTATTTTTTCGAAAAGGTGCAGGAGGAGGAGTGTAAGATGAAGTGGAAAATTAAAAATGAGGTTGAGGTGATGTCTTTCTGAGCTTTATCATTTCTGACAATATTTTTAATACTTAACTTTGCATATATGCATGCTTCACTTGAAAATTATATTTTCTGCATATTCTGTTTCAATTTTTCTGTGTCATTGAGGACAATGTCATCTTTAAGTTGGGGGGGTGAAGTATTCATTATTAATTTATGCTGTAGGACGATTAAGAACATGTGTTTGCATTATAACAGCAATTGAAAAAATAAAAATAAATTAAAATTTAGAAAAATTGCAACATCTATTTTCTGGTTTTCTGTTAGGAACAACAAATTATTAAGAATAATAGACAAAAAAACAGCCTGAAATTTGAAATTCTAAAGATCCTTTTCTCACATTTCAATTCCCTAGACATATATTATTGAAATTCAAAATTACAACTATAAAGAGGATAGTTTTGATTTATTTTTGATAAATTTATTACTGCTAAAAATAGAACTGAAAACATAGCTGTCAGAACTATCTAATTTATAAATTTCTTACATCATATTGCATGCATGAAAAATTAAATCAATTAGATTGATTGATACCAAAAGATATTAGAAAGATTATTATTGAGTCAAAAGAATGATCTAGTAGCATAAAATGTTGGAATACTCCTTGGATACATGATAGATAACATGGATTTGATTTTATAGATTTTCACTTCATGATCTTGATGGATAGTATTTACTTGATGTGAAAATTTGATTGATCATTTGAGTTTAATGGAGATTTTTGCACCTTGATCTATAGGACTTGTGAGGAGAAATCACTTATTTTTTTAAAAAAAGAAAGAGCAATATGAAAAATCTAGAAACAAAAAGTACACATGGAGGGTGTGAAACATCATTCTCATTATTGAAAATCATGCATAGAAAAACACTTGCTGCAAAATAAGTGGATTAAGTGAAAGCCCTGAAAATGAAGAATACACATAGAGGGTGTGAGACATCATTCTTATTGTCAAAATTTGTCTACAGGAAAAGCTACTTATCCACTATATATATATATATATATATAAAAGAAAGAAGAAATATAATGCAAACTTCAAAAATTAAGCTATAAAAAAAAGGAAATGTAGGATCAATATTATTCTTGGATGAGTATTGATAATTAGAACATCTTGTAAATACATCTATGAGTGAAGAAGTGATAAAGATGTGAATAGAAGAAGTGAAGTCTAAATTATTATTCTAAGGAGTATTTAAATATTTAAGTGCTTGACATCATTTTTAAATACTTGATATAAGAATCCAAAGTATCTAAAAGTGCATCATTTCTAATTGTATTTTTTTTCTGTATTGAAATCTGATGTTTGAGACTTGTAAATTTTTATTTCGTAATTCCACTACTAAGGGACTAGCAATGATTTAAGTTGGGGGTGTGATAAGTCTTCATTATCATGAGTTAATAATTAGTAAATAATATAGTTTTAGCCTTAACTCATGATAAAGAGACTTATCTTTATGTTAAAGTGTGAAAAGTGGTTTTTAGTTGATTAATGTGAATTTTTAGATAATTATGTGATTTTACATGAATTTATATAATTTTTACAATCTTGCTTTTGAGATAAATGAAGAAAAAGAAATAAATAAATAAAAAAGACAAAACGAGGGGGACCTGCTAGCCAGCCGGGCCTACAAGCGGGTTGAAAGATTAGTTGGGGAGTAGCCACGAGTAGGGGATCGAGCGGCTTGGACTGATAGGGGCACGTGTGTGCCACTCTGCTTCCACATCACCGGTGACCAGCTGACTGCGGGGCAAGGAGTGGTCGTACACGCGAGAAAAGGGACTTGCTTAGAAATGTAACATTAGTATATATTTGTCCGAAAAATCGGCGCACAACCGATGTGGGACTAAACTCACATCACACCTTCCTCAGAAAAGGCAAGCAACCGGTGAGGGGTTTGAATCCTCTTAGAGCCAAAACTCATATTTTTTTATCTGATTATCGCGACTTTCTTGCAGATCGTCGGTGAAGGATTGAGCAACTAGAATCGCTAGATCATCGGCAAAAATCTCATCAACACGATTCGTAGAGCATTGTTACTAAAATTGCTAAATGATTCGCGATAAAAAGATCGCGAATCCATCGAGTAAAGCATCTTCGATTAATCGACGAACAAGTCGTCGTCAGGAAGGGGACGATCTGCTAGGAGATGAGTCGCCACCTCCTGAAAGCATACCAGATGCGATGAAGAGCCTCCTCTTGTTGCGCGGACCTGAGGATGAAGCTCCCTGACACGTGCCCCACCTCCATCCAGCTCCTCTTTGTCAGGTGACAGCGGTCGAAGAGCCGCAAAGTTGCCATTTTTCTGCTCTGCCGGGTGACAGCCACCGAAGACGATTCAACGAGATCTAGAGATTGCCCACATCGTCTTTGTCCAAGGAGAGCCTTCGAGGCTGTAGACATTGCACGACGATCCTCTCGAACGCTCAGGATTCCGGTATATCACCGACGCTTCGCCGTTGTGATGCCGGAACTTTGTTTTCCTTCTTTCAACTTACTTTACGTTTCATTTAGTGATAATTTGTGTGATTTTAATTTACCAAAATATATTTTGTTCAATTACAATTCTTTTGGTTTTTACAGATCTTAATTTGATTAATTTAATCGTCTGTAATCACTTATGTAAGAATCGCCGGGCGGAACTCTATTTCTGCCCGGTTCGCATTTGCCGGGCGCTAATGTCATCCTAGTATAAAATTATTTCTCTTTTTTGTGAATTTTAAATATATTTTCTTTTCATTTCCTAGTATAAAATTTATAGAAAATCATATTCTTTGAGAAAAATTCTGAATAATTACGAGATTGCATCCCTGTGATTGACTTGGAAAATTACCACTATTTTTGGAAGTTTTATTGAATTATAATTAATATATTTATTTAGAAATACTTCTAAATATTTGAAAATTTATATTTTCTTGTTTTGTAAATTTTAGATTTGCGTGATTTAATATACACCGACTAAGTCACGTCAAGGTCCCTCTTCCTCATCACACCCTAGCTGTCACCCCATTGTGGGTGCCATTGCTCTTAGGTGCCAAGGGCGTCGCCACGGCTATCGAGGTCCCTCCTAGCCATCGCACCCTTGCTGTCACACCCTTGCTATCACACTCTTGTTGTCATTCCCTAGCCGACGCTCCCTTGATGTTGCACCCCAACCCTCGTCGTTGCCATTGTGGGTACCATCGGCATCCGGCCACAGTGGTTTAGGTTTTGCCCATCTTTTGGCAAGCCAACTAGTAGTTTTCTTCCAAACTGGCCCACTCGGGAATGGCCCAACTAGACTCGCGGGCCCACATAGACCCGCAGGCCTAGTGTGGCCCAACCAGCCCTAGCTGAGCCTAGCCAACTTTGCTAAGTCTCGCCAGCTTTGCCTGCTCCTCTGGACTAGCTCGTCGGGCCTTGACCTACTCACCACACCACTTGCCCCTCATGGCGTATCTCACCCCCCTCCGTCGTCTACCTCTAAACCCTTTGAGCTTCTTCTGACTAGTGTTCTCCCTTCTCCAATAATTTCTCCAACTCACCACTCCATCATGATGCAACTTACTCAATCGGTGTACATCTTCCATGGCGATAATTATACATTGTGAGCATCTGGCTTCGAGTTCTTCCTTAGATCTCATAGCCTCCTCCACCTCTTAGAGGACCCACTTGGCCTTTGGGACCCCTTGTATGCAACATAGTCACAGTTTGACTTGGCCATCATCACATAGATGCTTTAGAACATCAAACCTAGCATTGTCGAGCCACTAGCATGCATCACCTCGGTCCATCTCTTGTAACTCACTATAGAGATCATGTATGTCAATCAGACGAACATTGATCGCGTTGTGGAGATCTTTAAGTCTCTTCTCTCCTGCAAATAAGATGATCTCTCTTTAGGCCCACTATGGTCACCTCCAAGCCCTCATCGAGGTTGATATCTATCAACCCCTTACTATCAACATTCTGACCCTCTAGTACTATCGCCACGAGTTTTATGTTGAGGTTTATTGATAACTTGTGAAAACTATATACTGATCTATTATCAAATCAAGAAGAATAATACATATTTGAGAAGTATTTCACAAGTTATCATGTTAATTATTTTATTTATTATTTAAATAAACCTTTCTAAATCTTAATTTAAATTAATATTTTATGAATAAAAAGAAAATGATGAGATTTTATTTCATATCTTGAGGCTTAATTCTCATTTATTTATTTTTAAACATTGTGCTAAATTTTTATGATTTGAAATATATTTTTTATAATTTTTCCAAAAGTTTTAGGCATTAAAATAAATATATGATAACACTCGCATAATATTTCTGATATGGGATTAACTTTATCTTGTTATTCTTTTCAGATTTGGCGGTCGCGCGATAGTAGTGGTCAGATCTGACACACCGCATAAAGTTGTGTTACCGCTGCATCATACGAAAAAGTAGCTCTAGGATCTCACGGTGACTACTAGCAGATCCGACGTACCACATGAAGCCACATCACCGGCGTCGTCATACGAAAAAGTAGCTGCAAGATCCGACGATGACTGCTAGCAGATCTGATGATCCAGGAGATGCCACGTCGCAGCATCAACGCACAAAAAGTAGCCGCCAATCCAACGGTGGCTATCCTCGCACACGGATCCCGATAAATCACAGCAAAAGGCGCGACAGCTAATGGAGATCTAACGACGATTATTGGGCCACATCACCCCTCTTTAGAGCAAAATGACGGTGCAAGGATTCAACGGTCTTCATCGAACCATGTGCCAGAGAAATATATTTACAAATATGGATTATCATTTGGTAAAACATACGATCGATTATTCCCTCTCACACACGGAAGGGTATATGTTCAAATATCGATTATCATCTAGTAAAATAGATAATATTAATTATTACCGCGTGAGAAAAGGAGAAATTCCCGAAAAAATCAGCAAAATACGACAGAAAATAGGAAGTCAAAATAGAAAACGCGATTTGCAGATCTGGGGTACAAAAAGGAGGAAGTAGGGAGAGAAAGGGAGTCTTTTCAGAGTTGTTCTTGGGGTTGTTCTTGAGAAAAAATGTTATTCTTCTTTCTCATATGAAAATAGGAATTTGAAGAGTACATCGTTGATTTTGACTATTCTCCTCTACCTTTTTCACCTTAAATCCATTATGTAGAATTAGATGCAAGACTGAGAAGCGCTACCTAGAAGTTGACATCAAACCATGCATTCTAAGGGTTTGTAACTTTGATTTTTAATAGAGTTTTTATTATTTTCTTGTCTAATCTATAAAATAATTTTATTTTCTTAGGTTTAATCATTTATTTAATTATTTCTCTTCTATTTTATCATTCCAAAGCATATTTAGTTTACTGATTTTAATTTATTCAATTTTAAAATTCATCTTTATATTTATTTGCCATTTTATTTGCTTTATTGCTTTGAATATCAATTTAAATCTTCTAATCAATTTTATAATTCTTTAAATTAAAGAATAAAAATATTTTTAAAAGCCTTCTCTGAGGAGATGACCTAGCTCACCACCATTTTATTTTAATAAATCTAGTTCTATAAATTATTAAAATTGATTGATGATTCTAATAACAACTTAGAACCACATTATTTATATTAGTGGACTTCATTCATCCATCACATCCTAGATTTAAGGGTCTATTCTCTTTGGAGATTTCATGTCTGATCTTACCTCCATCTTCTAGGTAGCCTTTTGGGTCACCACTGATATGTCAATCTACTCCTTCTCTTCCTTTCTAGACGTCTCCTCTACTCCTTTGGCTCTAGCTATTATTGCTTCGTAAGCTCAAGATGATACCCCTCATTTCTACTCTAACAATAGTTGTACTCGTTGCGGACATGGGCACAACACTTTTCCTCCATGTCCTTACTGTAGGAAGTAGAATCATCTAGCTACTAAGTGTTAGAAGTAATTTGGCAAGCCTACTTCTACATAGTTGGTAATAACTTCTCTGACTCTAATGTTCCCCACTCCATACCATATTTTAACTCCTACCTTCCACGTGACCTTGATGCTTGTGAAGTATAATATCATTCGCCACGCGAATAATACCGATGCTTCCACCTCTACTAGGCTCACCTCGTTTTCAACCTCCATACTAAGTACACATGCTCTTCTTGCTTCTTCTTCAATGTTGTGGATTATCGATCCGAGGACCTCCACCCACATGACTAGTATCCCTCCTATTCTCTCCTCCTATCAGCCTACTCAGCCCATCCCCCTATCATCATTGTCGATGGCTGGACCTATCTAGTCAAAGGTCATATAGTGTCACTTCGGCTTCTCTCTTCCTTCACCTTACTCAAGTTCTCTATGTTTCTGGTTTTCTTACTAACCTTCTATTCATTAGTACTATTACCCGTGTCCTCTTTTGTACAATCACATTCTTTCCCTTTCACTGTATTTTTCAAGATCTACGTACCAGATGAAAGATTAGTTTGGGTCATAAAAAAGATTAGGATGTCTACGAACTCATTTTTGATGAACCCTCATTTGGCCTTCAAGTCTTTTTTGTCACGTCTACGACTATTTCTTTTCCTTTGTGGCATTGTCATTTGAACCTTTCTCTAAGTCACAAAAAATCTTATTGTGACTTTCTCTCTCTAAATTTGTGTGCAAGTCTTATCAATTGGGCAAACATCACTGTACTTCTTATTCTAGTTGTGATGGCATCCCCTCTTCCGCTCTATTTGACTTTCTCCATTGTGATGTATGGAGACCATCTTGTACTTCCTCCATCTCGAATCATCATTATGACATCATTTTTGTTGATGACTATACTCATGTAAACTAAGTCTAGTTCCTCCACGACCGCTCTAGGGTTGTTATCGTAATTACTTACTTCATCACCGAAGTTATCACTTAATACACTACTATGCCTAAGATTTTTTGTACTGATAATGCTCGTGAGTTTGTTCAAGCATCTCTTCACACCTTTTGCAATGATCGTGACATCTTCTACCAAACCACTTATCCCCACACTTCGTAGTAGAATGATGTTGCTAAACACAAACATTGTCAGTTCCTTGACATCACTTGTACATTTCTTTTTGAAATGAATGTCTCTTACTATCTTTAGACTAACGTCCTTCTAATTGTCACTTACTTCTAGAATTAGCTTCCCTTCACTCTTCTTGAGGGGGTCATTCCTTTTCATTACTTAATCCTTGATTCTCTTCTTTTTTCTCTTCTCCCTCGAGTCTTTGAATGCACCACCTTCATCTAGGATTTCTCTCTTTCTCTTTTTAAACTCACCCTTTGTGCTCTTAAAGGGGTCTTTGTCATCTACTTTTGTATGCAAAAAGGTTATCAAATCTACTTCTCCAATACGCATTATTATATGACATTGGCCGACGTCACTTTTTATGAGAAGTCTCATTTCTTCTCTCTTATTTTGACTCCTCCTCAGGCCACTATGGAGATAATATCTTCATCATCCTCTTCTACAATCTCTTTTGCATCTTTGGTCACTACTCTACCTAATGTCCTTCATCTCCCTATTGTCCTCCACAAAGGTACACGTGCCTGCACCCACCATCTCATCTCCTAATTTATCTCCTATGACCTTCTTTCTCCTTCTTTTCATGCCTTTGCCCTCTCTATGGCCTCCGAGTTGCTTCAACAATCGCATGTTAAGGCTATACAAATACTTACATGAAAGGCAGCCATAGATTTATAGGTAGCTACATTAGTCGCTCAGGGGACTTGACATTTAGTTACGTGTCCAACTAATGCCAACATTGTGGTGTACAAGTAGATGTTTACTCTCAAGTATCACCTAGATGACTCAATCGCTCATCACAAAGCTCGTCTAGTCGCTCAAGGCTTCACACAAGCATATGTGATCGATTACACTAAGACGTTCTCTCATGTCGTCCGCCTTAACTCTATTCGCGTGCTCCTATCTCTTGTCGTCAATCAGGTATGATCTCTCCACCAGCTAGATGTTTCTAATGCCTTTTTGTACATTGATCTCATGGAGCAAGTCTTTATAGAGCAACTTTTTAGGTATATTGTTCAGGGGGTGTCATCGAAAGTATGTCTCTTGCGGTATGTCATTTATGAGCTCAAGTAGAGTCTATGTGTTTGGTTTAACAAGTTTAGTGATTTACTCATTACCTTTGACTTCACCTTCTACACTGCAGATCCTACCATACTCATGAAGAAAACAAAAGGTGACTTTATCATCCTTACAATCTATGTCAACAATATTCTTGTGATTGAAAGTGATGAGGTCAACATTTTTTGCTATCAAAACTTATTTGCAACAGCACCTCAGCATTCATGACTTGAGGACTCAGTGATATTTTCTTAAGATTGAGTTTATGTATCAAGATTGGAAGCTCACCCTCACTTAGCGAAAGTATACCCTCGACATGCTTCAGGAAATATGCCTCCTTGGGTGTAAGCTGAAAACTTTGCCCATGAAAACTCACCCATAGATCTAAGACATTTCATCTCCCCTACTCAAAGATGCTAACCGATATCGACGATTGTTGGGCAAGTTGATATATTTTACTCACTCGTCTTGACATTATGTACATGGTTAATGTCTTGAGTCAATTCATGTAGAAGCCTTGACAAGTTCATTGGGAGGGAGCTCTATGAGTCCTCACCTACATCAAGTGAGCCCTAGGGAAAGCACTCATCTATCGGCAACACAGCTATCTCCACATTATAGTCTACTCTGACGTTAGATATACAAGTGCTAAAGACAATCGAAAGATTACTACAAGTTATTGCACATACATTGACGATAACTTAGTCACATAGCGATCTCAAAAATAGAGGGTAGTGTCCTATTCTAGTACAGAATCTGAGTATCTAACCATGATTGAGACAACATAGAAAATAATATAGCTTTAATCACTTCTTGACGATCTCGACATTGCTTCTCTCTCTCCAATACTCATACATTACAACAATCAAGTTACCATCTTCATTACTGGTAATCCCACTTTTCATGAGCTTACTAAAGATATTCAAATCGACTGTCATTACATTCAAGATAAAGTTATGTCTGAATTTATCTCTAGTTCTCATGTGACATCATTTCATCAGCTAGCAGATGTCTTCACAAAGAGTCTGGCCGGCATCTCCTATGATGTCACATGTACCAAGTTAGGCATGTTCGACTTATATACTCTAATTTGAGGGAGAGTGTTTGATAGTGATATCAAACTCTCGGCCCACTAAAGCCCATTATCTATCTCTCTCTCATCTCTCCTCTCTCTTATATAGGAGTCGTGTATTCTATCTTGAGACTACATGAATTCTCTTGTGTCAATAAAACCATTATATTTGAGATTTATAGTTTTAATCCAACTGTTAATAAGCATAGCTATTTGCCCTAAAAATTATCTAAATTTCTCTCAAACTATTTTAAAATATCATATACAATTTTAATGAATGAAGTGTTGTTTATTATGATCATGACCTTCATGGTGTCAATATGGTTCACTTTTATTATAACAACTTTCACTATAACTTTCCATATATAGTTGAGGAACTAAATCTTCAGGTGGTAGTTGGTTTTAAACATGACAAAAATTGGAGTTTGAATTGGATGCAAGTTAAGTTGAAACTCCCCATTATGTATGTTTCTATGATACATTTGACACTAAGGATTTCTATAGGCTTACTTACCTTATAAAAGAATATCATCAGATTAGTGGTGCCATCATGATGAAGTTTCATCTTCATGATTGATTATTTTTATATGATGTTGATGCCACATCTCTTACCCCATGATCATAGTGGGGTGCATCACACTATGATGCACCCCTACTCTGTGTGTGTGTGTGTGTGTGAGAGAGAGAGAGAGAGAGAGAGAGAGAGAGAGAAAGAGAGAGAGAGAGATCTTACTATAGAGTCTAGAGAGTAGAATTAGCATACATGCATCATTTAACCAAAACTTGTTAAAGTAAGAGGAACAAGAAGAATTTGACACAATAGGTTTATGTGTTGCATCTAGAGATGATACTATCTAATTTGTACACAAATGTATTTGACAAAGTTTATAGACAATAAATTTATTGATGTCAATAATGGCTGTGTATTCATTGAATTACATTATATTTCATCTAGTGATCTTATTCTATGTACTTATACTGTATACATGACATTTATCTCTTTCTTAAATTTCAGCTTGGAGAAAACCTTTGAAAGCGTGTAAAAGATTTTTAGACGAAGAAAGAAAAGTGAAGAACAATGTTCTTACACGAAAGGTATTATTTACTCAGCTCTATGTTTGACAACATTGTGTGCTTATCCATACATTTATTTGCTTGTTAACTTTTGACAATTAAATGCGTTATCAAAACAATGTATTGATTGGTCCATAAAAAGGACACAGATTTGATTATTTTGTGTCAACCACTAGTCGACTTAAATTGGTTGGTTGACATAAATTGGTTAGTATCTATGTCTTACATCTGATGCATTTGACTCTACGATGATATAGTTTCTAGCATTTTAGCATTATTCTTGCAACTAGGAAATGTGCATGAAGATAGTCATGCTATAGAACAAAAGCATAAACCATGTTGGACCATATTTTGTGTTAACTCATTGTGGCACATAATTTTGGGTGTCTTTCTTAAAACGTTCTTAATGAAATCTGATGAAATACTAAACACTTTTCTTATCAAGGGTAAGAGTGTAGAATTTGAAGATCATGAAATAAAGCATGGACTTGAGGTAGACCATTCCTAAGATCATGAAATGACGGTAAACTCGTCAGCCAACCAGTATACAAATATTAGCACATTCCCATTCCTAACATCAGCTGCCTTTTGCAGGCTTCTCAATGATGGATCATTGAGCACGAAATAAATGAGCTCACAAAGTTAGAGGACAAATTGGAGAGTGAACTGAGGAAAATAAGGTTGAGAAAGGTTAGTTTCTTCTTCACCACTTCTTATCCAGCACCTTGCTTAATCTTTCACTATATCCATATACTTGAATGATTTCAAGTATATTTTTAAGGCTATAACCTCACAATTAGTTTTCACGGCTAATTTTCTAATCAGACATTTTAAGGATATTATTAGTTGTATCAACTTGATGCTGACGAAATCCCACATACAAAATTGGACTGCACTGACGAATGGGAAAAGAGCTGTCTTATGGGCAAGGCATGTTTAATATTTTTTTCCCATTAATAATCAATAAAATTTCAATTGGATATTTTGAAATTTTCAAGTAATATTCAAATGACTCCCACTCTATGAATTACTCTCATTGAAATAAAAGAGAGGCTAAGTAAAAACGAAATATAGTAAACATTTCATGGATGTAAAATAGCATGGAAAAACCAGTAGAAACTTAAAATTTTTTTGTTCATAAATCGGCAAAAAAATACATCTTAGTATTTTGAGAATCCCGAGATGATGTGTTGATTCTACATTGCATGCTCTAATACTATATGCAGATCAATATAGAGATATGATTAAACATTATGACAGAAGAATCTGAGACAATTCAGAGCATTTCAGGAGCCTGCTCTTATTTAGCACTCTTTGAGGCGATCCAGTACATACTCCCTGTTCCAATTCGTTATATGAGTCGAATAAATGGACAGGTCATATTTGACAAATAATAAACCAGATTGTCTCATAAAAGTTCTGTAAAAGACTTGTTTATTTCCATTGGCTTGGAAGTATATACAAAAACATTCCGACTTGTTGTACTCCGGTTGGGCATGCATATAATATGATGGCCCCTTGTCCCCTAACAACGTTCATTATTTTCTAGATCATAAAATGGGTGGAGAGTGAAACAATACTTCACCCATGATGCCTATATGCCAAGGAGAGTTTTTCTTTTCATGCTTTCTTTTTTTCCTTTTCAAAAATAAAGGTCTCGAAGGCTGAAAGTTCTTGTCAGGAAGATCCTCCCAGCGATACAACATACACACACACGCAATGATTTTGCAAAAGTCAACCAGTTGACTTTTTGAGTCTTTGACGACAGTCACATTTCTGACAATCAAATCACAACAGATGGGCGAACGAGATACTCTCCGATTGGGACGAAAATATCTCATTTATTCTCGTAAATAATATGAAAGTAACAGCTTTTATTTTTAGGCTTTCACTGGTTAACTGTTAGATGTGTGAGGAAGAAACGAGTTTCTACTCCCTCATATTTCTTGTAATGTATCCTAATTCTTGGATTTGGGGATGAAATGATTTATTATTGTCAGAGAATGATCCATGCTAGAAAAGCTAATTTCATGATTGGCAGTCTGTTTGAGTTGGATTGGCTGCTTATACATCTGTTAATAGAAACCCAGACTTTGATCATTCATTTCGTTGTGTGCACTGCACTTTCAGCGTTTGTATGACAAAACTACGTGTCACTTTGATCATGTTATAGAATTATCTCACACTAAAAACAATGGTTAAATGAATGGCTAGAGCCATTTTGCTCATTCCCAATTATTTTTCCTTGCTTTGTATAAAGAGAATGCAACCATTGTCATGTATGGGCAAGCATGCCTACTGTTATGTGCAAGCAACAAATTAACTGTTCTATTTTCACATTAATTTTGTGAACACATGGCATGATAGAATGTGTGTCTTGTTCAAAACCAGAAGAAATTATATGCGAGAATATCAATTATGTTAACATACTTTTGAATTACAGATGAACGAACCCATATCACTTTCTGCGGATATGTTCATGTGCTTATACAATCAGTCTGAGTGGCGGCCTGGATCAGCCCAAGTATGTCATATCGGTCCTTGAATGGTGTGTCCCGGAATTGGCTGATTCTGTTGGCCCTGAGAAAATCTGAGTATATTTGTAGGTCTGATTGCAAGGAGTTTATTTTTTGCAGCATCTGATGACGTGTGATATTGTTTTTTAGTTATTTTTGCCACTGCTATGACATGACGATTGAAGAAGCTGCCGAATTGGCTCGAGGGGGCCATCTATGATGCCCATATTCTGAGATGGAGCTAGTGGTGGAATTTCTAGCTGTAATGTTTCTTCATTCTCCACCTACCCACTCTTCCTTGCCGAATAATGCAGACAGACACCTAAACTGTGTGATAATTTCTTCCCTAATGTCTGAAAAGAAAGTCCCACATTGAAAAAATAAAGAAAAAAACCCTTTGGCTACACCATGCTGTATATTTTTTTATTTAAAGCTGCATGAATTTGCATCATATCTACTTCTGAAATTCTCTGTTCTTCAGTTTATTATGTCTGGCCCAATGGATGGAAGAAGCTCTGTGGGGATGATGTTGGCGAGCTGCATTACAAATAATTTCTCGTCGTTCCAAGCCCAGTGGAGTAGGATTCCAGTCTCTTGAGTGCCCTTTGACTGCCTGTTATGGGCATGTGCTTCGCGCAGAAATATGGCCGGCTTTTAACTCTTTTTAATGTACATTGGTTCTGTATATTTGATACCTTCCTTGGATGATTTACATGCTTTGCTCCAGTGCTTGATATCCTTTTTAAATAATTTGACTTGAAGTGATTTCATCAGCCATAAAAATCCCTTAACAGAGTAATTTTAATCTTCTCTTTGAATTTAAATCGGAAAGACAAATAAGTGATTAATATTTTCGTTGTTTCTTATTTTAGTCCTTTTTCATGGGTTTTGCAGAAATTTTCATGACAAATAAAAAAAAAAAAGCAATCTTTGAATTGATGGCGTATGTTAAAGGTAGGAGTTTGAAAACCTCTGGGATCATGCTCCATCTTCTTCCTCCCTGACAATGGCTCATGGGTATAAAATAAGAGAGGCTAAGCCCTGAAAATCATCTTAGAATGGACGATCTAAGATGAAGAACATCTTATGATTTCCTATGTTGCCCTCGGCATTTGCTAAAAATACGTTGGATTTAGTAAATAATTAGTTGGCATGTCTAATGATCAATGATTGGCATAGTCGACGAAGATATTAACCCTCGAGCACAGGAACATAGGCGAGATGCCTGACCGGATAAGCATTTCCAGATCTGGCTGAGAGTAGGCGAGAGGCGGAGAGGGATGGCGGACGCTGTTCTCGGCTACGTCGTGCAACGGGTCGGCGACCTCCTCATCGATGAAGCGGTCTTCCTGTACAAAGTGAAAGATCAGGTGGAGTGGCTCAAGAGGGAGCTCCGGGCGATGGAGTGCTTCCTCAAGGATGCCGACGCGAAAAGCAAGGGGGACGAAAGCGTGAAGAACTGGGTGAGGGATGTGAGGGAAATCGCTCATCAGGCGGAGGACCTCGTCGAGTCTTACGTCCTCGATGCCGAGCGGAAACAACGGCGGAAAAGGAGCTTCATCCGAACCACTGTGTGTTGCCGCCTTCCACCCCTCAATGAATTCATCGTTCTCCATAAATTCGGTAACGAGATCGAGGCCATAAGGGTCAAAATCGACGAAATCAATGGACGAAGAAGCACCTACGGAATCGAGAACCTGGGCGGAGAGCCGAGGAGGCAGATCGACAAGACAGTGCGGGAACGAAGGCGGGTCGTTCTCCATGCCCCAGACACTGATCTGGTCGGCATGGATGAGGAGAAGGACAAAATCCTGGGACATCTGCTCGACGGGAGCAAGAAGAAGCGATCGATGATCTCTATTGTGGGGATGGGCGGCCTCGGGAAGACCACTCTTGCTAAGAGAGTCTTCAACGAAGCAAAAGCCAGGTTCAGTCTCTCGGTTTGGATCGATGTCTCCCAGCAGTACTCAGCTGAGGGTCTCCTTCGAGACATTCTTCGGCAGGTCACGAAGCTCAAAGTAAAGAAACTCGAGCAAATGACGAGGGCCCAGTGTGAGGAGAAGCTTTACGAAACCTTAGAGGCGGAGAACTACTTGATCGTCATGGATGACGTGTGGGACACCGAGGTCTGGAAAATCCTCAGTCGGCATCTCCCAGACGCCCAGAACGGAAGCCGGGTGCTCATCACCACCCGCGACAAAAAAGTCGCCCGAGCTGCGGATCCATCAACCCCTCCCCTTGAGTTGCGGCCACTTAGCAAGGAGGAGAGCTGGGAGCTCCTCTCCAAGAAGGCGTTCCCGTATCAGGAGGATATCGAAGCAATCTGCTCAGAATCGCTGAGGAATTTGGGGAAACAGATTGCGAGGAAATGCGGGGGCCTGCCTCTGGCTCTGGTGGTGCTCGGCGGTCTGCTGTCCACGAAAGATCCGTCAGTCTGGGCGTGGAAGAGGCTCGCGGATACACTCGTCTGGGAAAACATGGAGGAAGGCCGAGTGTGCTTGGATATACTGGCGCTGAGCTACGAGGACTTGCCGCGTCACCTTAAGTGTTGTTTCCTTTATTTCAGTTCTCTTCCAGAGGACCTCGAGATTAGAGTCGACAAGCTGATCAGATTATGGATCGCGGAGGGGTTCGTCGAGCAAAGAGAAGGTGAAACACTGGAAGAAACTGCAGAGGATTACCTGGAAGAGCTCGTCCAGAGGTGCATGGTGATACTTGTGCAAGATGATGACCTCTTGAGGATGATAGTTGAGGTAAGATGCCGGATCCATGATGTGCTGCACGATTTTACCGTTGCAGAGGCCAAGGAGGTGGGCTTCCTCGTCTGTCACCGGATCCGAGACGACGGAGACGCCTCCCCACTGGATTCGTCCGTGCGGCGTCTTTCTCTTCAGGGGAATAAAGCGTCGTACTGGGACTCGAAGTCCACCCCAAGACTGCGCACCTTGCTGTCCTTCGGATTCGTCGGCGAATCTGATATAAAGAGAACCTTCCCCCCTTTTCCAGATCTGAAACTGCTGAGAGTCGTCGATCTGGAGAGGGCACCAATCTTCGAACTGCCAGAACAAGTTGGAGACCTGATCCATCTTCGATACTTGGGCTTGAAAGATACAGAGATAGATAGTCTTCCGTCTTCAGTGGGGAAACTTCGTCATCTACAGTGCTTGGACGCAAAGTGGACTAAAATCAAAACGATGCCGAGAGGTTTCTGGAAGATCGAGGCCTTACGCCAGGTCATCGTTCCCTTTCCAATGGAGCCGGAGATGCTGGTGGCAGGCCTAAGCAACTTGCAGGTGCTCAAGGGGGTCCGGGCCGGGAGGTGGATAGATAGCTGCCTAGGGAGCCTTACCAGTCTCCGGGAGCTGGAAATAATAGGCATCCAAGACTATCAGCATCACGCGCTGTCATCTTGGCTACCGGAGTTGCGACACCTGAAGAAGTTGTGGTTACGAGGCGAGTCCGTCCCAGAGTTTCTATGGACAACACCATCCAGCTTTTCTTCCCTTCAAGTCCTATCGCTGTTAGGGAGAGTGAGGAGGCCACCACAACAATCAAGTTCTGGCGGCGACCAGTGGCCCCCCAATCTCACCAAAGTCACACTACGGGGGACCAGTCTGGGTCAAGACTCGATTGCGGCGCTCGAGAAGCTCCCTGAACTTACATATCTGTGTCTTCGTTGGTCCTACGAAGGGAACGAGATGATCTGCTCCCGCGGCGGGTTCCCGAAACTGGAGTCCCTCGTACTTGAACTGGACGAGTTAGAGAGGTGGGTAATTGAGGCCGGGGCCATGCCCCGCCTGAGGAGATTGATGATCGTCCGCTGCGAGAAGTTGGCGATGCTTCCGGAAGGGTTGCAACAGATGGCTGCATTGAAGGAGCTCGTTTTGTTGTATATGTCCCCTGAAATCCGTTCAAGAGCTGAAAAGGAGGGAGAGGACTGGCCCAAAATCCAACACATACCTTCAATCACCATTGAAGACTCATGGGAAAACCCGCCGCCGTCGCCGTCGTCTCTCTGTGTTACTCTCTCTCTCTCTCTCTCTCTCTCTCTCTCTCTTATGTCAGAAATAACGAGCATAACATTATCTCATTAAAGTACTCCATACTCTTGGGCATTGCAATTGTTCATAAGAATTTTATTTTCTATTTTTAGGAAGAATAACGATAACTAGTCTAGTCACCGGCGAAACTCACAGATGGAATACTTGCCGGCGCCGGAAAAGACTCATGCCGCCGGAAAACCTTCCGCAGCAGCAGCGGCGGCAGCGGCGGCGGCGGAGCAGATGAAGATCGTCCTCCTCTTAACCTCGTCTGGCTCTCACCTCCTCGCGGCGCTGTCGCCGAACGGTCTCACGCTGCTTGCTTTCAAATCCTCCCTCTGGTGATCCCTCCGCCAGCCTCGCCGGCTGGGAAGAGGCCGATGGGGATCCCTGCCGGTGGCCTGGAGTCTCCTACAACAATGTCGCCGGCTTCGCCTACTCTCGCGTCGTCGTCCTCACCATCTCCGCCAAGAATCAATGCGAGTTCCTCGGGTTTTCCTATTTAACTGCCGTAAATTCCTCATCTTATTCTCCCACACAGCTCATAAGATTGTCTCTTCGTTATTCGTTTTTGTTAGTTCTGTGACCTTGCTGTTCTTTTATTTCTGAAGACGAATTCCTTGTGATTGTGGGTTTAGGATGGTAGAAGCTGCTGTTCAGTTTTCTCCCACAAAACCACCTGCCGCAGTGGGCGGGGGAAGCAAAGGAGCAGAATACAGCTTCTATTGCTACTACCGTGAAGGTGAGTTCATCTTCACGCATTAGAAAGATATTTAATACGGCCGATGGAGAGGTTCAGCCCTAGATTTGTAAATGAAAGGAAGCCATAATCTAGTATAACAGAAAGATTTAGAAGCGAAAAATAGAGGCTCAATTTTTTATTCAAAAGAAGAATCTGAACTGTCTGTCGTTCCTGACAAAAATGTGGTTAATGAAATTGAAGAAAGCAAGGACAAATTCTGGAATGTATCATCTTCCTCTTAAATTGGTCCACTTTCTTCTAAAAAATCGTCCCTGAATTTATTTATAATCTATCTTTTGTTTCCTTCCCTGGCATTGTCATAGTTTGCCCCCCTTGGGACAGTTCTTGGCCTGTCTATTGGCATTAACTTGGGTCTCTGTGCCATTAGAAACATCCAGCTTATAGAATGAACCGTGCAGATCAAATTCTGGATGAATAGCATGAGACATTTCTCTTCAGATACTATTATCACCGTCAGTTGCTCTGTTTTATAATGTACATGGATGGCAAAAGTCCACACAGCCTAACTTTATAGAACTTGTGCCAATTTTGATTGCATGGTAGTCCATCGTAAAACCTTTTAAAAATGATAGCTTTTCTATTCAAGAAGTTGCCAAGCCTGAAGTAGTTGTTCCTAAACGGCTCGCTGATCCCAGATTGGCATACCGAAGTTGCTAAGCCTGAAGAAGTTGCTCTAAAACGGCTCGCTGATCCCAGATTGGCTATGGACAACATCCAGCTCTTCTTTCCTTGAAGAGTTATCCTTGATAGTGAAAGTGAGGAGGCCAGAACAATCAAGTTCTGGCGGCGACCAGTGGCCCCTCAATCTCCCTGAACTCGTACTTATACGACACTGGTCTGGGTCAAGACTCGACTGCGGCGCTCTACATCCATACCTGTATCTAGGTCGCAGATCCTACAAAGGGAACGAGATGATCTGCTCCCGCGGCGGGTTCCCGCAACTGGAGTCCCTCTTACTCAGCTTCACTAAACGAGTTAGAGAGGTGGGTAGCTGAGGCTGCGGGCCATGCCCCGCCTGAGGAGATTGACGATCAAGAACTGCAGAAACTTGGCAATGATTCCGAAGGGTTTCAACACATGGCTGCTTTGAAGGAACTCGCTTTGATGTTTATGTCCCATGAACTCTGTTCTAGAACTCAAAAAGGAGAGAAAGGACTGGCCCAAAATCCAACACATACCTTCAATCACCAGCTGACTCTAATTGAAGTCAACAGAAATTTGCATGTTTATTATTTAGAGGGAAGATTGTCCTTTGTCATCATTTAATACTCCCCAATATCATGCATTGCATACTTGCTATATTTTACTCCATTAGAAAGGAAATTTTCATAAGATTACTGAGAGAAACAACTCGATATCATGCACCTAATTAGGACCGAAGAAATATCCATCTTTGCTATTTTATTCTTCATAAAATCAGGTCTCTTAGTGTTCGTATCTACTTTTTGTGGGGGGGCCTCCACGTCCCACCACAAAAGAAGAAGAGAAAAAAATAAAATCCAACTCTCTGCCTAGAATGTTTGACTTTGGCATTGATGCTTTTGAGTAGCACAAGAGCCTCGAAAACCTCCAACCCAGTGCTGTACTGCACCTGCTGCCCAACTTCTGCATGATGTCTCTCTACTGCACATGCCAGATAATGGTGCCATTCTATAGAATTTCTTCCGAATGGCTGAAGAGGTTGGCTTGCGATCAACGGTGACAAGGAAAAGGAAGCCAATAAATCCATGGTTTTCATTCCTTGACACTTGCTTCTGAATTGGATCGTCCAATCTCAACATGTTCTACCAAGTGGATGTGGGTCAGCAGATTTCACTAGTTAAATATTGAATGTGTAAGGAGGAAAACGAGTTTTTGTTCCCTCATGTCTCGCGCAATGTATCATAATTGTGGCATTTGGGAATGAGATAATCTATTATTGTCAGAGAATGATGCACGTATAAGAGCTAATTCCATGATTGCTAGTTGATTAGGGCTAGGTTGGTTCTATATTCATCTGTTATCAGAACCTCAGATCTTGATCTTTTCGTCATGTACACTGCGTTTCTAATGTTTGTATGACATAACATAACTATTCGTGATGGAGCATGCTAATGGATTATCTAACATTGAAAATAATGGTTAAATACATGAGAAGAAAGTACTCATTCCCAATTATTTTTGAGTTGTGAGGCCTGATTTTTTCATACTCTTAAGATGGAGGTTTTATAGTATGAACGATCCAGCATAGTTTTTTCGCACATTTATTTTGGGAGTCTTACATGTGCTACCTTTGGTCTTTGCATTGGATAAATAGAATGCATCTTTGATGCTTATCAGACGATATCTGGCATGTATAGCACATAGCCTGATGTGCAGGCAGCAGTAAAATAAGTGTTCTACCTTCATATGAATGATGTAAACATGGGACATGCATAGAATGCGTGTCGCTTTCGAAACCAGAATTATATGCTACAACATCAGTTATATAAACATACTGTTGTTGAATTACTCACGGTTATACAGCGAGCTAACGAATCGATATTGCTTGATAGTGACATTATTATATAGTTCGTACTTTCGCTTTATTCCTGAACTAGTGTTGGAAATCATACTAGTAAAGTTTTGATGTCAAACTCGTGGCTCTGAAAGTCTGAGTAGCTGCCTGGATCAGCCTAAGGTGGTCAAATCTGAATAGATTTCTAGCTGTGTTTGCATGGGGTCTAATTTTGGTAACATTTGATGACGTGTAATCCTTTTTTAGTGATTGTTTCTTGAGACTGCTGCTAGTGACAGGTTTTTTTTTCCATTTTGAACTTCTCAATCTGTGAAGAAAATCATAGAGATCAATCGATACATGACTGGAGGCGCTGCAGAATACCAATTTTGGCACAGAAATTTGGGCATCAAAGGTACACCTACTGTTGTTAATTACTCTTATTAGCTTACTTTTTTGCGAGTGTTCATTTAATGCATGACTATTATTCACGAAAAACTGATTATATCATGTTTCTAAATTTCCTTGTGTTTTTCGTTATGCTATTCCTTTCAGTGTAGTCTGCATGAACTAGCAAAGAAGCGAAGAATTTCGGTGACAGGTGTCTCAAAGCTGTTGGACATTAATATTCTGTATCCCTACAAGCGGATGGGACTTTCGCTAGGAACTATGATTGGTGGATAGGATGAAATGGTATAATCGTTCGAGGGTGTTTCTAATTCATTTCACCCTCTTGCCTCTATTTCTCACCATTTGACCATTTGCACCACAAGGAACAGGGCCGTGGTCCATACTACATTGATGCCGAAGTAGCCAGGCTTAGAGGTGATGGGTTTTCTGTTGGATCAGGATCATCACACGCATATTATTCAGTTGTAGTCATGATAATTAAGGTTTTACATATTTTAAATAACTGATATTACTCCTTGAAATTGCTGTCAAATAAAAGATAATCTTAAGCTAATCCCTGTGATGACAAATGACCATTACTTCATTTAAGTGAGTTAGTTAACACTACACAAAAAAATTGATTTCAGTCTAGTTAAGTGATACCATGGAGATATAGTGGAAATTGAAAATTATATATTTAAAACTAAAAGTCACTCTCATGTCAAGAAATTATATTGTTTATCTTGCGCCTGCTCTTACTAGAGCTGAACCAGCTGTGTAAAAATTTCTAGCTTAAGAATACCTAACAACAAAATAGCCTTGCATTGAGAGGTTTTATGTTTTTTCCGTCACAAGATGTTATTAAAGTATTGGCCTTCCTAAAAACATGTACGACCCAAATTAGTTACGTATTATCAGCAACAAATAACTTGCATTGTTTCAGCGGACTTCACCAATTCGGTAACGAGATCGAGGCCATAATGGCCAAAATCGACGAAATCAATCGACGACGAAGCACCTACGGAATCCAGGACCTGGGCGGAGAGCCGGGGAGGCAGATCGACAACACAGTGGGGGAACGAAGGCGGGTCGTTCTCCATGCCCCAGATCCTGACCTTGTCTGTATGGACGAGGAGAAGAACAGAATCCTAGAAAATCTGTTGGACGGGAGCAGGAAAGAAGCGGTCGGTGATCTCCATTGTGGGGATGGGCGGCCTCGGGAAGACCACTATTGCTAAGAGAGTCTTCAACGAAGCAAGAGCCAAGTTCGGTCACCCGGTGTGGATCGACGTCTCCCAGCAATACTCCGCTGTGGATCTCCTTGGAGACATTCTTTCGGAGGTCACGAAGCTCAACGTAAAGAAACTCGAGCAAATGACGAGGGCCGAGTATGAAGCGATGCTTTACCAGACCATGGGGGCGAAGAAATACTTGATCGTCATGGATGACGTGTGGGATACCGACGTTTGGAGAATGCTCAATCCGCATCTCCCAGACGCCCAGAACGGAAGCCGGGTGCTCATCACCAGCCTGTCCGTAGAAGTTGCCAGATCTGCGGATACATGTACCCCTCCCTACGAGCTGCGATTTCTAACCGAGGAGTAGAGCTGGGAGCTCCTCTCCAAGAAAGCTTTCCCGAAAAAGGAGGATATCGAAGCATTTGTAATTTTTATTTTCAGATCATCAATAATTTTCGGACATCAAATAAGGAGGATACCTTGGAGACTTAGTAGAAATTGAAAAAAAATATTAAAAGCTTAAAGTCACTCTCTCATGTCAAGGTTCAATCATCAATAATTTCCGACAGTCGTCAAGTATGAGCATTTGATGGGGACAGCTAACCAGCTCTCTTGACGAAATTATTTTCTATTGGTTTCTTGATATGGTCAAGATATGGTGGCGTTGAAAAGAAGCCTTTGACCTTGTTGACCAATTTGTTGGCACGTGGGTGGGTGACGAGATGTATCAATGATGAGCGACTTCCCAGTCACCAATTCCTCGAGTCAATTCAGTTTTCAGTGTCTTAGAATTTATTTCTTAAATTAGTGGGTACGAGAAATCATGTTTTCTCACATTTTTTGGGTTTATCTTCTATTTTAGCCTTAACTCACGCTTTCGTTTTATTCCCAGTAACAAAATAAAACATCAAGCTATATTTTTTTTTCTTATTGTTCTTCGCTCTTACATAGTTGAGAAACCTGATCGGATAAGCATTTCCAGATCTGCCTGAGAAGAAGCGAAAGGCGGAGAGGGATGGCGGACGCGGCTCTCGGCTACGTCGTGCAACGGGTCGGCGACCTCCTCATCAATGAAGCGGTCTTCCTGTACTCGGTGAAAGATCAGGTGGAATGGGTCAAGGAGGAGCTCCAGGCGATGGAGTGCTTCCTGAAGGACGCCGACGCGAAGAGCAAGGGGGACGAAAGGGTGAAGAACTGGGTGAGGCAAGTGAGGGAAATCGCTTATCGGGCGGAGGACCTTGTCGAGTCCTTCGTCCTCGATGCCGATGGGAGACGTCGGAGGAGGAAGGGCTTCATCCGGACCATTTTGTGTTGCCGCCTTCCGTCCCCCAACGGCATCATCCTACTCCACCAATTCGGTGACGAGATCGAGGCCATACGGGCCAAAATCGACGAAATCAATCGACGAAGAGGTACCTACGGAATCCAGGACCTGGGCGGAGAGCCTGGGAGGCAGATCGACAACACAGTGCGGGAACGAAGGCGGGTCGTTCTCCATGCCACATATGCTGATCTGGTGGGCATGGACGAGGAGAAGAACAGAATCGTGGAACATCTGTCGGACAAGAGCAAGAAGAAGCGGTCGGTGATCTCGATTGTGGGGATGGGCGGCCTCGGGAAGACCACTCTTGCTAAGAGAGTCTTCAACGAAGCAAAATCCAGGTTCAGTCACTCGGTTTGGATCGATGTCTCCCAGCAGTATTCCGCTGAGGATCTCCTTCTAGAGATTCTTCTGCAGGTCAAGAAGACCGGAGAAGGGGAACTCGAGAAAATGACGAGGCCCAAGCGCGAGGAAATGCTTTACCAGACCTTGCTGGCGGATAACTACTTGATCGTCATGGATGACGTGTGGGACACCGACGTTTGGAAAATCCTCAGTCCGCATCTCCCAGACACCGAGAACGGAAGCCGGGTGCTCATCACCACCCGGTCCGTCGAAGTTGCCAGATCTGCGGATACATCTACCCCTCCCCTTAAGCTGGGATTTCTAACCGAGGAGGAGAGCTGGGAGCTCCTCTCCAGGAAGGCGTTCCCGAATCAGGAGGATATCGGAGTAGTCTGTTCAGAACCGTTGAGGGATGTCGGGAAACAGATTGCGAGGAAATGTGGGGGCCTGCCTCTGGCGCTGGTGGTGCTCGGGGGTCTGCTGTCGACGAAAGGTCCGTCACTCCGGGCGTGGAGGAGGGTCGCGGAGACACTAGTGTGGGAAACCAGCAAAGATGGCCGAGTGTGCTTGGATATACTGGCGCTGAGCTACGAGGACTTGCCCCGTCGCCTAAAGTGGTGTTTCCTTTATTTCAGTTCTCTTCCAGAGGACTTCGAGATTGAAGTCGACAAGCTGATCACATTGTGGATCGCGGAGGGGTTCGTCGAGCAAAGAGCAGGTGAAACACTGGAAGAAACTGCAGAGGATTACCTGGAAGAGCTCGTCCAGAGGTGCATGGTGATGCGAGATGTATCTGAGCTACGATGCCGGATCCATGATGTGCTGCACGATTTTACTGTTGCAGAGGCTAAGGAGGTGGGGTTCCTCGTCTCTCACGGGATTGGAGACGACCGTGGGGCCTCCCAACTGGATTCCTCCGTGCGGCGGCTTTCTCTTCAGGGGGAAAAAGCGTGGTGCTGGGACTCGCTGTCCACTCCAAGACTGCGCACCTTGCTGACGTTCGGAGCCCGTCGCAAATTCGGTAAAAATAGAACCTTCCCCTTTCTACATCTAAAACTGCTCAGAGTCGTCGATCTGGGGAGGACACGAATCGCCAAACTGCCAGAACAGGTTGGAGACCTGATCCATCTTCGATACTTGGGCTTGAAAAATACAAAGATAACGAGTCTTCCGTCTTCAGTGGGGAAACTTCGTCATCTACAGTGCTTGGACGCGGAGTGGACGGAAATCAAAACGATGCCCAGAGGTTTCTGGAAGATCGAGGCCCTACGCCAGGTCATCGTTCCCTTTCCAGTGGAGCCGGAGATGCTGGTGGCAGGCCTAAGCAACTTGCAGGTGCTCAAGGAGGTCCGGGCCGGGAGGTGGATAGATAGCTGCCTAGGGAGCCTTAGCAGTCTCCGGGAGCTGCAAATAAGAGGCATCAAAGACTGTCATCATCTCGCGCTGTCATCTTGGCTACTGAAGTTGCCACGCCTGAAGAAGTTGGGCTTGCGAGGCGAGTCGATTCCAGATTGTCTGTGGACATCGTCCAGCTTTTCTTCCCTTCAAGTCTTATCGCTGTTAGGGGTAGTGAGGAGGCCACCACAAGAATCAAGTTCTGGCGGCGACCAGTGGCCCCCCAATCTCACCCAACTCACACTAGAGTACGCCAGTCTGAGTCAGGACTCGATTGCGGCGCTCGAGAAGCTCCCTGAACTTACATATCTGTATCTAGGTGCTGGATCCTACGAAGGGAACGAGATGATCTGCTCCCGCGGCGGGTTCCCGAAACTGGAGTCCCTCGAACTTTTTGCACTGAAGAAGTTAGAGAGGTGGGTAATTGAGGCCGGGGCCATGCCCCGCCTGAGGAGCTTGGAGATCTACGGCTGCACAAAGTTGGCGATGCTTCCGGAAGGGTTGCAACAGATGACTGCTTTGAACGAGCTCTATTTGACTGCTATGTCCCCTGAAATCTGTTCGAGAGCTCAAAAGGAGGGAGAGGACTGGCCCAAAATCCAACACATACCTTCAATCACCATTACAGTCATATCGAGTGACGGCGAGGTCGTATACGAGCGTATTTCGGATTAAGGGCAGGATTGTCCTTCGTATCATGTAATATCTGTAAACCTGCGATAGCAAGGGAAAACCCGCCTTCTCCATTTGTGCTTTGGGAGCATTGTATGATGTCAACGAGGATTGAACGTGTGTTCTCCATTTGCTTCTGAATTCGATCATCCAACCTCACTATATCTGCCTAGTTGATGTGGGTCAACAACTTTCACTGTTAGGAAGAAACGAGTTTTTTTCCCCTCAAAATTCGCGTAATCTGTCCTGATTGTTGGATTTCGAGATGAAATAACTTATCATTGTTAGAGAATGATCCATATACTATAATAAAAGCCAATTTCATGATTGGCAGTCCGTTTGAGTTGGATTTGTTGGTTATACATGTGTTAACATAAACCCAGATTTTGATATTTTCGCTGTGTGCACTGGGTTTCTAATGGTTGTATGACATAACTACTCGTGAGGGAGCATGTCGAAGAATTATCTCACATTAAACATGCCCATTCCTAATTATTTTTAAGTTGTGGGTTTTACACTCCATCAAGAATTATTTCCTTGAACTATGTACTGCTATGTCAATAAATAATAGATCGATAACATTCGAGACAATTCTTATTCAAGAGAAAGCCAACAGAAAGATTCGATTCGGATTTCGTACAACCGGTGCTGCTGCTGCTGCCTGCGCGTAGGGCCTCCAGCTTGCTGAAGTTATATTGACTAGGAATTTCCATCTGCCATGGTGTTGTGGGAGGGAGCTGCTGGCCTCACTCGCATTAGGGCCAAGGGGAGTTGTCCGATTGCCACGTGTGGAAAAACGGCCCGGTAAGAATCGGATACGACACTTGGCAAATGAGTGATCATCCTGCTCGTCGATAGCTCGATGGACAAGCACGATTCTCAACAGTACTTGAATGAAAGAAAACTCAGGGCTGGGCCAGGGACCGAAAATTCTCATGGGGCTGAAAAAGGGGAAGAAAAATTCTCAAGGGGCGCTCCGAGAGAGCCCAATTGCTCTATTCAAGGCTCTAATCATCGCGTGAGCAAACTGCCCACACGAGGGGAGGATTAGGGCCTGGTCTGTGGATATAATTATAAACTAGCCTATGCATACATGAGGCGGAGATGGCGGGATGATGACAGGCTTTGATCCGTGATGGTAAGGCTCCCTACGCAGCTACCTATCCAGCTCCCGGCCTGGACCTCCTTGAACACCTGCAAGTTTCTTAAGCCTGCCTGCACCATACTCAGCTCCACGTGTTCCTCAAAGAGGACCTGCCGTAAGGAAGCAGTGAGCCGAATATGGTGGAGGCAGGCTTAAGATACTTGTAAATGCTTGATGGGTACCTAGGGTGGATGGACAGAAGGTGGAGAAGGGAGGAAGACGATAACCAGAGGTAGGACAAAGTATAGAGATAGAAAAAGAAGATTAAACAGAAATAAGACGTAGATTGGGCTCCGAAGAATATTGAGTTGGTTGGGGGCGTTCGAGAGTTCCCCCGCTCTCCCTCAGCCACAGCTGCCCTTCCTAAAGTCCTCACTTGAAGGGTTTGTTTGGTCCTTCAAGAAGGGGTGCTGGGTCCTTTGGGCCTCTTTTCAAGGCTGATAGTAATTAGGCCCACTGGGCCTCAACTGTGAGCTCAAGGAGGTCCGGGCCGGTGCTTATTTCATGTTTACCTTCAAACATCAGTTGGTTAAAACTGATTTCTATTCCATTTCTAGCCCGCCCAGTGCTTGCAAGAGAATCTCATCAGAATACTACTACTTTGATAGGCAAGTATTGTCTCAATCCACCCCACACAGCTCATAAGATTGTATCTTGCTTATTCGTTTTTGTTAGGTTTATTGACCTTGTTCTTCTTTTATTTATAAATAAGAGTTCCTTGTTCTTTCCTCGGGATGGTAGAAGCTGCTCTTCTGTTTTGTCCCACGAAACCATCTGGCGCAGTTGGCGGGGGAAGCAAAGGAGCAGAATCCAGCTTCTATTGCTACCGTGACGGTGAGTAGCCGATGGAGGGGGGAGGTCCACGCCTAGATTTGTAAATGATAGCCTCGGACTGGCTGAAATGAAGTCATCAATTAGTATAATAGAAAGATTTGGAAGGAGAAAAAGGAGGCATAATGATTCAAAGGAAGAATCTGAACTATATATTGCTCATGAAAAAAAATGTGTCGAATGGAACTGAAGAAAGCAAGGGCAATCATACTCCAATTGCATCTGGCACCTATGCTCATTGTTTGGTGGTGAAAGCCTGAGAGAATTCGGCAATCCCTCTCTGTTCAGGTATGTTTCCACATGTTGAATATACTAGCTCTTTGTTTGTAATACTTGGGAGGTCATCCTTAATTTATTGGTTATATGATTGCTGAATGTTATATTCATTTTGATTTGGAATATGTTGAAATGCCTTGAAAATAATTTTTGGATATTACGCTGACATTATATTGGTGAGCGACCAGGCATTCTTGAAATCAATATGAATACTTTTTTTATTTTATCCACATTTATGTGGAAGACAATAGTATTACAAATACCGCGAATATTAAAAAGAAACAGAAGTGATGTGGGTCTATTTTTAGCATGCTTTGGGAAAATCCTATTTTCAAATACTGTACAGGTTATGCTAATCACACGAAGTTTCTCACATCCTATTTATCCGATCCATTTCTGAATTATACTTTCGTGACAATAATGTTTGTTTTCTTGTAGTGTTCTTCTGGAAACTATATCTAGGCTGCGAAATTAATATGGTCGGTTCCTTCCACTACATGAAATGGGTACATGAGAGTTAAATAGTCATTCATAGCTCCTTGAGAAAAATAATAGTATGGACCATACTCATTTTAACATTGTCCTGACCTGGTGAATGATCCATGTTGCCTGTCATGATGATGCCAATTTATCTCGTTGAATGAGTCTTGGTTTATTAATTATTTCTCATTGACGATGCAAAATCATGTAAAGTTTGTGTTCCACATTTTATTTGATGAATAAAGATAGGCCTATCCTTTGCACTTATTATTAGATCTGTTACTTGAATGGAGATAACTTCGTCCATTCAGTTCTGTCTAAATTTTGTGATTCAAATTCCAGAAAATAGAATCTTCAGTGTTAGTCTGGTAATTTAAGTGTTATATGAAGACAACGAAATTCTAGCTTATAATTATATAATATGTATATATATTTATACAAATGCTGGAAATTTCAGTTTTCCTCTGCATACAATCAGGGAAATTAGAGTTTGTCTTGGTAAAATTCTTGCATGGACAGCACAAATTTTTTTTTTGTGGGGGTTTTTTGATTTTTGTTTTGGTAGATAAGTGTCTCTTCAGAATCTGAGACATTTTCTGTTTAGCTCCTAGCGTCTTTCCCTCTGTTTTCATGTCTTTCAGTTATACAACTCCATTCAAAACGGGTTTCTTACTTCCAGACTGGCAACCTGTATGTCTCTGTTGTTGTTATTCTTATTATGTCCTTGGAAAGTTATTTTAATTCTATTATATGGGGAGAGATTGCCATTTTTATGTTTTGTTCTGTGACACAGGAAGAGGAACCAAGGGTTCAGGGTATGTATAGACGTGAAAAGCTTCAGCGCTGAAGGCAAGTTTGTCTTGAGAAATAGATTTTTGTGACGGGGAGAAAACTTATAATGCTCTCTGCACGCAGGGAAGACAGAAAAACAAGAATGCATGAATTTGATCAAAAGGATCGAGAAGTTTGGAACTGAAGGCACTACAACTTTTATTCACTTCTTAGAATTTTCACTGTTGATCGTAAACTCATGCATTTATTATGGTTCATTCACTGTTATTCTAACATCAATCATATTACCCAAATGTGCGGTAAAAAATTGAATAATAATATTTTTTGCCACAAATATTTACTGTTCTCTTAATTTCGTCTACTATGTTGCATTGGGTTGGCTTTTGGAAATACTATTATACCAATTTAATGATAAAACTTAGTTGTTTTTTTCCTTGTGTACGCAGTTCCATATGTGAGTGGGACTCATTAGTCCGCTCTTTCGTAAGATAGAAATTAGAAAACGGCTATGTTTCTTCTGTCATTTTACTGTGGAAAAGTTCTTCCGGTTCTTAGAAGAGTCAACCTCTTTCCTTGTAAAGAATCTTCGCCTTGATTGTGAGGCACCATAAATAGAGAAAATACTGTAAATAAAAATCCTCTAGTGTGCTCAGTTTTTGTGTTGACCTTCATGTCAAACAAGTCATCGACTTTCTTTTTCCCCCTTTGATGTTTTTTCCAGACTTGGATATCTTTCCAAATAGTCATTAACTTTGCTTTCATCAGTGTTTCCTGCAAGCAATGGCCATTGAAAGAGCATCGCTAATTTTTGACACATGCTTGATGATCAAGCTGTTCTTTACCCAAAAGAAAGAATTGGCCATCTTCCGGTTTTCTTTTTTTAGCACATTCCTTTCATTACCAATCTGGTGAAATTTTAATCAGTCTTGGTAGTAGTTTTGTGTTTAAAGATATTATGATTTTATGACTAATTTTTTCAGAAGACATTATGACTGTATGATTATCATTAAATGGGCTCTGATACTATGAATTTTTCTAAAATCAAACAGCCTCTCATTTTTCAGAGATATCCAGAAACGGTGAATGAAGGAAAGAAGGTCCGAACATTTTGTGGGCTATGTTTAATGCCAGAGGAAAAGGAGGAAACTAAAAGGACACCTAAACTGAATGATGATTTTTATCTGCCGATAATTTCTTCCCTGATGTCAATCTCGCTGATTAGTTCCTTGAATATTTCTCCACATGTATGAAAATCACCCCCATATTCAGTCTGCCGTCAGAAAGGTTCACTTAATATATCCATTATCATTGGCATAGGTAGCCCGATTATCTACATCCATGTTGCAAAAAATCATCAAGGAATCCCCCCAGGAAACTGAGGGATATGGCTGAAAAGTCCCACATTGAAAAGAAAAAGAAACAAAAATACCTGTGCATTGTATGGGCTCAGCAAAATTCTCTGTTCTTCAGTTTATTACGTCGGGGGCCTGATGGATGGCGACGAAGCTCTCTGGAGATGATGTTGACGACCTGCATTACAAGCCCAGAGGAGTGGGAAATCGTGAAGCCCAGCGGATGGATGATCATCACCTCATGTGGTTGCTTTCCACTCCGTTTTCCTGCACCGTATTGAGGACAATAATTAGACTTTAAGAATAATTTATTTGAATAGATAATAGATTTGGGCTAATATTATTTTTTTGACCCTTTTCACCAAATAGGGAATGAAATAATAGATAGATACATTGATGTTAATATTGAAAGAAAACTCAGGGCTGGGCCAGGGACCGAACACGGTCGGATCGAGTCCGAACAGGGCTACCCCAGAAGATTTAGAGAGAGGGAGAGCAATTTGATTTTTGGCTGTGGCGACCATTCAAATAGAAAAGTTCCAGGGGCTTAAAAAGGGGAAGAAAAATTCTCAGGGGGCGCTCCGAGAGAGCCCAATTGCTCTATTCAAGGCTCTAATCATCGCGCGAGCAAACTGCCCACACGAGCGGAGGAGAGGAGGTTATTGTCTCTTGGTGTCAGTCAATAATTATATCTCAGCGTATACTTACACTCTTGGATGCCTCCCATTTGCAGCTCGCGGAGACTGGTAAGGATCTTTGGGCAGCTATCTATCCAGCTCCCCGCCCCGACGACCTTCAGCACCTGCAAGTTTCTTAAGCCTGTCTGCACCATCTCTGGCTCCCTCTTGGTAGGGAATGGTGACCTGCCGTAAGGCCTCAATCTTCCAGACACCTCTCGGCATCATTGTGATCCGCGTGTCATCTGTTTCCGAGCACGGTAGATGACGAAGTTTCCCAACTGAAGAGGAAGACTCCTCATCAATGTATCTTTCAAGCCCAAGCATCGCAGATGGATCAGGTGTCCAACTTGTTTTGGCAGTTTGGCGATTTTTACCCTCGCCAGATCGACGGCTCTGAGCAGTTTCATATCTCTATTGGGGAAGGTTGTATATATATGAAGGAAATACGCGACGGGTTCCGAATAACTACAAGGAGAGCAGTCCTGGGGTGGACTCTCCGAGTACCAGGGTTAATCCCTACGGAAATCGAAATGATGTCGAGAGGTGTCTGGAAGATTGAGGCCTTACGGCAGGTCCTCGTAGAGAAACCAGTGGAGCCGAATATGGTGGAGGCAGGCTTAAGAAACTTGTAAATGCTTGATGGGTACCTAGGGTGGATGGACAGAAGGTGGAGAAGGGAGGAAGACGATAACCAGAGGTAGGACAAAGTATAGAGATAGAAAATGAAGATTAAACAGAAATAAGAAATAGATTGGGCTCCGAAGAACCTTGAGTTGGTTGGGGGAGTTGGAGAGTTTCCCCTCCCGCTCTCCCTCAGCCGCAGCTGTCCAATATCATCTCGATGCCCTTCCCCCCTACGACCTAAGCCCTAATATTCTTTTCCTTAAGTAGAGAAAAGACCAAGATACCCTTTATAAAGTCCCCACCTGGAAGGGTTTGTTTGGTCCTTCAAGATGGGGTGCTGGGGGTCCTTTGGGCCTCTTTTCAAGGCCGATAGCAATTAGGCCCACTGGGGCCAAACTGTATGCTGAAGGAGGTCGGGGCCGCGAGCTGGATAGATAGCTGCAAATAACACGGATCAAAGGCTGTCATCTTGGATACCGAAGTTGCCACGACTGAAGAAGTTGGGCTTGCACGGCGCGTCGATCCCAGATTGGCCTATGGACGACACCGTCCAGCTTTTCTTCCCCTTCAAGTCTTATGGCTGGAGGGGAAAGTGAGGAGGCCAGAAGAATCAAGTTCGGGCGGCGACCGTTGGCCCCCCAATCTCACTGAACTCGTACTATACTATACGACACCGGTCTGGGTCAAGACTCGATTGCGGCGCTCGAGAACCTCCCTGAAATTTCGTATCGGTTTCTAGGTCGAGGATCCTACAAAGGGAACGAGATGATCTGCTCCCCCGGCGGGTTCCCGCAACTGCAGTTCCTCGTACTTGTTTCACTGAACGAGTTAGAGAGTTGGGTAGCTGAGACTCGGGCCATGCACCGCCTGAGGAGATTGACGATCAGGAACTGCAGAAACGTGGCGATGATTCCGAACGGGTTGCAACACATGGCTGCTTTGAAGTGCCTCGTTTTGTGAGGTTTGTCCCCTGAAATCTGTTCTAGAGCTCAAAAGGAGGGAGAGGACTGATCCAAAATACAACACATACTTTCAGTCACCATTTCAGAGCCGGTTTAAATTTCATCATCTGACTCTGATTGAAGCCAACGGAATTTTGTATGTTAAAGGGGCAAGATTGTCTTTTTCCATCATGTAAGATTCCCAAAGATCATTCATTATATACCTGCTATATTTTACTACACTAGAGAAGTTTTTCATAAGATTACTGAGAGAAACAACTCGGCATCATGCACCTGATTAGGACCGAATAAAATATCCACCTTAGCTATTTTATTCCTCAGAAAATCAGGTCTCTTAGTTGTTCATATCCACTTTTTGATATCACGTTTATTACTTGGATTCTCCCACATTACAACTTTGATCTTTCTAGATAAATCACGTATGGTGTAAGAAAATTCGATTATTTTATGCATGAATTTCTTGTTTGCATGGGTTTTAAATAAATCTTGACTACTTGTTGTTTCCCTACGAACAGGAAGTCTTCAGTATTCTTTCACTTCATAATGATACAACATCTTCCTTATAATCTTGATCTGATGATGATTATCGTACTTTGGCCAAACTCAATGATGAGCCTCCAAGCTGTTGGAGTTGTGGAGACCGACCTCCTATTGGTCCTTATTGGGCTCTAATGGGCTCTTGGTGAATATCTGGATCCTATTGGGCTCTGGTTGGCCCCTGCATAGTGGTATTTGTCCTGTTCTCTCCATGGAGTTGTACCCCCAATCTTGTGTTCAAGAGGAGGGGCGCTGTAATCTCATGAATTGGAATGTGCAAAGGCATTTTGACCCCAGAGGTCAGTAAGAGATGATCTTGAAGGAAGTTTATTCTATATGAAGTTATGTAGGTTTCTTTTTTGAACTCCATTAATGTGGCATGTTGCTCGTTCTTTTCATTCTCTCCCTCTCCCTCTCTCATGTGCATTTTGGATTAATATATTTTTTTTACTGTGCCAAAAGGGGGAAACAAGAATGCTCAAACCCCAACACTAGAAAATTGAGGGTTTGGAGCTTGTACTTGGGAACCGAGAGGAAGCATCATTGATGCAATCATCCTCATGCTTTGTTAGAGAAATCAAGAGTTGGCTATAACACAAGTCTCAAATATTTTGATGATAACAAAAAGGGGGAGAAGAGGAGTGTGGAGGGCCAATCTCAAGGGTGAAGAAAAGTGACAATAAAGGGGGGAAAATATATAATTTCGAAAGATAAAAACAGGAGGAAAGAATGGAATGATAGGAGAAGAACCACAGAGTCAGGGGGGAGTTGAAAGTCTAGATGGTAGGGGGAGAACAATCATAGAGTCAAGAAAATAGGGTGGACAAAAATTTTAGACTTGTGTGTTTAATTTTACATTTCTAAACTTTCATGTGGACCATCATAGACTTGTTTTGATATCTCATTTTAACTCATCATTTCTTTAAAAAGGAAAAATGATTTTGGTCAAATTTCGGATATTTGTTTGGGCTGTCATCTTTCTTTTCCTTGATTTATGCATCATTTTGTCATTTTAAACTCCTATCAGTGAGTGCTTTGAGAAGCATCTTATTCATCTTGAAACCAATCCACAATGCAAAGATTGTTGTTTGCCTGTGTTCTTGTGTATATGCTCATGGTCCTCTAGCATTTCAATGTTTATAATAGACTCTGCCTCATTTCAATATTATTGGGCTCGTCCCTACAGAATTGTATACTAGCTCATACTTGTATGAAATAACTTAATCTCAAACACTTACTTCTTAATGTATTATTTTAATAGAAATTAAGTTTAATGATGTCTTAATCTACATGATATAAATATGTATGTTTGCATTGACATGAAATCCAATCTGATCACTTTAGCATTCTAGATCTGATTGAGTGAAGGTGAGAGAAAGAGATCTATGACACGAAGGAAATCCTCCAAACTAGAGATGTCATATTCAAATTTAACGGAAAAACTTTAGGCATTCCAAAACTTGTTGAAAGATGGCGACTCAAAGAGAATGAAAGAGGAAGGAATGAAGAACTAAGCGAGGGTTGTTGGAGACACCATTTATTAGTGAAGGACATCTTCAAGTCCTTGAGTCCCGATGCAGAGCACAGGTGGCGAAGGACAACTCCAATGAAGGTGTCTATTGACAATGTAGTTTTCTAAGGAAAAAGAATAGTCAATCATCCATTCATTAAGTTCCTTTGTGTGTCACTAGCCAATCTAATAGGCTATTGCATGGTATACCAACTTGTGCTCTTAAGTCTCTACATCTTTCCATATTGGAGAAGTTGAGATTTCAGTCTATGACTCAGATCTAGTAGTCATTGCTTGATTAAAGTCACTACATAAATTTGGTTTAGAAAAAGTCAACCATTGGGTAGTAAACCACCATCGCACATTGTTGTTACCCAGCTGTATTCATGACCATTGAGGCTTCACCGATTTTAGATCCTAGATGAGGTGGTTAGTTTTTAAATACATTCCTTAAAATTATTTTTATTTATTATTTTGAAATAAAAGATAGCCATAAGGTAATCCTTATGAAACGTATGACCATTACTTCATTCAGGTGAATCAGTTAAAACTGCACAAAAAACTTGATTTCAGTCTAGTTAGGTGATGCCATGGAGATTTAGTGGAAATTGAACAAAAATATTTAAAACATAAAGTCACTCTCACGTCAAGGTCACTTTGCATTCCCTAATATGTATATGCTGTTTATCTTGCACCAGCTCAAGCTCCAGCTAGACCAGTCGTGTTAAAATTTCTAGCTTAACACTGGCTAACAACGAAATAACCTTGCATTGGGAGGTTTTATGTTTTTTATCAAAAGATCCATTAAAATATTGGCCTGAATCATTCGTTTACTATTAGCAAAAAAAAAGCCTGCTTATTATTTGGTTGCCTGAGAATGTATTGTTTCAAACTAAGTGATGAGGCCAAGGCTACTAAAACTCCCCGAGTTCTCTAATTTTTTTGGCTAATTTTGTTGGAATTAACAACTCAAGTTCAACATTTCTAGCATGTAAATAATATTTAAACGGTAAAAAAATGATAAAAAACATTGCATTTAGGGCAACAATGTCATACATTTTCACGGAACATGTTGGATTTAGTACAAAATTACTGGGCAAGTTTAATCATCAATAATTGCCCACAATCTTCAAGTATGAGCATTTGAAGGAGAAAGCAAACCAGCTCTCGAGGTGAAATTACTTTCTAACGATTTTTTTGTTATGGTCAAGGCATGTTGGCTATGAAAATAAGTGTTGACCAATTTGTTGGGATGTTGGTGGATGAGGTGTATCAATGATAACCGACTTCCCACTCACCAATTCCTTGAGTCAATTCAGTTTTCAGCGTCTTGGAATTTATTTCTTAAATTATTGGTCCGATAGATCGTGTTTTATCACAATTTTTGAGTTTATCATAACAAAAAAAACATGAAGCTATTCTTTTTCTTATTGTTCTGCACTCTTACATTATGCCCAGTTGACCAAGATATTATCCTTCGGGCACTCATTGACCACAGAAGGAACATAGGTGAGAAGTTTGATCGGATAAGCATTTCCAGATCTGGCAGAGAGCAGGCGAGAGGAGGAAAGGGATGGCGAACGCGGTTCTCGGCTACGCCGTAGAACGTGTCGGCGACCTCCTCATCGATGAAGCGGTCTTCCTGTACTCAGTGAAAGATCAGGTGGAGTGGGTCAAGGAGGAGCTCCAGGCCATGGAGTGCTTCCTGAAGGATGCCGACGCGAAGAGCAAGGGGGACGAAAGGGTGCAGAACTGGGTGAGGCAAGTAAGGGAAATCGCTTATCGGGCGGAGGACCTCGTCGAGTCCTTCATCCTCGATGCCGATCGGAGGCGACGACGGAGAAAATGCTTCATCCGGACAATTGTGCCTTGCTGCATTCCACCCCCCTACGACTTCATCATTCTCCACCAGTTCGGTGAGGAGATCGAGGCCTTAAGGGACAAAATCCGCGAAATCAATGAACGAAGAAGCACCTACGGAATCAAGGACCTGGGCGAAGAGCCGGGGAGGCAGATTGGCGAGACAGTGAGGGAACGAAGGCGGGTCGTTCTCCATGCCTCAGATTCTGATCTGGTCGGCATGGACGCGGAGAAGAACAAAATCCTGGGACATCTGCTTGACGGGAGCAGGAAGAAGCGGTCGGTGATCTCTATTGTGGGGATGGGCGGCCTCGGGAAGACCACTCTTGCTAAGAGAGTGTTCAACGAAGCAAGAGCCGACTTCGGTCACTCGGTGTGGATCGATGTCTCCCAGCAGTATTCCACTGAGGATCTCCTTGGAGACATTCTTCGGCAGGTCACGAAGCTGGGAGAAGAGGAACTCGAGAAAATGAAGAGGCCCAGGCGACAGAAGATGCTTTACCAGACCTTGCAGGCGGAGAAATACTTGATCGCCATGGATGACGTGTGGGACAAGGAGGTTTGGAGAATCCTCAGTCCGCATCTCCCAGACGTCCAGAACGGAAGCCGGGTGCTCATCACCACCCGCTCCGTCGACGTTGCCCGAGCTGCGGGCACATCTACCCCACACTACGAGTTGCGATTTCTAACCGAGGAGGAGAGCTGGGAGCTCCTCTCCAAGAAGGCGTTTCCGAATCAGGGGGATATCGAAGCAGTCTGTACAGAACCGCTGAGGAACGTCGGGAAACAGATCGCGAGGAAATGCGGGGGGCTGCCTCTGGCGCTGGTGGTGCTCGGCGGTCTCCTGTCGACGAAAGGTCCGTCAATCCGGGCGTGGAGGAGGCTCGCGGAGACACTCGTCTGGGAAAACATCGAGGAAGGCCGAATGTGCTTGGATATACTGGCGCTGAGCTTCGACGACTTGCCCCGTCACCTGAAGTGTTGTTTCCTTTATTTCAGTTCTCTTCCAGAGGACTTCAAAATTGGTATCGGGCTTATCGGATTATGGATCGCGGAGGGGTTCGTCAAAAAGAGATCAGGTGAAACACTGGAAGAAATTGCAGAGGGTTACCTGCAAGATCTCGTCCAGAGGTGCATGGTGATACTTGTGCGAGATGTATACGTTGACCCCTGGGTACGAACGCCAGAATTTGTGCTAAGATGCCGGATCCATGATCTGTTACACGATTTTACAATTGCAGAGGCTAAGGAGCTGGGCTTCCTCGTCTGCGACGGGATCCGAGACGACGGAGGCGCCTCGCAACTGGATTCCTCCGCGCGGCGCCTTTCTCTTCACGGGGATAAAGCGTGGTGCTGGGACTCGGAGTCCACCCCAAGACTGCGCACCTTGCTTTCGTTCGGAACCTATCGCAATTTTGACATAAATAGAACATTCCCCATTACAGATCTGAAACTGCTCAGAGTCGTCGATCTGGAGTGGGCATCAATCGAGGAACTGCCAAAGCAAGTTGGAGACCTGATCCATCTTCGATACTTGGGCTTGAAAAATACAAAGATAACGAGTCTTCCGTCTTCAGTGGGGCAACTTCGTCGTCTACAGTGCTTGGACGCTGAGGGGACGGGAATCAAAACGATGCCGAAAGGTGTCTGGAAGATTGAGACCTTACGGAAGGTCCTCGTTCCCTTTACAGTGGAGCCGGAGATGGTGGAGGGAGGGTTAAGAAGCTTGCAGGTGCTCAAGCTCGTTCGGGCCGGGAGGTGGATAGATAGTTGCCTAGGGAGCCTTACCAGTCTCCGGGAGCTGCAAATAACAGGCATCGAAGGTTGTCATCATTCCGCGCTCTTATCTTGGCTACCGAAGTTGCCACGCCTGAAGAAGTTGCTATTGCAAGGCGCGTCGATCCCGGATTGTCTATGGAGACCGTCCGGCTTTTCTTCCCTTCAGGTCTTATCCCTGATTGGGACGGTGACGAGGCCACCACAACATTCAAGTTCTGGCGGCGACCAGTGGCTTCCCAGTCTCACCGAACTCATACTAAGCTACACCAGTCTGGGTCAAGACTCGATTGCGGCGCTCGAGAAGCTCCCTGAACTTACATATCTGTTTCTTGGTCATGGATCCTACGTAGGAAAGCAGATGTTCTGCTCCCGCGGCGGGTTCCCACAACTGGAGTCCCTCATAATTGATTCACTGCACAAGTTAGAGAGGTGGGTAATTGAGGCCGGGGCCATGCCCCGCCTGAGGAGCTTGAAGATCTACGACTGCACAAAGTTGGAGATGCTACCGGAAGGGTTGCGACGCATGGCTGCTTTGAAAGACCTCACGTTGTTGAATATGTCCCCTGACATCTGTTCTAGAGCTGAAAAGGAGGGAGAGGACTGGCCCAAAATCCAGCACATACCTTCAATCACCATTTCAGCCATAAATCCTTATTTGCTCTGACCGGCGATTCCACGGGCAGACTCTCGGGAAAACCTCAGATATGGGACTAACCATGTGGATACCCCCTTTCCCCCACTTTTCTTTGCACATAATACAACACATCCGATAACCATTTCAGGGTCACAGTGATAGAATGTAATATCTCTAAATCTGTGATACATGGGGAAAACCCATTTGTCATATTGATGCAGCACGATCCCACTCGCCATTGAGTGAAGAACGTGGAGCCGTTCAGGATAACTAGAGAGGCATGACGTGGAGGACGTGGATCTCATTGATGACTTAGCCATCCACCAAGCACACCGCGTCACAAATGCATTGAAGCGGACGATTTCCTTAAATACGCTTTGTTCGTCTTGAATTTATTTCCATATTGCTCTTGAGTGTCACAAGAGCCATGAAAAGCTCTACCCCAATGCTGTACGGCACCTGCGGACCAGCTGCAGCTTGATGTAGCGCCAGTACACATGCTAGAGAACAATGCCATTGTATAGAATTACTTCCGAATGGATAAAGGTGTTAGAGCATAACTGTCCATGGTTGAAGAGGTGAGCTTGGGATCAAGGGTGACAATCAAGAGAAAGCCAATAAGTCCATGTTTTTCATTCCATGGCATTTGCTTCTGAATTCGATCATCCAACCTCACTATATCTACCTAGTCGATGTGGGTCAACAGCTTTCACTGGTTAAACGTTAGATGTGTAAAGAAGAAACGAGTTTTTGTTCCCTCATATTTCGTGTAATGTATCCTAATTCTTGCATTTGGGGATGAAATAATTTATTATTGTCCGAGAATGATCCATACTATAATAAAAGCCAATTTCATGATTGACAGTCCGTTTGAGTTGGATTTCTCGGTTATACATGTGTTAACATAAACCCAGATTTTGATCTTTTCGTTGTGTGCACTGCGTTCTTAATGTTTGTATGGCATGACTACTCGTGAGGGATCATGTCAAAGAATTATCTCACATGAAAAATAATGGTTAAATAGATGGGTAGAGACTGCTAATTTTCAATAATTTTTTAGTCGCCTGACTGTTTCGCACTGATATAAAATATAGGTTTTACACTATGAATGATTTTGAGGGAGAATGCATGTATGATCTTTTTGTCTTTGCTTTGTATAAAGAGAATGCATCTTTGATGCTTATCAGATGGTATCTGTCGTGTACGGCCAGCACACGTAGTCTTATGTGCAAGCATCTTTGAATGTTGTGAGCATGTTCAAAACTCTGAAAGTCAGAATGACTAACTGGATAAGCGGAAGTTGATCAAATCTGTCTTTGGATGATGTGTCCCGGAATCGGCTGATTGTGCACACCATGGGAAAAATCTGAGTATATTTGTAACTCTGGTTGCATGGAGCTTATTTTTGTGACATCTGATGACGTGTGGCGTTTTTTTAGTGGTTGTTGCTTGGGACGTTCGGGAGTTCCCCCGCTCTCTTGCAGCCGCAGCTGCAGTTCAATAATATCTCGATTCCCTTCCCCCTCTAAAACCTAAGCCCTAATCCTCTTTTCCTTGAGTAGTGAAAAACCATTCTACCCTCCATAAAGTCCTCACTTGAAGGGATTGTTTGGTCCTTCAAGAAGGGGTGCTGGGGATCCTTTGGGCCTCTTTTCAAGGCCGATAGCAATTAGGCCCACTGGGGCCTAACTGTGTGCTCAAGGAGCTTGGCAGTTGGGCAGTTGGGCAGTTGGGCAGTTGAGGTTGGGGCCATGCCCCGCCTGAGGAGCCTGAAAGAGATAAGTTCCGGACGGGTTGGAACACATGGCTGCTTTGAAGGACCTCGATGTGTGGGGTTTGTCACCTGAAATCTGTTATAGAGCCGAAAAGGGAAGAGAGGACGCCCCCAAAATCCAACACATACCTTCAATCACCATTATATGACTTCGGAGTGAATTTCGGATTAAGGGCAGGATTGTCCGTTGTCATCATGGAATAATATCTATAAGCCAGTGATAGCATGCGGAAACCTGCCGTCTCCATCTGTGAGGAGGTTGCACTGTGTGACGCCGACGAGGATTGAATGTGTTCTCTGTGTGTGTGTACGCGTGTGTGTGTGTGTCTCTCTCTCTCTCTCCCTCTCCCTCTCCTCTCTCTCATGTTTCCATTAGTCTTCTACTATGCAAGGACGATGACTCTAGCTCGAACACCTCAAAAGGCGGCTCTTGGTGGGGTGCCGAAGGCGGGAGAGAAGAGGTGATTAGGCTCAGATTGGTCAACAGTCTGACTTCGGTAAGTCACCGCCGATGCAATATGAACTGTCAGAAAATCAAAAACTAAGAAAAGTCCAAAATTTAACCAAAAAACACTTTTTAAATGCAGAAAAATCTCACAGTAAATATAGACGACTAAAAAAAAAAGAATAAATGTTTCTATCATGGTAAAAATAAGAGAAATATTTCCATAAAAATCTTTAAAGCAAGGTAAGAGACTTGAAGTCTAGAATATCAATAGAAAGATATAAGCATCATAAGATAACAAGAATAACCAAAGACACATTATTTCATTAAAGTGTTCATAAAAGAACAATACCATGTACATAGTTCATAAGATCAACATTAGGCACGGATTGTTCAAGTATGTTGTTCACAAGCCCACCCAAAGAACTCTAAACAATAAATAGCTTTCTACTCGAAGATGCTATAGAACAGAAATACTCTGAACCAGCAACATGCACATAAAACGTTTTCCAACCAAAATCTATGACCAAAAAATTTCATGTTTACCTTCGAATATCAGTTCCTTAAAACCTATTTCTATTCCATTTTAAGCCCGCTTAATGTTCATGAGCGAATTTCAACAAGATACTACTTTCATAAGCAAGTATTGTAAAGCTCATAAGATTGTCTCTTGTTTATTTGTTTTTGTTAGTTCTTTGACCTTGCTGTTCAGTTTTCTCCCACAAAACTACCTGACGCAGTGGGTGGGGGAAGCAAAGGAGTAGAATCCAGATTCTACTGCGACCGTGAAGGTGAGTGCATCTTCACGCATTAAAAAGATATCTACTGCAGCCGGTGGAGAGGAGATA
Organism: Spirodela intermedia; assembly: GCA_902729315.2. Lineage (NCBI taxonomy): Eukaryota > Viridiplantae > Streptophyta > Magnoliopsida > Alismatales > Araceae > Spirodela > Spirodela intermedia. The sequence goes on along the minus strand of LR746271.1, from coordinate 1,760,222 downwards.
GGTCGAAGATTAGATTTGTAAGTGAAAGCTTCAAACTTGCTGAAAGGAAGTCATCAACTAGTATAATATAAATATTTGAACTGTCTATAATGATTCAAAGGAAGAATCTGAACTGTCTATTGCTCGTGAAAAAAATGTGGCGAATGGACTTGAAGAAAGCAAGGGCAATCCTTTTCTTTGCATCTGGCACGGATGCTCCCTTTTTTGGTGGTGAAAATCTGAGGGCATTTAACAGCCACTATCTTCATGTTGTTCAGGCATGTATCCACATGTTGAATACTAGTTATTTGTATGTAAAACTTGGGGGATCATCATTAATTTATTGGTTATTATTATCTCTTGACTGCTGAATATTAAATTCATTTTAATTATACAACCTCTTATTTCTTAGCTTAGTTCAAAAGTTTTCTAACCATTTGGGCTTTTATTCAATTCAACTGAGGTGTGATCGACATTTTAGAACGAGGTAAGAGAAACTGATTGATCAGAACAAAAATCTCATCTTAAAAAGTGCTCTCATTTATATTTTTTGCTCTCATAAGCAACTCTAATGTAACAAAATGGGTCCACAATCCAACTTTTTTAGAACTTTCACATATTTGTTTTGGTACATAATGAATTCATAACATGATCTCATAGAGTTGGTAATCTTCTGACAGAGCCTGCAAGTTACCCAGAAAAGAACCCAATCATAGGCTCTATGCCTACTATGACAACAAGTTGAAGGGGCTTTTATAGATGCTCATGGAATAAAATTCTTCCTTCAAATCTCATGTCTATTTAATGAATTTTCAAGATTCAAAGTCATGAGAAAAACTAGAAATACATGCATGTGGTAATTATTATTGTTCTTTTAGAAAAATAAGGAGAAAAATCTAAGGCTGCTATTTTTTACCTTATGAAAGAAAATTTCCTAGTTTTGAATGGTCAGCTGTCAAAAGTATTATGCTAGATCCTAGCATGCAAGAATTTGTGATAATTTCTATTCCAATAAAGTTAAATATGCCAAAGGAAAGTATCAATGATAGAAACCCTACATTTTTCTTGTTTGCATCTTACTTGATTGTGTTTGATGGAAAGGAAGAACCCTATTTGAAATGCTTTGAAAGCTTCTTAGGTATCAATCAGATCAAGTGACATGAAAATTATTTTTGGATATTAGATTAACATTATTTGAAATGTCTTGAAATCAAGATCTGTGAATTTGAAGTTTGAAGAAATTAGTTCAAAACTTTTCATGCATCTCATTGACAATCAGAAAAATATTTCCTTAAGTCATTGTGTAATAAAGTATGAGTATTTATGTTCTTTTATCCACATTTATGTAGAGAAAAATATTAGTACATATACAATAAATAGTAGACTTAATAGAAGTGATGTGGGTTTATTTTCAGCCTGCTTTAAGAAAACCCTACATGCAATGCCTATAGTGTAGGCTATTTAATTGTGTAAGGTACCAAAATAACCCAATCAAACAATTATTGCAAATACTAAGAAGGTGATGGTAATTACATGAAGTTCCTCATATGAAAGAATTATCATCTTTATCAAAAAGTTGTCTCCCATCCTATTCATCCAATCCATTTCTGAATTATACTCTTTGTAATAATACTTCTTTTTTGTGGAAAATGCTTTTTTGAAAACTATATATAGGCTGCCAAATTGATGTTATATGTTCCTTTCATCACATGATAAGGGAATATGAGAGTTAACTGGTCATAGATCCCTCAGAAAAATAATAGTATCGACCACACTATTTTAACATTGTTCTAACCTAGTGAATGATCCATGTTCCTCATCATGATGATGCCAATTTGTCTTGTTGAGTGAGTCTTGGCCTAGTAATTCTCTCACATTATGGTGCAAAATTATGTAAAGTTTGTCTGATTCTTAGTGTTCCACATTTTATTTGATGGATAAAGATAGGTCTATTCTTTAGATTTATTTGTATAATTTGAATGGAGATAACTTCGTTCAATTAAGTTGTGCTAAATTTGTGATTCAAATTCTAGAACATAGAATCTTAAGTGTTACTCTAAGAACTTTAAGAATGTTAAATATACAAAACGAGCTAGTTACAATGTACATGGCCTGATCTGTACTAGGCTGATGTTGAAGGAGGTAGGCTTAAAGGGAAAAAGTTTTTTATTGGATCAAGATCACCGTACACATATGGCATCATGGACAACAATGGGTATGCCTCTAGCTGTCCTTACCACTGATATGATTATATTTATCAATATATACACTCCATCAACAATTATTTACTTGAACTAGGTGCCACTATGACATGACAATTGAATAAACTGTAGAAGTGGCTTGACAGGCCATCTATCATGCCACATTTTGAGATGGAGTTAGTAGTTGAGATGCTAGCGGTAATATTTCTTCATTCTCCACCTAGTCTTCCTCGCTGAATATGTAGACACCTAAACTATGTGATGATTTTATTGAGAAATAATTTCTTATCTAATCCTATCTTGCTAATTGGTTCCTTTGATATTTCTCCACATGCATGTTAGTTGCTTGCATATTTTATCTACTATCATACAGGTTCACTTAATATATCCATTATTTTTCACATTAGGTAGCCTAATTATTTATATTTTTTATGCACAATCATCGACAAGTCAATTGCAAACTGAGGGGGACATGGCTGAAATATCCAACATTGAAAACATAAAGGAGAATTGTTGTGTTTGTATTGTGTTGTATATTTTTATAAACCTACATTAATTAGGAGAATGCATCTGCTCCTAAAATTCTATTTTCTTTAATTTATTTCAGATTGAGTTCAGCTGATGCCAACATTGTACAAGCAATCAAGTATAGTAAGTGACATCATGGATTGGTGCCTTAATACAATGGCCCATTTGAGGTTGTAGAGTGGTAGGATGGTTTGCCTATCAACTCAGTTTGTCAAGACAACTTGTCATCTACTTGGTCTTCCATGTATCCCTTCTAAAAAAGTATGTGGTCAATGTAGACAACATGGAGCACGACCAATCACAATGAGCACCACTTATAGTGCATGCTCAATGCTTCGAGAAGATTGAAGCTATATTGGACTGGCAAGATGACAACCAAGGAGACAAGTTCAAATGTCAGTAGCACATCTACTTTTTGGTGAAGTGGTAGGGTATAGCTCTCAAGGACAAGACATGTGACCATGATATCGACCTATGGTAGTCAAAGATTGGTCAATCAATATCTTGACAAACACCCTCCAATGAGGATGCCAGATTCCACGTGGAGGATGTGACCCTTTCAAAACTTTCTGAGTGGTTTAAAGGTCAAGAGGCCATGTGAGATGCACATAGACAGAGGTAGGCAGGCATCTCGCATGCGCAGTGGGCCACACAAGAATGTACGAGCAAACGAGGGAAACTCGAACATCATGAATCTCCCACATCTGGAATGGCTCCTCCAGATTTATGAGAGATTTGTGACAGATGGAGAAAGGCATCTACATGAGGAAGGGGGAAGAATGAGTTAGGTCAAAATAGAGAAGGTTCTTTAGACCTCTTTCTCTATAAAAGGTAGGAACTCCACTTGCTAGTGAAGAAATGGGAAGGAGAGAAAGAAGAGAGAGAGAGAGAGTTGTATTGTGAGAGAGTGTGTGTGTCTCATCTATAGCAGAGGTGAAGCTCTAGAGCAAGCTTGGGGAGTGCTTGGAGGGAGTTTGGGTTGCTGTGGTGTGGCAGCAGCAAATGAGGAGTCGATAGCGAGCTGTGGAGAGTTGGATGCCAGGAAGTGAGAAGGGTGGTCATGTTGGGCTCTTCTCCTCCCCTATTATATGCCCTTCTTAAGGTAACACGAGTACCTCAATGTTCTATTATCACAGTAAGGTATTAGAAGTTTGGCAGGTGATGTGGAGGCTGCTTGACATTGACGAAAGAAAAATTAAGGTTGATGTCGGGTGGTTAAACAAGGAACTGCATTATTCATCTGTAATAGTAGGCCTATGGAGATTTAGCCATGCATTTTCATATGAAATAGGTTTATTAATATAAGGTTTCAATGGTCTTTAAAAAATAAGTTTGAGTTTATTTGCAAAATATTATCATTTTCCAACAAATCCTTGCTCTTGCCTCCTCTCCAAACTTTGACGAAGCATAGAGAGAGAGAGACAGGGAGGGAGAGAGAGAGAGGAAAAGAGAGAGAAGTGCATAGTTCTTCTTTCAAGTGGATTTCTTACCTTTACTAAATTCCAACCAAGTAGCTTCTTCTAATATTCTATAACATTCCATGAGTAAGAAAGAATCTCCATGATATCATCATGAAATATCTTGAATGCTCTAAAGAAATACTAGTGGAGTTGTGTTATTTTCAAAGGTAAAAACCTATTAATGTTGTTCACCAGATGTCCTTCTACCTCCATCCTTTTTCTTAAAAGATGTTGAAGATATGGACTTAGGCATGCAAGAAACTGACTATGAGGTACAAAGCGATATAAAGTGAAGGAAACACAATACTACAACCAAAGACCACACATATTAATGGAAGTCTCAAAAGACATGAGAATCCTTACATATCAAATTTATGCCTAATTCACGTTGCTGATTCTATGCCAAGTTGTTATGTGGCCTACTACTTATTCTTTGATTGGTGACTCAAAAGGTGTTGCAGCCCTAAAGTAGAAAATTCTGTGCTAAAAATATGGTACTTGAGATAATTGAGGTGGAAATGTATATTTAAAAATAATATGCACCTCATGAAAGAAAGTGTTTTATGTGCCTTGGGTGTAGGTGTGAATTACAGACAATCTTTTAAAAATCAAGAAGAATTGTCATAAAAATAAAGAGAATAGTGGATCTGAGTAAATGTTGGATATGCTTATGCATAGTTCTATTTGTATGTGGTCATTGCAATTGGAAACAAAATAGAGAAAGACATAATTCAAACATATTCTCATAAGATGCGATATTATTTGAGAGAGTATTATATCCATTCAAAGTACATCTATAAAGGGGACTGAAAATCCTTACTCTAACCTAATTGTGGATCAGAAATATAAAGTTAATCATGATATAAAAACTGATAGATCAGCCAACACTATCATGTCATGTCGTAATAACTAGGGAAAATGATTCTCAATTTGTCTTGAATAGATAGATGTCAATAGATTATTGGATGCAAAGAACAAGTAGGTAATCAAAATGGCATAATGAAGATATGATATTTTACGACTAATCTTTAGGGTGTTTGGGAGAGAGGAATAAATGCACATTTCAAGGGATTCCAAGAAATTTGAAGCAGTGTTAGAGAGGGGTCATCTAGATACTGTACATATGTATCTTCATGTTAGAGCTTTTTAACCACTATAGCTTTCACAAAGGTTGTCTTCTCCAGCATCTTAATTTCAAAACTTTCTCAATGTGCACTATATGTTAGCGCTTAAGTAATTCCATGTTATGATAATATTCATTCTTGTTTTTATGGTTATAGGGCAATGGGGAATTTTGTAGAGTACATATTAGTTTATGATATGTTGTGCAATCTACTTTATTGAAAGATAACTACAAATAGTTACAAAACTGTTAATTTCTAACAAGTTTATTGATTTGACAATTTCTTAATGGTTTGTCTACGTTATATCCTTCTCAATACTTCTCTAGGGTGAAAGAATTTTTTTTTGACAAGTCTATGAGAAAATATTTCCAAAAACAATTACTTCATGTAGAGTTTTTACATGACTCTAAGCACGAGTATTCCATTGCTTACTTTAGATATTTAGAACTATGTTTTATTGGCATGTATACATAGAGAATCTGGACATGTATTGAATAAGTTAGTTTTTTTAATTTTAAATAGTTTTATTAATTTATTTTTGTGGGCTAACTTGCATAATAATTATAGCAATATATTGTCAATTTTTCAAAATTAATGTAACTTTACTTAATTTTATTTAAATAAAACTAGACTTAGTGTAATTTTTTTATTTTAAAAAATATAAGATAAAAGAAAAAAATATCACTAGTTGGGAAGTTGGCACTTGATAGTTGACCTAGAGGGACATTGTGCTTGAGTGGGTGGACCCAGATTAGGGGAGCCACGAGCTAGGCTTGAGTGGCTAAGGACTTGCTCTACACAAGTGTGTCACTCTCTTACCACATCTTGAGGGCCAACTGATTGTTGAGCAAAGAGCATTGTACACATATGTGCGCATGAGGGGGAACCACCTAGTACCTTCTCCCAAGATGGTCTTAGGTATTATTTTATTCAAGAGAAGGGATCTTTGAACATGGAACTTAGCTTTAATATTATATTCAGCTCAATTCCTCAAATACTTCTAATGTAGGATTAAATTTTCTTGTGTGTTTCAAGGCAGCGGTCTAGAGCAGCTTGCTCCAATGGCACTCAGCGGCCCACATTATTAAAAATGAGAGATCATGCAGCTAGTGAACCGCCACAATACCCAAAGTGTAAAGGCGTCTATCAATGGTTTGTCAATCTTACATCACTCAATACACACATGACCAAAAAAGGATGATCTAACGACTAATTAAGCGCCGTAGTACCAAGCACTTAAGTTCTTGATCAACAATGATTCATGGCGGGTTAATCTTACATTGTTCAGTGTGCCACATGACCAAACACATCTGATCTAGTAGCAACCAATGCGTCATGATACACTATCATGCCTCTAGTGATCAATAAGCTCATTCCTTCCTCTCCTAATTATACTTAAGGCCTTCGGCGAGTGGTCAACTCTTCCTTTCTCTCCTTAGACAATGGTGATAACATCATTGATCCTCTTTTTAATGGATCTCTCTTGCAAGTGGCATAGTACTTTTGAATGATACTTCCATGACTTCCAACATGGTGTGGTACATCTGAACAAAACCAAGTTGTAACACTGATGCTCCAATTGTCGAAGAGGTAAGACTAAACTTGAGAAATAATTTCATTTATATTTTTAATATTTATTTACATACTTTCAACATTTATTTATATTTTAAGGTAAGTTTATTTTACTTCATACATGTTTAGATTGAAATAAGTAGAACTAATTCAAATGATGATAAATGATCTTCGCTCCTTTTCTAAATCTTTTGAAACTCGTTAGAAATCAAGCTAAGATCATATCCAACTTATTTTCTATTGATTTTTATAGTTGAATCTTATGTCATGTGTTTGAATTCTTAAACACACATTTATCGTAGAATCATGGTCATTGTGAAATTATGTTAATCGTATTTCTCTATCTTTATTATTATTTTATTTCTCTCTCCCTCTCTCTCGTGAGACTTCTTCTTCTCTCTCCATCTCTCATGAGATCTCTCTCTTACTTGATCGATCAATCTCTCTCTTTCTCTCTCTTTCGCAAGAGATCTCTTCTGTCTCTTTTGTGAGAGGTCTATCTTCTCTCTCTCTCTTTTTCTCTTTCTTTTCTCTAATTTCCTTCCTTTATTTTTCTCACCTCATCCTTCTATTTTTTTATTTCTGTAAAATAGTGATAAAATATTTAAATCACTCTATATATAAATAAAATTAATTTTTCACAATAGATTAATCAATCTCTCTATATTCAACTTGAGACTTATATATATATTAATATTTTATTATGTCTTAGTTATAATTATTATTAGATAATAGATATTTAAACACGACAATAAGTACACGTCATGTATCTATTGTAGTATCACATTTAATAGTTAAGATATTTTAGAGTTATTGTCACATGGTGTTATCTATTATATATAGGTCTATGGTAACTAATAAGTCTTTATTATCAAGAGTTAATAATTAATAAATAATATAGTTTTAGCCTTAACTCATGATAAATAGACTTATCTTTATGTGAAAATTGTGAAATTGATTTTTAATTAATTCATATGAATTTTTTCTAATTATGTGATTTTATATAAATTTATATGATTTTTAGAATCTTATTTTTGAGATAAATAAAGAAAAAGAAATTAAAATTAAAAAAAGAAAAAAGGGGGGACCCACTGGCTAGCCGGGTCCACAAGCCAGTCGAAAGCGTAGTCAGGGGGAGTCGCGAGCAGAGGATCAAGCAGCTATGAATCATTGGGAGTAGGCGTGCGCCACTCCCCTTCCATGTCACCGATGGGTAAGTGGGTTGTGGGGTAAGAGACTCATTACTTGAAAATGTGATGTTACTATATATTCGTCCAAAACTTCAACACACAACTGATGTGGGACTAAACCTGCATCACACCTTTTTCTAAAATAATTTAGAAGATTTTAATACCTAAACTAACCTTTAGTTATAATAGAGATAATATCATAATAACGTCACTATATAAGGGCATTATAGTACTTACATAAATCTCTCTCATATAGACAGGCAATCGGTGTAGGTTCGAATCCTACTAGAGCCAAAAACTTGTATTTGTATCTAATTAATCATAATTTTATTGCAGATCACCAGTGAAAGATTAAGCCACTGGAATCACTCGATCATCGACGGAAATCTAGTCAACGTAATTCGCGGAGTGTTGTTACTAAAATTGATGAACGAATTGTGATAAACGGATCGTGAATCTATGAGTAAAGTATATCTGATTGTTCAAGGAATAAGCCGTCCTCAAGAAGAAGATGATCTACCAAGAAACGAGTCCCCACCTCCTGAGAGCGTACTAGATGTGATGAAGAGCCTCCTCTTACTATGCAAACCTGAGGATAAAACTCCCTAACACGCGCCCCTCCTCCATCCAGCTCCTCTTCATCGGGTGATGACATGACTTAGTCGTTGTATATTAAATCACGCAAATTTAAAATTTATAAAACTAGAAAATACGAATTTTTAGATATTTAGAAGTTTTTCTGAACAAATATATCAATTATAATTCATTAAAACTTCCAAAAATAGCAATAATTTTCCAGGTCGATCAAAGGAATGTAGTATAATATCTGGTAATTATTCAAAATTTTCCTCAAATAATACTATTTTCTATAAATTTTATACTAGGAAATGAAAAGGAAATATATTTAAAATTTACAAAAAAAGAAAATAAAGGTGCAGACATCAGTATGATGTTAGCACCCGACGAATGCGAATCAAGAGAAAATAGAGTTCCACTTAGTGATTCTTACGTAAGTGATCACATACGATTTAACTGATCAAATTAAGATCTATAAAAGTCGAAAGAACCGTAATTGAATGAAGTATAGTTTGAAAATTTTAAATCACATAAATTATCACTAAATGAAGTAGAAATTAAGTTAAAAGTAGGAAAATAGAGTTCTAACATTGCGGCAGCGATGCGTTAGTGATGCACTAGAATCTTGAGCATTCAGGAAGATTGTCGTGTAGTGTCTATGGCCTCGAAGACTCTCCTTGGACAAGGACGACATGGGTAATCTCTAGATCTCCTTGCAAAGTCTAGAGATCAATAAAATGGGTCGTCAAACCGTCTCTAACGGCTGTCACCTGGCAGAGTAGAAAAATGGCGACTTTACGACTCTCTGGCAGCTGTCACCCGATGAAGAAGAGCTGGATAAAGGTGGGGCGCGTGTGAGGGAGCTTCATCCTCAGGTCTGCACAGCAAGAAGAAGCTCTTTATCGCATCCAATATGCTCTCAGGAGGTGGCAACTCGTCTCCCAACATATCATCCTCTTCCCGACAGCGGCTTGTTCGTCGATCAATCGGAGATGCTTTACTCAATAGATTTGCGGTACTTTTATTGTGAATCGTTCAGCAATTTTAGTAACAATATCTGCGAATCACGTTGACGAGATTTTTGTCGATGATCTAGCGATTCTGGTTGCTTAATCCTTCACCGATGATATGTAAGAAAGTCGCAATAATTAGATAAAAAATATAAGTTTTTGCTCTAGGAAGATTCGAACCCACGTTGATTGTCCGTCCCTTTATTGGGAAGGTGTGACACAAGTTTAGTCCCACATTAGTTGTGTGCCAAAGTTTCTAGCGAATATATAGTAATATTACATTTGCGATCAAGTCCCTTTCTCACGTGTGTACGACCATGCCCCATAGCCGACTGGCCACTAGTGACGTGGAAGGGGAGTGATGCACACGTGCCCCATCGGTCCAAGTTGCTCAGGCCCCTACTCGCAGCTACTCCCTGACTACGCTTTTGAACCGCTTGCAAGCCTGACTGGTCGGCAGGTCCCCCAAATTTTGTTTTATTTTTATTTTTATTTCTTTTTCTTCATTTCTCTCAAAAGTAAGATTGTAAAAATTATATAAATTTATATAAAATCACATAATTATCTAAAAATTCACATTTATCAACTTAAAACCAAGTTTATTTCTCATGATTTAAGGCTACAACTATATTATTTACTAATTATTAACTCATGATAATGAAGGCTTATCAGGTGACAACTATAGAGAGTTAAAAAGTTGTCATTTTTCTGCTCCACTAAGTGACACCTACTAAAGATAATTTGACGACTCATTTCATCGATCTCTGGACTTCACAAGAAGATCGAGAGATTGTCTACATCATTGTTGTCCAAGGAGAGCCTTTGAGGCCATGGACACTACACGACAATCTTCCCAAATGCTTAAGATTCCGTACATTATTAATGCATCATCATCGTTGTGACGTTAGAACTCTAGTTTCTTACTTTCAACTTAAGTTTTACTTCATTTAGTGATAATTTGTGTGATTTAAATTTACCAAACTATTCTTCATTAAATTATAATTCTTTCAGCTTTTACAGATCTTAATTTGATCAAATAAATTATCTGTAAGTGTTTATGTAAGAATCGTTGGGTGGAACTCTATTTTTGCCCAATTCACGTTCGTCAAGTACTAACGTCATCCTAACGCCTGCACCCTTATTTCCTTTTTTCGTGAATTTTAAATATATTTTATTTATATTATTATCTTAAATTTATAAAAAATATATTCCTTGAAGAAAATTCTAAAAGTTCTTACTATTTTTTAAAATTTTATTAAATTATAATTGATATATTTATTCTAAAATACTTTTAAACATCCAAAAATTAATATTTTCTAGTTTTATAAATTTTAAATTTACGTGATTTACTATACAATGACTAATTCACATCAATAATCTTGAAAATATTGAAAGTTAGAAAAAAATATATGAAATAAGAGAAGTATTTAAGTCCCTTGCACTTCACAGCACCTCGTCTTTTTGTAGGCATCGGTTTAAATGCCATGATATTTCTCTATAAGCTATTCTAGATGTAGGATTGTATTGAGACAAACAATTTAATGATCTAGATTATGAGCTTAAATGTTTTACTAGAAAATTTACTATCTACTATAAAATGATTGTGCAATGCCATCAAAGTAGACCTTGCAGCAATCAGTTCAATCATGCATTGTTTTAATTATGTATCTCAAAAGATCAACTTTCTTAGTTTAAAGCTAGGTGACTTCCTTTCTAGGATGTGTGATATGAGGAACTATTATATGATAGATTGTTATTTGTTGTTACTATCATAACAAAATGTGCAAATGGTACATCCATCTCCTCAACACTTTCATTGTCATCATCAAATTAGAAAAGTTGTATTATGTCATCAGCATGAACTGAATTTATTTATATTTTATGAATTCTCTAAGTACTTTACCAAAAATAAAAGTAATTGAGCCAATACTTTATCATGCCCTAGTTACCAATTCGTCAATATCCACCATAAAACTACTCATGCAAGCCAACTCAAGACCATTCGATAGAAGCCAAATTAATATGAAACTAGCTGAAACATAAGAAGAAAAAATTCAAGTGAGAACTAGAGTATGAATAATATTTCATATGCATTCCTTTGTAGTAGATTTTTTCCTTTCTTCTTATTTGCTTTTCCCCCCTCCTATTTTTCTCCATTTTTTTCTTTCAAAACCTGAGGAGATCTGGTAGGATGTTTAGGAGAAAGTGTTGGTTCTCTCATGTTGAGAACCTTGGGTTTCTAATTTAGTACGTAACACCATGGTGTAAATTTTTTCCTTGCAAGGGAATGGATAAGTAGAGTTGACGTCAATAGACCTAAATTTTCCTCATTGAATTTGATATTTAATGAATACATGATTCCATCGACAACCAAATAGTAAAGTGACACAAAGAGATTATCTATATAATCAGCTCCAAGAGTGGGCTATCAACCTATCATCAATCAACTTTTGTTTACAAAAGTGAGGATTCAGAATAGTTCTTGTGAGGTAGAAATTTCTTATAAATAAGTGGCCAAAGGATTTGAGATTCCAGTGTAGGCATGAATGTTGCAAAGGAATTTGATTTGACATTGTTGGCAAATGATCCATGTTTGTTGGGATTTGGAGATCATGGCATCTCTTTGTCAATGGCTGGATTTTATAGCGGAAAGAAAAATATTACTTTTGATGTTACTTAGTTATGAAATCTTTAATAGCTCTTTGTATATGATGTGCAACATTTGTTGAAAATATTGAATTATGAGATATGTGATAAGATTTTCTCTCTCGTGATCCACCACTAATCCCCCCTCCCCTAGTGTGTGGTTGCACATGGTTCTTTTATGCATTCTATATTTAGATGATGGTTATGTATAACAGACAAGTTTCCTTTTTAAAATATACTTTGTTTTGAAACTTGAATCTTTTTGACTATAAATTTCTTTAGATTTTTGTCTTGTATCTTGTGATTATTTGGGTTACTTGTTTGTAGTATACCTCAAGCAAATAATATTCTAGTTTTTTCTCATATTTTCTTTTTTCTTTTACTTGTTCAGATCTCTCAAATTACAGCTATTTCCTCTTACTTATCTTACTTTTTCTACTGTGTTCTTTCAAAAATTTCAAAGTCCCTTGGGGGACTAGGCTCATGTCTTTTGAAGAGAATTGCATTGAATGATGATGAGGACAGTGGTGCATACATTGCAAGTTCTTTTCATGCTTGAGATGATGGCCATGGAAATGTACATTATAACATAAATTTTTAGAGCAAATGATTGTGAAAAAATTAATCTATTTAACATGTATTAGAGTTTGGCATTACCTAGTTTAGCTAAAGGAAGAAAATATTATGAGATTGTCTAATATCTACTCAATCTAGACTAGATTATCTGATTTCCTTCAAAAGACTCACATATATGAAATTATGTGTCCCCACAATCTACTATAATGGTAACACCCTGCCCTTACAAGGTCCCCTTTGGCTTCACAAATCTTGGCTGTGCAAGTCCAATTATATAATTCAATGATACATGAGTAGTTAGTAATGGTTCTTCCTCATTGTGTGATTCTTCAAGATCAGCCTAATTAGTTTCTAATTCTTGTAGAGTGAGTTCACCATTAGAATGAACAATTAAGATGTAAAAAAGCTTCTTAGAATGATGACCAAGTCTATATTTGTCATTACAATAGAAACATAAGCCCTTGATCCTACATTCATGAAATTCAATATCTGTTAATTGAATTTGTCATCTATGTCTACCTTGTAAGAGGTTTTGATGTCCACCCTTATTTTTTATATTTCATATTAAGCTATTGACTTGTGGTGAGAATCAGATCGTCTCTCATCATTTCATATAAGATTTCCTCTTGTCAAAGATAATTTTATTGTTCTTCTCTATTTGGGCAAATTAATATGTGATAAATCTTCATTATCATGAGTTAATAATTAATTATTAATATATTTTTAGATTTAATTTATGAAAAATAGACTTATATTTATGTTAAATTATGAAAAGTAATTTTTAGTTGCATAATGTGAATTTTTGGTTAATTATATAAATTTTTGTGAATTTATATTATTTTATAATCATATTTTAAGATAAATAAAGAAAAATAAAATAAAATAAAAAGATACAAAAAGAGGAAAACCCATTGGCCAATCAGGCCCACAAGTAGGTTAGAAGCATAGTCAAGCAAAGCCATGAGCAAGGGCTTGAGTGGCTAAGGATTGACTAATAAGAGACATGTGTGCATTACTCCCCTTCCACGTCATCGGTGGCCAATCAAATATGGGGTAAAGAGTGGTTGTACACATGCAAGAAAGAGACTCATTAATTCCTAAATCTCATATTACTATATATTTGTCTCAAAATTCATCACTTTTTAAAGGTATTCGTGTACTTATTTTACTCTCTCATGTCAACGAAGGTTTAAATTAGAGCCAAAGCTCATTTTTTATCTGATTAAATCACAATTTTCCTACAGATCACCGGTGAAAGATTAAGTTGTTAGAATTACTCAATGGTCGACAAAAATTTCGTCAACATAATTCGCGAAGCATCATTACTAAAATTGTTGAATGATTTATAATAAAAGGATCAAAAAATCATCAAGTGAATCATCTTCGATTGATCGACGAATAAGTCATCATCAAGAAGAAAATGATCTATTGAGAAACGAGTCATCACCTCCTGAGAGCGTGCTAGATGTAATAAAAAGCCTCTTCTTACTGTGCGGATCTAAGGATGAAACTCCTTAAGATGCGTCCCACCTCCATCTAGCTCATCTTCATCAAGTGACAACCACTGAAGAATCGCAAAGTCATCATTTTTCTACTCCACTAGGTGATAACTACTACAGGCAATTCGATGACCTACTTCATTAATTTTTAGATTTTGCAAGAAGATCTAGAGATTATTCACGTTGTCTATGTCTAGGAGATCCTTCGAGGCTATATATATTATATGATAGTCTTCTTAAACACACAAAATTTTGACGATCTAAAAAAGTCATTTAATTATGATTCTTTTAGCTTTTATAGATCTTGATTTGACTTATTAAATTGTCTATAATCGTTTACATAAGAATTAACAAGTAAAACTCTATTTCTATTTGAATTGTATTCTTTAAGGCACTGACGTCATTTTGACGTCCAAACCCTTATTTATCTATTTTTAGAATTTTTAAATATATTTTATATTCATCATTTAGTCTAAAACTCATAAAAAATTATATTCTTTTAGAAAGTTTTTGAAATATTACTCGATATTATCTTATATCTCTCTGAGTGACTTATAAATTTCTTCTTAATTTTAAAACCTCTTATCAAATTATAATTGATTTATTTGTTCTGAAATATTTTAAAAAATCTAAAAATTGACATTTTATTATTTTATAAATTTTAATTTTACATAATTTATTATACAACGATTAAGTCATGTTAATATGTCATACTTCATATAAGGTGCCTAAGTGCTCTTCTACTTCCAATAGGGCATCCATAATTTCTAGCAAGCCCACTAATTTTATTATACAATAAAGAAGCTTTCCATTTCTTCTCGATAAGTAGATACTGATCATTCTTACTTAATATCAAGAAACCATTGATACATGTTTCTCAATTTAGAAGTTCCAACAGGCCTCTCAAGTTGAACACAATTTTTTTTCTCAATTATTAAATAGATATTGATCTTTCGTCCATATGTACCATGGAATACTATATCACCCAAGTGTAAGCTAATTACCTCCATTCATTCTTCCTTTTGTACTTTATTAATCTAAAAATATCATTCTGCACATCAGAGCTATCTTTTAGGATTGCTCCTTTAAAAATTATGTGATCTCTTTCCTTGTTTGTCAACTTTAATCTAAAATGTGATTTGGAGTTAGCCTGAAGGTTTGTATCTCTAGTCGTGGATTAACTCATTCTTCAAAGAATTTATGATCAATTAAGAGGCCATACTTTTTGTTGGATCTCTCCTTTCTGATGTTAAGAGCTTTTCACTAATACAATTCTTGCATTTGTCAAACTTTTCATCCATCTGTTGGAAAGAATTTTGTAACAGATCCACCGATTTAGTTTCTCCCTTATACACTGTTGTTCTTTCTTGATATGTTCTACATTTGCCTTAGATGCCTTTAAGCGGTTTTATGTAATTCTTTGTCCCATGCTTCTAGGACATGACACTAACATCAACTGATATGATCCCCTTCTCCCCTCTTGGATTCAAGAAGACAAATAAAACAATATAATGGGTGGGAATTAGTTCAAGAGAATTTCTCACTCTCCCTCTTTCATGTCACTTTTACCACAATACCCCCCTCTTATTCATATAAGGGGTCATTTATACTGTTCAACCCATTTCTATCATAGTGTTTACTATAGAAGCTTCTAAACTATTCACTTACAACAAACAGATATCTTTAGAGGTACCGCATCAACTTTATTGATGCTGAGAAAGGTGTAGTTTGAGCTCTAGAAACTAGTTGGTATTTACATAAGCTTTGTTTGTTACTCTGTTAGTCCATATTTTCATGAAAATCAGATTTGGATGCTTAGGTAATGTTATCGACAGATGAGAGGTTTGTCTTCATCACACCCATATTATCATCTAATCATTGATCTAATTTGGGTACCTTAACTGTCCAGTTAGACATGTATGCTAATCTGTTTTCATTGGGCGATTGCACAGTTGGAGTTGGCCCAACTATTCAATCAGCTCAAGCCATATTCCAGGCTAATCTGTTTTCATTGGGCGATTGCACAGTTGGAGTTGGCCCAACTATTCAATCAGCTCAAGCCATATTCCAGGCTAATCTGTTTTCATTGGGCGATTGCACAGTTGGAGTTGGCCCAACTATTCAATCAGCTCAAGCCATATTCCAGGCTAATCTGTTTTCATTGGTTGTACCTGACTGGAGTCTTGCCTGGAACATCGGCCTGGGCTGAGCCCAAATGTCCAAGCCCAACCTGATTTTTTTTTCTGGGCTTGGGTCAAAGGATCCGATCCAACTGGGCAGGGTTCAGACTTTCCAGTGGCCCGAAAACCTCAAAAGTCAGTAGTGGTTTGAGGCCTCTCCCATCTGCAGCCTCCTTTCAGTCCCCTGAGGCACCTCTCCACCACACATGGCACTCCACTGGAGCCCGCCTCCCTCCCCATCTCCAGTGTGGCTTGCTGTTTCTCGGTGGGTTGGGTTCTGCGCTTGAGAAATGTTATCTGGCCCGGAGCATCTGGGGTCAGGCTGGGCCCTAGTCTTGTAAAAAATGTCCCAAGCCCATCCCAGGCTTCACGGTGTCTTCGCTATTGACAGCCATCCCTTTGGATACATCTTTTCTTTTTATTAGAGGAAGAAATATCATAGAGTGAGAAAATAGAAGAGCATATGGAAAAGAAGGTAGTCTTCTGTTGAAGGAAACTGAAACTTCAACCAGGTTGGGCCCCAGCTTCAAATAGAAAAAAGGGAAAAGAAAGTGTGCTCAGGAAACAATCGTTCTCTCTCTCTCTCTCTCTCTCTCTCTCTCTCTCTCTCTCTCTCTCTCTCTCTCTCGCTCGCTCGCTCTCTCTATGTATCTCTCTCTCTATCTATCTAACTTACTGCTTTACCTCCGACGATGCGAAGAATTCCGAGGAATCGGTGACCAAGGCGGGAAAGGAAGACAGTGGGAGGAGCTTGTAGGAGTTGACCGGGGAACCTGGAGCCACCGTCTACAACTTCGTCGACCTGCGATCCTGCTAAAACATCTAGAACGGTGGCACCGCCATCGTGGACGTCAACCCTGTTCTGTTGTCCACGCCTTCTTCTTCTTCTTAAGATGAAAATTCGGTAACAACTCGATGTTTGAACTCGGAAGTCGGCAGCTAAAGATAGAAACTCGAAGGTCAACCTTTGACTTTTACGGGAAGGACTGTGCCCAACCTCGCCTCTTTAAATCCGCCAACAGGGGGGCCTGGCCAGATAGGGACGGACCGCGCCACTTGAACGGTGCGGCGACTGTTTAAGATATTGAATTTTGCATAAAGTCAACTATTTAACTTTAAGGACTTGACTGCAGTCGCATCTCCGACCATCAAATCACGACGGATGGGCGAACGAGATACTGTCCAATTTGAAAGAAATTATCTCATTTATTATCGTAAATAATATAAAAATATAAAAAATCCGCGTGCAGAAAGTAGCGTTATTCCTAGTAAGAAAAAAGCAGAACGTAGGTTTATTCCTAATGGAAAAAAGGAGAAAGTAGCATTATTCCGTACTTCAGCCCTCGGTACTGATCGACCACAGGAGTGGGAGGAGAGGGATGGGGGACGCTGTTCTCGGCTACGCCGTGCAACGGGTCGGCGACCTCCTCATCGAAGAAGCCAAATCCCTGTACACAGTGAGAGATCAGGTGGAGTGGATCAAGGACTAGCTCCGGGCGATGGAGTGCTTCCTGAAGGAAGCCTATGCCAAGAGCAAGGGGGACGAAAGGGTGAAGAACTGGGTGAGGGATGTGAGGGAAATCGCTTATCGGGCGGAGGACCTCGTCGAGTCCTTCGTCCTCGATGCCGAGCAGCGATGACGATGGAGAAAGGGCTTCATCCGGACCACTCTGTGTTGCCGCCTTCCATCCCCCACTGACTTCATCGTACTCCAATTCGGTAACAAGATCGAGGCCTTAAGAACCAAAATCCGCGACATCTGGTGGAGACAGTGCGGGAAGTAAAGCGGGTCGTTCTCAGTGGCCCAGATGCTGAGCTGGTGGGGCATGGACGAGGAGAAGAACAGAATCCTGGGACATCTGTTGGATGAGGGCAGGAAAAAGCGGTCGGTGGTATGCACTGTGGTAATGGGCGGTCTCCCGGTGTGGATCGTTATCTCCCAGCAGTATTCCGTTGAGGTTCTGCTTGCGGACATTCTTCGGCAGGTCACGGGTCTCATAGTAAAGGAACTCGAGCAAACGACGAGGACCGAGTGTGAGGCGATGCTTTACCAGACCTTCCATGCGGAAAAATACTTGGTCGTCATGGATGACGTGTGGGACAAGAAGGTTTCGAGAATCCTCCATTTCCCAGACGTCGAGAACGGAAGCCTGGAACTGATCACCAACCGGTCTGTCGACATTGCCAGATCTGCGGATACATGTACCCCTTCCTACGAGCTGCGATTTCTAACCATGGAGGAGAGCTGAAAGCTCCTCTCCAAGAAAGCGTTCCCGAACTAGGAGGATATCGGAGCAGTTTGTTCAGTGTTAAAGAAGATGCAGCCAACTAGAAGCCATCCTTGAACCGTCGACCAATCACAGCACACGTAACTCTGGAGGACACTGTCGGCGGACACGTACCCCCCCCCCCCCGCGCCTAAATATAGTAATAGAGCTAAAGATGGAAAAGCTTACATGTTGGACAATCGGCACACTTACACGTCACCTTGACACTTATAACTCGAACGGCTCGCGCCTATAAATGTAACCTAACCCCTATCGAATAAGGTTAACGGGTTCTCTTTTCTCTCTCTTCCCGTTTCACTTTCTTCTCTATTCTCACACCTTCTCTCTAAGATTTTTACGAGCTTTCATGGTATCAAAGCCTATAGGCACAGCATGACGACTCCCGTATCTTCTTCTTGTCACATTGTCTCAGCAACCATGCCTTTGGTCTCCATGCCTATTCCCACCGGCCTCGCCATTATCATCAAGCTCACCGGCGACAATCATTCGGTATGGAGAACCTTAATCATGCCTACCCTGAATGGCTACAATCTCATGAAATTTGTGGATCAAGATCTACCACTTGTGACACTGAATGATAAACCCAATCTCGAGTACCAACTCTGGTGGCAGTATGATCAACGAGTTCTCAGCTTCATCTCCTCTTCTATTACCGAATCTGTCCTCTCTAATTTAGTGTAGTAGACCACTGCAAAAGCCCTCTAGGATGCCATCGCAAAGACATATTCTTCCAGCAGTTCCTCCCGCACTATGGAACTCCAACAGTGCCTCAATAATACCTACAAAGGCGACACCTCAGTTGAAGATTATATCAAGAATTTTTAAAAACTCGTCGAGGATCTGGCCACAGTAGGAAAATCTGTTGATGAAGAATCTCATATTTGCACTTTCCTCCAAGGACTTGGCCCCCAATATTCACAATTTGACTTTGCCATTCAAGTCAATTTGGATCGCCTAAGGTTTGAAGATATTATTTCCCAACTCCACAAACATGAAGCCACATTAGTATATCATAAACAAATGTCCCAAACCTCTACACCTAAATCGGTCAACATAACTCCACAAGTTCCTCTCTCAAGTGCCTAGTAATTCAAACAATTCCAAATCCAATTCCCAAACCACTACCTCTCAACAATGCAATTGATAGGGGAATAAAGGTTCAAACAATTATAGAGGTAAAAGAGGCTGCAACAATAATAATTGACAATCCCGTTGCCAATTATGTTCCCAATTTGGTCACCTAGCTCGAGAGTGTAAGGAAATGTTTAATCTCTCCTTTCATGGTCATCCATCATTCTACCCTCCACCTAATTTGGTACCTCAATTACCTCAATTACCTCTCTTCCCATTTCACTTTCTTCTCCTATCGAATAAGTGTGAGATTGAAAAAGAAAGTGAAATGGGAAGAGAGAGAAAAGGAAACCCATTAACCTTATTGGATAGGAGTTGGGTTATATTTATAGACTCGAATTGAGCTGTAGGAGTTATGTGTCAAGGTGACGTGTAAGTGTGACGATTGTCCAATGGGTAGGCTTTTATATCTTTAGCTCTATTACTATATTTAGTCTTGGGATGGTACATTTCCATCAACAGTGTCCTCCGGAGTTATGTGTGCTGTGATTGGTCGACGATTCAAGAACAACCTCTGGTTGGTTGCATCTTCTTTAACATCCTCCCGCAAGCTAAGTGTAGGAACTACATTAAGCTTGTTTCGTAGCCAATGGAATCAGGATTTGAGTAAGGGCTTCATCAAGATGTCAACAGGTTGATGGGAGCTTTGCATGAATAAAACTCAAAGAAGCTTGTAGGTAACCTGCTCATGCACAAAATGAAAGTCAATTTCGTGCGTGAAACAGAGGATTAGTAGTAAGGTAGGTCACTCCGCTGTTGTCACAAAAAAGGATAGGTGTTCCATGAAGGTAGATGCGAAGCTCTCGGAGTAGTTACTAGATCCAAATGATTTCGGCAGCAGTGTTGGCAATGGCTTTGTATTCAGCTTCAGTGTTGGAGTGGGTGACCATTGATTGCTTCTTCAATACCTAGGAAATGAGGTTGTGTTTGAGATAAATTAGGTATCTTCCTATAGGCCGATGGTCCTCCCATGATCCAGCCCAATCAGCATCGCTATAGGCAAATTGGGTTGAAGAAGGTTGGCCCAATCTGTAGTCATAGGAGAGTGCATCTTCGACATGCTTTGTTGACGGCAAAGTAGATATCTGGTCTTGTAATGATTAGATATTGAAATGCTCTTAAGAGGCTTTGATACATTGTCGGATCTTGGGAAGTAGAGTCCCTGTCAATTTTGTTAGTAGAAGTGGGCCACATAATGAATAGTGGCTTACAAGGATCCAGTTGGGCCCAATGTAATAAAGTTGCAAGATATCAAGATTGAGATAAGACAAAATCATCAAAATTCAGTACAAATTCAACACCAAGAAAGAATTTAGCCTTGCCTAGATTTCAAATACTAAAATTATTGTAAAGTAGCTTGATAATAGAGTTAATAAAAGCTTGATTTGGACCAATTAAGAGTAAGTCATTGACGTGACTTATCGTTGTATAGTAAATATCACGTAAATTTTAAAATTTATAAAACTAAAAAATACTAATTTTTGGATATTTAGAAGTATTTCTGAACAAATATATCAATTATAATTCAATAAAATTTTCAAAAATAGTGATAATTTTTCAAATCAATCATATGAATGTAGTATAATATCGAGTAATCTTTCAAAATTTTCTTTAATGAATATAAGTTTTTATGAATTTCATGCTAAGAAATGAAAATGAAATATATTTAAAATTCACGAAAAAGGGAAATAAGGGTATGGATGTTAGGATGACATCAGCACCCAATGAACGCAAATAGAACATAAATAAAGTTCTACTCGACGATTCTTACGTAAGCGATTACAAATGATTTAATTGATCAGATTAAGATCTATAAAAACCAAAAGAATCGTAATTGAATGAAGTATAGTTTGGAAATTTTAAATCACATAAATTATCACTAAATGAAGTAGAAATTAAGTTGAAAGTATAAAAATAGAGTTCCAATGTTGTGGTAGTGATGCATCGGCGATGCACTGGAATCCTGAGCATTCGGGAGGATCATCGTGCAATGTCCACGACTTCGAAGGCTCTCCTTAGACAAAGATGACATAGGCAATCTCTAGATCTCTTTGCGAAGTCTAGAGATCAATGAAATGGGTTGTTGAATCATCTCTAGTGACTATCACCTGGTAGAGCGTAAAAATAGCGACTTTGTGACTCTTTAGTGGTTGTCACCTAACGGAGAGGAGCTGGATGCAGGTGGGGCACATGTCAAGGAGCTTTAGGGAGCTTCATCCTTAGGTCAACACAACAAGAGGAGACTCTTCATTGCATCCGGTATACTTTCAGGAGGTGACAACTTGTCTCTCAATGAATTGTCCTCTTCTTGACAATGGCTTGTTCGTCAATCAATTAAAGATGATTTAATTGATGGATTTGTGATCTTTTTATCATGAATTGTTCAGCAATTGTAGTAACAATACTCCGCGAATCACGTTGACGAGATTTTCACCAATGATCCAGCGATTCTTACAGCTTAATCCTTCACTGATGATCTACAAGAAAGTCATGATAATTAGATAAAAAAATAAGTTTTGACTCTAGAAAGATTTGAACCCGTGTCAATTGTTCGCCTATATGAGAGAGATTGAAATAAGTACTCTAATGCTTTTATCAAGTGATGTCATCATGATATATCTTTGTTATAAATAAGGGGTAGTTTAGACATTAAAATCATTGAACCCTTTCAAGGGAAGTCAGATTTAGTCCCACATTACTTGTGCAGTAAAGTTTTGGGTAAATATATATTAATATCACATTTAAAAGTAATGAATCCTTTTCTCTTGCGTGTACAACCATTCCTTGCCCCACAACTGACTAGCCACTAGTGACGTGGAAGGGGAGTGGTGCACACGTGCACCCATCAGTCCTAGCTGCTCGAACCCCTGCTCACGGCTCCCCTTGACTACACTTTTGACTCGCTTGCAGGCTTGGTTGGCTGGTTGTCGTGGTTGGTTGGTTGGCGAGTCTCCTCCATTTTGCTATATTGTTTTTTAATTTCTTTTTCTTTATTTATCTCAAAAATAAGACTATAAAAATCATATAAATTCATAGAAAATCACATAAATTAGCTAAAAAATCATGTTAATCAATTGAAAATCACTTTTCACACTTTAACACAAATATAAACCAAAATGAAAAGAATTTCAATGGTTTTAGAAAAATAAAATAAAGAGGTGTAGGTTTTGGATCTAGAGAAACTAATTGAGAGTGAGAAATGAAATAATTTTGAAAACCAAGCTCTTGGAGCTTGCTTTAATCCATATAGTGATTTATGTAATTTGTAAATGTAATCAGGGCATCGAGAGTCAACAAAACCTTGTGGTTGCTCCATATTAACGATTTCTTTGAGATCATCATGAAGAAATGTATTAGAAATATCCATTTAATGGATATTCCATTTTAGACTAACCACGAGAGAGAAGGATCCGAATAGTGGTGATCTTAATTATTAGTGAGAAGGTGTCAAAGTAATCAAAACCTTCCTGTTGGGAGAAACCTTTGGCTACTAGATGAGCTTTGCACTTATCAATGGTACCATTAGGTTTCTATTTAATTTTATAGACCCATTTTCACCCAATAACATGAAGATTGGGTTCTTGGAGAATTAGAGAGCAAGTATTATTCTTAACTAAGACATTAAATTCTAATTGCATGGTTTGTCTCCATTCAAGTTTCTTCCATGCTATGGAAAAATTAAGAGGTTCAGTTATGGACAGGGTTGTGAAAAAATAACTAGGAATATGATGTTTGGTAGATAAGCATTAGGAAGAGGAATGGTTGTAGTGTTCCGATAAATAGATCTAATCCTTTGGAATTTGGCAGGAGGGTTTGAAGGTGTGGAATGAGATTGGGTGGATTGCTGGTGAGGAGTGCTATCTATACTAGCTAGGGGTACTAGCAAAAATAACTAAGGTCGGATGAGTAGGAGCTGAATTAGAAGTAGGTGATGGTGTGAATTCATGAGGACTGAGGAGGAGCTGCTGAATCTAGTGATGAGGATGAAGATGGCTGAGGTGGGATGATAGGGGTTGGAGTGTAAACTGGACATGCCCTTAAAATGCCTTTTTGAGTGGAGGGGGTAGGAAGTGGAGTAGGTGTCAAGGGAGTAGAATTATAAGGTTTTGTGGAGTGGGGAAAAATAGTTTCATAGAAAATTACATGCTTGGAAATGTGAAATTTTCTAGTAATGAGGGATTTAAATCGGTAGCCTAGGTGATTGATGCCATAGCTGAGAAAAAGACAGGGTTCAGATCGGTTATCTAATTTAGTTTGGGAATAGGGTCTAATATAAGGGTAATAGAGGCACCTAAAAGATTTAAGGAAATCATAGTCAAGTGGGGTGGGCATATGATTAATGAGGTATAAGGTTGTACAAACAACTTCATCCCAATATTGTATGAGTAGAGAGGCTTGATTAAGGAGGCTAAGGGCAGTTTCTATGAGATGCCTATGTTTCCTTTCAGCCATACCATTTTGATGTGGAGTATGGGGACATGAGATCTAATGATGAATGCCATGGTCCTTAAAATACTTGGTAAGAGCTGAAACTCACCACTCTAGTCAGATTGAAAATAAATGATTTTGAAAGAAAACAAAATATTTTTTTTGGAAAATCTACAAATGTTTGGAAAACTTCATTTTTTGTTTTAAGAGGATATAACCAAGTGAACTTACTAAAATCATCAACAAATATAACATAATAATTAAAATTGAAAAATGAAGTAATCAGGGAGGGGCCTCTAAAATTATAATGAATTAACTCGACTGGTTTAGTGGCACGATGATTAGTGAGTTTTAAACGAGAGTTTATGTGATTTAGAATATTACAAGCATTACAAACATGATGTTCATGTAAATGAAAAGAGGGAAGCCCAAATTTATCAAAAATAGTTTTGAGAATTCTAAAGTGTGGATGCGTCAAGCAATGGGGCCAAGTGGGAAGAGAGAGATCCTTGCTCCTAAGAAAGCTTGAGGTCAGAGTGTAAGGCTGGGGGAGATAGAGACCATCCTCAATGGTTCCCCCAAGGAGGATTTGATGAGTTTCCTCGTTCTTCACAAGATAGTAAGCATGAAGCTCAAGAAAAATGTTATTATCAGTAGTTAATTGCTTAAATGAAAGTATTTTTTTTTTATGTGAGGAACATGAAGAATATTTTGTAATTTAAGAGGAAAACTATTGAGTTTTAATGAATGATGAACTGATAGATGAAATAGCCATACCGATGCCATTGTCGATTTGGATTTGATCCGAGCCTTGATAGGTAGTGGGATATTGAATGAGAGCTGAGTCAGTGGCGATATGGTGGGTGGCAGCACTATTAGGATATCAATTTGGTGTGGCTAGAGGAAAAGGTGTAGTCATGGCCAAGTAGGCTTGTGGTTGAGGGGTGGTAGATGGGAAGTGATGTACTTGAGATAATTGAGGTAATTGAGGTACCGGATTTGGTGGAGGGTAGAATAATGGATGATCATAAAAGGAGACATTAAACCTTTCCTTACACTCTCGAGCTCGGTGACCAAATTGGGAACATAATTGGCAAGAGGGTTGTCAATTATTATTGTTGTGACCTCTTTTGCCTCTATAATTGTTGGAACCTTTCTTCTCATGCCAATGAGGTTGTTGATAGATAGTGGTTTGAGAATTAGATTTGGAATTGTTCGAACTATTAGTCACTTGAGAGAGATGGGCTTGTGGAGCTATGTTGACTGATCCAGGTGTAGAGGTTTGGGACATTTGTTTGTGATATACTAATGTGACTTCATGTGTGAAGTTGAGAAATGATATCTTCAAAGTTGAGGTGATCTAAATTGACTTGAATGACGAGGTCAAATTTTTCTTTGAGGGCCAAGTCCTTTGAGGAAAATGCAGATCTGAGATTCTTCATCAACAAGTTTTCTTATAGTGGCCAGATCCTCGGTGAGTTTTCGAAAATTCTTGATATAATCTTCAACTGAGGTGTTGCCTTTGTAGGTATTGTGGAGGTGCCGTTGGAGTTTCATAGTGCAGGAGTGACTGCTGGAAGAGTATGTCTTCGCGATGGCATCCCAGAGGGCTTTTGCAATGGTTTAGTACCCTAAATTGGAGAGGACAGATTCGACAATAGAAGAGGAGATGAAGTCGAGAACTTGTTGATCATATCACCACCAGAGTTGGTACTTGGGATTGGGTTGATCATTCAGCATTGCAGGTGGTAGATCTTGATCCATAAATTTCATGAGATCGTAGTCATTCAAGATAGGCATGATTGAGTTTCTCCATATCGGATGATTGTCGCTGGTGAACTTGATGGGAATGACGAGGCCGGTGGGAACAGCCATGGAGACGGAAGGCACGGTCACTGGGACGATGTGAAAAGAAGATGCAGGAGTCATCATGCCGTGCCTGTAGACTCTAATATCATGAAAGCTCATAAAAATCTTAGAGAGAAGGTGTGAGATTGGAGAAGAAAGTGAAACGGAATGAGAGAGAAAAGGGAACCCATTAACCTTATTCGATAAGAGTTAGGTTACATTTATAGGCTCGAATTGAGTCGTTGGAGCTATAAGTGTCAAGGTGACGTGTAAGCGTGTCGATTGTGTAATGGGTAGGCTTTTCTATCTTGAGCTCTATTACTATATTTAGTCACAGGGGGTTACGTTCAAGAACGGCTTCTGATTGGCTGCATCTTCTTTAACACACCCCAAGACTGCTCACCCTGTTGTCCTTCGGATTCCGTCGCGATTCCGACATAAATAGACCTTCCCTTTTCTACATCTGAAACTGTTTAGAGTCGTGGATCTGGAGAGGGTACCCCATACCGCCAAAACAAGTTGGAGACCTGATCCATCTTCGATACTTGGGCTTGAGCTGGACAAAGATAACGCGTCTTCTGTCTTCAGTGGGGAAACTTCGTCATCTACAATGCTTGGACATTGAGGGGACGCGGATCAGACCGATGCCGAAAGGCGTCTGAAAGATCGAGGCCTTAGGACAGGTCCTGGTTGACAAAGACATGGAACTAGATATGGTTGAGGAAGGCTTAAGAAACTTGGAAGTGCTGAAGGTCGTCCGGGTCGGGAGCTGGATATATAACTGCCTAGGGAGCCTTACCGGTCTCTGCGAGCTGCAAATAACAGGCATCAAAGGCTGTCATCATGCCGTGCTGTCATCTTGGCTACCGAAGTTTCCTTGGCTGAAGAAGTTGTTCTCGGACGCCGAGTCCATCCCAGATTGTCTATGGACATCCCAGACTCTCAAGGTTGGATGGCGAAGTGACAAGACCACAGCGACAAAGTTCTGGCGGCCACCAGTGGGCCCCCTATCTCGTCAAACTCGTACTACACAACACCAGACTGGGTCAAGACTCGATTGCGGCGCTCGAGAACCTCCCTAAACTTAGATATCTGTATCTAGGTCCTTGGTCCTACGTAGGAACCGAGATGAGCCGCTCCCGCAACGGGTTCCCGTAACTGGAGTCCCTCGTAGTTAACTCATTGTACGAGTTAGAGTGATGGGTAGCTGAGACTGGGGCCATGTCCCGCCTGAGGAGCTTGAAGGTCTTCGACTGCGGAAGGTTGGCGATGCTTCCGGAATGGTTTGCAAGACATGGCTGCTTTGAAGGACCTCGCTTTGTTGGATATGTCCCCTGAAATCTGTTTGAGAGCTCAAAAGGAGGAGAGGACTGGCCCAAGATCCAACACATACATACCTTCAATCACCATTGCACACTCATCAACTAACAGTGACATGGGGAAACCCGCATGGAGGTTTTTCAGTATGAATGATGCAGCACAGTTTTTGTGCGTTTATTTTGGGAGTCTTACATGTTATTTTAGGAGTCTTACATGAATGGAGACAAATCATGCAATTAGAATTTCATGTCCTAGTTAAGAATAATACTTGGTCTCTAATTCCCCGGCAACCCAATCTTCATGTTATTGGGTGAAAATGGGTCTATAAAATTAAACAGAAACCTAATGGTACCATTGATAGGTGCAAAGCTCGTCTAGTAGCCAAAGGTTTCTCTCAACAGGAAGGTTTTGACTACTTTTAAAATGGAGGTTTTAAAGTATGAATGATACAGCATAGCTCTTGTGCGTTTATTTTGGGAGTCTTACATGTGCTACTTTTGTCTTTGCTTAGTATAAAGAGAATGCATGTTTGATGCTTATCAAATGGTACCTGGCATGTATGGCACGCAGTCTTATGTGCAAGCAGCAGCAAAATAAGTGTTCAACCTTCATAAGAATGTTGTGAATAAATAGGCATGCATACAATGCATGTCATGTTCGAAACCAGAATAAATTATATGCCACAAGGTCAATTACGTATCAGCCTATATTGCTTGCTAGTGATATTTTTATGTGCTTATACAATCATTTGAGAATCAACTGGAGATATCCCAATATTATGAATGACGAACTTTAGCTTTATTCCTGAATTAGTGTTGGAAAACATACTAATAACATTTTGATGTCAAAGTCGTGGCTCTGAAAGTCTGACTAGCTGCCTGGATCAACCTATATTTCTAGCTCTGTTTGAATGGAGTTTAATTTTTGTAACAAACATTTAATGACGTGTATTTTTTTTTAAGTGACTGTTTCTTGAGACTGCTGCTTATGACAGTTCTTTCTCCCATCTTTAGCTTCTCAGTCTGTGAAGAAAATCATAGAGATCAATCCATACATGCTTGGGACAATGGCTGGAGGGGCCGCAGATTGCCAATTTTGGCACAGAAATCTGGGGATCAAGGTACACTTTTTGCTCACCTTTTTTCTAGTGTTCATTTAGTGAATGACAATTATTCACGTAAAGCTGATTCTGACCTCGAATAATGCAACACGTTTCTAAGTTTCGTTATTTTTTGTTCCTCTATTCCTTTCAGTGTCGTCTGCATGAACTGGCAAACAAGCGCAGAATTTCGGTGACAGGTGCCTCAAAGCTGCTGGCCAATATTCTGTATTCCTACAGGGGAATGGGGCTTTCCATAGGAACTATGATTGCTGGATGGGATGAAACGGTATAATCGTTGAAGGGTCTTTAACTCATTTCACCTTCTTGCCTCTGTTTCTGGCCATTTGATCATTTACACCACAACGTACAGGGCCCTGGTCTATACTACGCGGATGCCGAAGGAGGCAGGCTTAAAGGTAAAAGGTTTTCTGTTGGATCAGGATCACCGTACGCATATGGGGTGTTGGACAGTGGGTATGTCTCTAACTATCCTTTCCATTGATATGATTATATGTATCAATATATGCATTCCATAAAGCATTTATCTGCTTGAGCTAGGTACCGCTACGACATGACGATTGAAGAAGCTGCGGAATTGGCTCGACGGGCCATCTATCATGCCACATTCCGAGATGGAGCTAGTGGTGGAGTTGCTAGCGGTAATGTTTCTTCATTCTCCATCCACTCTTCCTTGCCGAATAACGCAGACACCTAAACCACGTGATGATTTTATCTGCCGATGATTTATTTCCTTTGTGATGATTTCTAAATGTGTTGCAAAATCCTGAAGAAGTTCCCTTGCAAACTGAGGGAAACCCCTGATAAGTCCCACATTACAAAAAAAGAGAAGATAATTCCTGTGGCTATAATATAATTATGCCGTATAGTTTTTAATTTGAAACTTAATTAATTTGCATCATATCTGCTCCCTAAAATTCTTTGTTCTTCAGTTTATTACGTTGGGCCTGATGGATGGAAGAAGCTCTCTGGGGATGATGTCGGGGAGCTGCATTACAAGTACTATCCCGTCGTGCCAAGCCCAGTGGAGTAGGAAATGGTGGAGATTCCAGTCTCTTGAGAGGCTCTTGACCGCCTCTTATGGGCATGCTCTTCGCTTAGAAATCTGGCCGACCTTTTAACTCTTTTCTAATTTCCTTGTTTGTGTACATTTGATACTTTGGATGATTTACATGCTTTGCTCGAGTACTTGATATCCCTTTTAAAGAGTTTCACTTCCAAGTGACGACTGGAAGCATGAACATCCGAAAGCAGAGTTTGACTTACAGCAGCGTCAATTATCATCGTCTATTTGAATTCTAGTCGGCAATTATCATCGTTTCTTATTTTCGTTCTTTATGATGCGAAGAGAAACAAGATATTATCTACTAATTATCATTTTCTAAGATTCAACACAAATTGGGTTTTTATACAACTTCATGGAAATTTTTGATTTAATCTTGAATCATGAAGAATGCTAAGAGAGAGAGTCAAAGACACGTGGGCCCAGTTGTGAGGCTTGGGATTTCAGATCAATTGAGGGTGTCATTTTTTCAATTTCGTGATTTTTTGAAGTTTTTAGATACATTCCTTGAAATTATTGTGAAATAAAATATAGTCATAAGCTAATCCTTATGATGACATATGACCATCACTTCATTCAGGTGAATTAGTCAACATTACACAAAAATTTGATTTCAGTAGAAATTGAAAAAAAAATTAAAAACTTAAAGTCACTCTCATGTCAAGGTTCAATCATCAATAATTGCCGACAGTCTGCAAGTATGAGCATTTAATAGGGACAGTTAACCAGCTCTCTTGACGAAATTATTTTTTATTAGTTTCTCGTTATGGTCAAGATACGGTGGCGTTGAAAAGAAGTGTTTGACCTTGTTGACCAATTTCTTGGCACGCGTGTGGGTGACAAGATGTATCAACGATGACCGACTTCCCACTCACCAATTGCTCGAGTCAATTCAGTTTTCAGTGTCTTGGAATTTATTTCTTAAATTAGTGGGTACGAAAAATCGTGTTTTATCAAATTTTTTGGGTTTTATCTTCTACTTTGGCCTTAACTCACCCGTTCGTTTTTTTCCTAATAAACACAAAAAAACATCAAGCTATATTTATTTTTCTTATTGTTCTTCGCTCTGACATTAATAGCCCGGTCGACGAAGATATTATCCCTCGAGCACAGGAACATAGGTGAGAATGCCTGATCGGATAAGCATTTCCAAATCTGGCTGAGAGGAGGCGAAAGGTGGAGAGGGATGGCGGACGCGGCTCTCGGCTACGTCGTGCAACGGGTCGGCGACCTCCTCATCAATGAAGCGGTCTTCCTGTACTCGGTGAAAGATCGGGTGGAGTGGCTCAAGAGGGAGCTCCGGGCAATGGAGTGCTTCCTGAAGGATGCCGACGTGAAGAGCAAGGGGGACGAAAGCGTGAAGAACTGGGTGAGGGATGTGAGGGAACTCGCTTACCAGGCGGAGGACCTCGTCGAGTTCTTCGTCCTCAATGCCGAAGGGAGACGACGGAGGAGAAAGGGCTTCATCCGGACCATTTTGTGTTGCCGCCTTCCATCCCCCAACGGCATCATTGTTCTCCACCAATTCGGTGACGAGATCGAGGCCATACGGACCAAAATCGACGAAATCAATGGACGAAGAAGCACCTACGGAATCCAAGATCTGGGCGGAGAGCCGGAGAGGCAGATCGACAAGACAGTGCGGGAACGAAGGCGGGTCGTTCTCCATGCCCCAGATCCTGACCTTCTCGGCATGGACGAGGAGAAGCACAAAATCCTGGAACATCTGTTGGACGGGAGCAGGAAGAAGAGGTCGGTGATCTCGATTGTGGGGATGGGCGGCCTCGGGAAGACCACTCTTGCTAAGAGAGTCTTCAACGAAGCAAAATCCAGGTTCAGTCACTCGGTTTGGATCGATGTCTCCCAGCAGTATTCCGCTGAGGATCTCCTTCTAGAGATTCTTCTGCAGGTCAAGAAGACCGGAGAAGGGGAACTCGAGAAAATGACGAGGCCCAAGCGCGAGGAAATGCTTTACCAGACCTTGCTGGCGGATAACTACTTGATCGTCATGGATGACGTGTGGGACACCGACGTTTGGAAAATCCTCAGTCCGCATCTCCCAGACACCGAGAACGGAAGCCGGGTGCTCATCACCACCCGGTCCGTCGAAGTTGCCAGATCTGCGGATACATCTACCCCTCCCCTTAAGCTGGGATTTCTAACCGAGGAGGAGAGCTGGGAGCTCCTCTCCAGGAAGGCGTTCCCGAATCAGGAGGATATCGGAGTAGTCTGTTCAGAACCGTTGAGGGATGTCGGGAAACAGATTGCGAGGAAATGTGGGGGCCTGCCTCTGGCGCTGGTGGTGCTCGGGGGTCTGCTGTCGACGAAAGGTCCGTCACTCCGGGCGTGGAGGAGGGTCGCGGAGACACTCGTGTGGGAAACCAGCAAAGATGGCCGAGTGTGCTTGGATATACTGGCGCTGAGCTACGAGGACTTGCCCCGTCACCTAAAGTGTTGTTTCCTTTATTTCAGTTCTCTTCCAGAGGACTTCAAGATTAACGTCGACAAGCTGATTGGATTGTGGATCGCGGAGGGGTTCGTCGAGCAAAGAGTAGGTGAAACACTGGAAGAAACTGCGGAGGATTACCTGGAAGAGCTCGTCCAGAGGTGCATGGTGATACTTGTGCGAGATGCTGACGAATGGGGATTGCTAGAAGTTAAGGTAAGATGCCGGATCCATGATGTGCTGCACGATTTTACCGTTACAGAGGCGAGGGAGGTGGGCTTCCTCGTCTCTCACGGGATCCGAGACGACGGAGGTGCCTCCCAACTGGATTCCTCCGTGCGGCGGCTTTCTCTTCAGGGGGAAAAAGCGTGGTGCTGGGACTCGCTGTCCACCCCAAGACTGCGCACCTTGCTGACGTTCGGAGCCCGTCTCAAATTCGGTAAAAATAGAGCCTTCCCCATTCACGATCTGAAACTGCTCAGAGTCGTCGATCTGGAGAGGACACGAATCGCCGAACTGTCAGAACAGGTTGGAGACCTGATCCATCTTCGATACTTGGGCATGAGCCGGACAAAGATAACGCGTCTTCCATCTTCAGTGGGGAAACTTCGTCATCTACAGTGCTTGGACGCAGAGGACACGGTAATCACAACGATGCCGACAGGTTTCTGGCAGATCGAGGCCTTACGCCAGGTCATCGTTCCCGACAAAGTGGAGCCGGAGATGGTGGAGGGAGGCTTATTAAGAAACTTGCAGGTGCTCAAGAAGGTCCGGGCCGGGAGGTGGATAGATAGCTGCCTAGGGAGCCTTACCAGTCTCCGGGAGCTGAAAATAAGAGGCATCAAAGACTGTCATCACCCCGCGCTGTCATCTTGGCTACCGAAGTTTCCACGCCTGAAGAAGCTGGGATTGAGAGGCGAGTCGATCCCAGATTGTCTATCGACACCGTCCAGCTTTCCTTCCCTTGAAGTCTTATGGCTGTCCGGGAAAGTTAGGAGGCCACCACAACAATCAAGTTCTGGCAGCGACCAGTGGCCCCCCAATCTCACCGGACTCAGGCTATTGAAAACCAGTCTGGGTCAAGACTCGATTGCGGCGCTCGAGAAGCTCCCTGAACTCAAACATCTGCTTCTAGGTCCTTGGTCCTACGAAGGGAACGAGATGATCTGCTCCCGCGGCGGGTTCCCGAAACTGGAGTCCCTCGTACTTAATGGACTGCACGAGTTAGAGAGGTGGGTAATTGAGGCCGGGGCCATGCCCCGCCTGAGGAAGTTGGAGATCATCTCCTGCACGAAGTTGGCGATGCTTCCGAAAGGGTTGCAACAGATGGCTGCATTGAAGGAGCTCGTTTTGTTGTATATGTCCGCTGAAATCTGTTCAAGAGCTGAAAAGGAGGGAGAGGACTGGCCCAAAATCCAACACATACCTTCAATCACCATTGAATGACTTCGGAGTGAATTTGGGATTAAGGGCAAGTGGATTGTGTATTGTCTTTCATGTAAGATATGGAACCGTTGTGATAGATAGATTGCATGGGGAAACCCGCCGCCGTCCGTCTCTCTCTCTGTTACTCTCTCTCTCTCTCTCTCTCGCTTATGTCAGAAATAACGAGCATAGCATTATCTCATTAAAGTACTCCATACTCTTTGGCATTGCAATTGTTCATAAGAATTTTATTTTCTATTTTTAGGAAGAATAACGATAACTAGTCTAGTCACCGGCGAAACTCACAGATGGAATACTTGCCTTACGAAACTCAAAGTAAAGAAACTCGAGCAAATGACGAGGGCCCAGTGTGAGGAGAAGCTTTACGAAACCTTGGAGGCGGAGAACTACTTGATCGTCATGGATGACGTGTGGGACAAGGAGGTCTGGAAAATCCTCAGTCGGCATCTCCCAGACGCCCAGAACGGAAGCCGGGTGCTCATCACCACCCGCGACAAAAAAGTCGCCCGAGCTGCGGATCCATCAACCCCTCCCCTTGAGTTGCGGCCACTTAGCAAGGAGGAGAGCTGGGAGCTCCTCTCCAAGAAGGCGTTCCCGAATCAGGAGGATATCGAAGCAATCTGCTCAGAATCGCTGAGGAATTTGGGGAAAGAAATCGCGAGGAAATGCGAGGGCCTGCCTCTGGCTCTGGTGGTGCTCGGCGGTCTGCTGTCCACGAAAGATCCGTCAGTCTGGGCGTGGAAGAGGCTCGCGGATACACTCGTCTGGGAAAACATGGAGGAAGGCCGAGTGTGCTTGGATATACTGGCGCTGAGCTACGAGGACTTACCCCGTCACCTAAAGTGTTGTTTCCTTTATTTCAGTTCTCTTCCAGAGGACCTCGAGATTGAAGTCGACAAGCTGATCAGATTATGGATCGCGGAGGGGTTCGTCGAGCAAAGAGAAGGTGAAACACTGGAAGAAACTGCAGGGGATTACCTAGAAAAGCTCGTCCAGAGGTCCATGGTGATACCTGTGCGAGATGTTGACGAATGGGGATTGCGAGAAGTTAAGGAAAGATGCCGGATCCATGATGTGCTGCACGATTTTACCATTACAAAGGCTAAGGAGGTGGGCTTCCTCGTCTGTCACCGGATCCGAGACGACGGAGGCGCCTCCCCACTGGATTCGTCCGTGCGGCGTCTTTCTCTTCAGGGGAATAAAGCGTCGTACTGGGACTCGAAGTCCACCCCAAGACTGCGCACCTTGCTGTCCTTCGGATTCGATGCCGAATCTGATATAAAGAGAACCTTCCCCCCTTTTCCAGATCTGAAACTGCTGAGAGTCGTCGATCTGGAGAGGGCACCAATCTTCGAACTGCCAGAACAAGTTGGAGACCTGATCCATCTTCGATACTTGGGCTTGAAAGATACAGATATAGAGAGTCTTCCGTCTTCAGTGGGGAAACTTCGTCATCTACAGTGCTTGGACGTAGAAGGGACGCGGATCAGAACGATGCCCAGAGGTTTCTGGAAGATCGAAGCCTTAAGGCAAGTCATCGTTCCCGAGAAAGTGGAGCCGGAGATGCTGGTGGCAGGCCTAAGCAACTTGCAGGTGCTCAAGAAGGTCCGGGCCGGGAGGTGGATAGATAGCTGCCTAGGGAGCCTTACCAGTCTCCGGAAGCTGGAAATAAGAGGCATCAAAGACTGTCATCATCCCGCGCTGTCATCTTGGCTACCGGAGTTGCGACACCTGAAGAAGTTGTGCTTACTAGGCGAGTCCGTCCCAGAGTTTCTATGGACAACATCATCCAGCTTTTCTTCCCTTCAAGTCTTATCGCTGCTAGGGAG
Source organism: Spirodela intermedia (assembly GCA_902729315.2). Classification (NCBI taxonomy): domain Eukaryota; kingdom Viridiplantae; phylum Streptophyta; class Magnoliopsida; order Alismatales; family Araceae; genus Spirodela; species Spirodela intermedia. The sequence continues at coordinate 1,724,762 of LR746271.1, read as the reverse complement.
AGTGAGGAGGCCACCACAACAATCAAGTTCTGGCGGCGACCAGTGGCCCCCCAATCTCACCAAAGTCACACTACGGGGGACCAGTCTGGGTCAAGACTCGATTGCGGCGCTCGAGAAGCTCCCTGAACTTACATATCTGTGTCTTCGTTGGTCCTACGAAGGGAACGAGATGATCTGCTCCCCCGGCGGGTTCCCGAAACTGGAGTCCCTCGTACTTAATTCACTGAAGAAGTTAGAGAGGTGGGTAATTGAGGCCGGGGCCATGCCCCGCCTGAGGAGCTTGGAGATCTACGGCTGCACAAAGTTGGCGATGCTTCCGGAAGGGTTGCAACAGATGGCTGCATTGAAGGAGCTCGTTTTGTGGAATACGTCCCCTGAAATCCGTTCAAGAGGCGAAAAGGAGGGAGAAGACTGGCCCAAAATCCAACACATACCTTCAGTCAACATTATACCGAAGTGAATTTGGGATTAAGGGAAAGTGGATTGTATATTGTCTTTCATGTAAGATATGGAACCGTTGTGATAGATAGATTGCATGGGGAAACCCGCCGCCGTCTGTCTCTCTCTCTCTGTTACTCTCTCTCTCTCTCTCTCTCTTATGTCAGAAATAACGAGCATAACATTATCTCATTAAAGTACTCCAGACTCTTGGGCATTGCAATTGTTCATAAGAATTTTATTTTCTATTTTTAGGAAGAATAACGATAACTAGTCTAGTCACCGGCGAAACTCACAGATGGAATACTTGCCGGCGCCGGAAAAGACTCATGCCGCCGGAAAACCTTCCGCAGCAGCGGCGGCGGCAGCGGCGGCGGCGGAGCAGATGAAGATCGTCCTCCTCTTAACCTCGTCTGGCTCTCACCTCCTCGCGGCGCTGTCGCCGAACGGTCTCACGCTGCTTGCTTTCAAATCCTCCCTCTGGTGATCCCTCCGCCAGCCTGGCCGGCTGGGAAGAGGCCGATGGGGATCCCTGCCGGTGGCCTGGAGTCTCCTACAACAATGTCGCCGGCTTCGCCTACTCTCGCGTCGTCGTCCTCACCATCTCCGCCAAGAATCAATGCGAGTTCCTCGGGTTTTCCTATTTAACTGCCGTAAATTCCTCATCTTATTCTCCCACACAGCTCATAAGATTGTCTCTTCGTTATTCGTTTTTGTTAGTTCTGTGGCCTTGCTGTTCTTTTATTTCTGAAGACGAATTCCTTGTGATTGTGGGTTTAGGATGGTAGAAGCTGCTGTTCAGTTTTCTCCCACAAAACCACCTGCCGCAGTGGGCGGGGGAAGCAAAGGAGCAGAATACAGCTTCTATTGCTACTACCGTGAAGGTGAGTTCATCTTCACGCATTAGAAAGATATTTAATACGGCCGATAGAGAGGTTCAGCCCTAGATTTGTAAATGAAAGGAAGCCATAATCTAGTATAACAGAAAGATTTAGAAGCGAAAAATAGAGGCACAATTTTTTATTCAAAAGAAGAATCTGAACTGTCTGTCGTTCCTGACAAAGATGTGGCTAATGGAATTGAAGAAAGCAAGGGCAAATTCTGGAATGTATCATCTTCCTCTTAAATTGGTCCACTTTCTTCTAAAAAATCGTCCCTGAATTTATTTATAATCTCCTTTTGTTTCCTTCCCTGGTATTGTCATAGTTTGCCCCCCTTGGGACAGTTCTTGGATCTCTGTGCCATTAGAAACATCCAGCTTATAGAATGAACCGTGCAGATCAAATTCTGGATGAATAGCATGAGACATTTCTCTTCAGATACTATTATCATCGTCAGTTGCTCTGTTTTATAATGTACATGGATGGCAAAAGTCCACACAGCCTAAATTTATAGAACTTGTGCCAATTTTGATTGCATGGTAGTCCATCGTAAAACCTTTTAAAAATGATAACTTTTCTATTCAATTCCAACTTTGCTTTGATATGACGAAGGTTTCGGAAATTAGTAGTCTTATGCATATTATCTCCTTTTAATGTTTGTCTTTATTTTATTTCCATATTGCCTTCCCTAACAAAGAAATTGCTCCTGTCATATTTCATTTTCCCATAGCAGGAACAGGAGTTTTTGAGATCAGTTATATGAATGTAGGCCCAAGATATTATATTCTTCTCTGTACGTTCTCCTGTGCGACAGCTGAGAGGCTTTTCTCTCCTCTGCTTCCTCGTTCAAGCAATCAATGGACAATACTGCTACACATTTCCTCCCACACACACATCCACAAAAGGCTAAAACTCCCTGCCCAGAATGTTTGACTTTGAGATTGATGCTTTTAAGTGACATAAGAGCCATGAAAAGCTCTACCCCAATGCTGTACGGCACCTGCAGAGCAGCTGCAGCTTGATGTAGCGCCAGTACACATTGCCAGAGAATTATGGCATTTGAGTTGGATTGGCTGGTTATACATCTGTTAATAGAATCTTATATTTTTGATATTTTCATTGTGTGCACTGCGCTTTTGATGTTTTTATGACATTATTACTCGTAAGGGAGCATTTCAAAGAATTGTCTTACATTAAAAATAATGCTTAAATAAATGGGTAGAGACTTCTCATTCTCAATTATTTTTTAGTTGCCTGACTGTTTCGCACCCGCCTAAAATGTACGTTCTACACTCTGAATGATCCAGCATAATTCTTTTCACGCGTAGATTTTGCGGGTCTTACGAGTACGATCTTTTTGTCTTTGCTTTGTACAAAGAGAATGCATGTTTGATGCTTATCAGATGGCACTTGTCATGTACGACCAGCCCATGTAGTCTTATGCACAAGCAACAGTAAATTAGGTGTTCTATTTTCACATGAATATTGTGAACATGGGACATGCATAGAATGCGTGTCATGTTCAAACCAGAATAAATTATATGCGATAATATCAATTATGTAAGCATACTGTTGAATTACAGATGAACGTATATCACTTGCTGGTGATATGTTTATGTTGCTTATACACTAATTTGGGAAACTTTATAGCACTTAATTCGTGGAGTGTTGGGAAACATTGTACTAAGGTTTTCACTCGAAGTCATGGCTCTTAAAGTCTTGAGTGTACGCCTTGATCAGCCTAAGCTGGTCAAATCTGGCTTTGGATAGTGTGGCCCCGAGTTGGCTGATTCTGTCTGCCCTGGGCAAATCTGAATGTATTTGTAACTCTGGTTGGATGGAGTTTATTTTTTGTAACATTTGATGACGTGTGATCGTTTTTAGTGATTGTTGCTTGAGACTGCTTCTGACAGCTTATTTTCTATCTTTACCTTCTCAGTTTGTGAAGAAAATCATAGGGACTAGTCCATACATGCTTGGCACAATGGCTGGAGGGGCTGCGAAAATGCAGTGACAGGTGCTTCAACGCTGCTGGCCAATATTCTGTACTCCCATAGGGGGACGGGGCTTTCGATAGGAACTATGATTGCTGGATGGGATGAATCGATATATAATCGTTCAGGGGTCTTCAACTCATTTCGCCCTCTTGCCTCTGTTTCTCACCACTTGATCATTTACGCCACAACGAACAGGTCCCTGGTCTACACTACGTTGATGCCGAAGGGAGCAGGCTTAGAGGTAAAATGTTTTCTGTCGGATCAAGATCACCAGACGAATATAGCATCCTGGAGGACTCTGGATATGCTTCTAGCTGTTCTTACCACTGATATGATTATATGTATCAATATATACATTCCATAAAACATTTATTTGCTTGCAGTAGCTTCCGCTATGACATGACGATTGAAGAACCTGCTGAATTGGCTCGATTGAAGATGGAGCTTGTGGTGGAGTTGCAAGTGGTAATGTTTCTTCATTCTCTGTCCAGTCTTCGTTGCTGAATAATGCAGGAACCTAAAACTATGTGACAATTTCTTCCCAAATGTCAATCTTGCTTATTGGTTTCTTCGATATTTCTCCGCATGCATGAAAATCACTCGCATATTTTGTCTACCGTTAGGAAGGTTAACCTAATATCCATTATTTTTTGCAATGATAGCCCAATTATCTATCTGTGTTTCAAAATCATCAAGAAGTTCCCCTGCAAATTGAGGGATACCCCTGAAAAGAGAAAATTCCTGTGGCTACACCATGCTGTACATTTTCTATTTAAACATGTATTAATTTACATTATAAATTCTCCTAAAAATCTCTTTTCTTCAGTTTATTACGTCGGGCCCAAGAGATGGGAGAAGCTCTCTGGGGATGATGTTGAAGACCTGCATGACAAGCACTGTCTCGTCGTGCCAAGCCCAGTGGAGCAGGAAATTTTGAATCCCAGCGGATGGATGACCATCACCTCATGTGGTTGCTTTGCTCTCCTCTGTTTTCCTGCACTGGATTGAGGGCAATAACAAGATTTAAGAAGAATTTATTTGCATAGATGATAGTTTTGGGCTATAATATTCATTGACCCTTCCACCAAATAGGGAAGGAAATAATAGATGGATACATTGGAGAGATCGTCCAGCTTGCTAAAGTCATATTGACTTGGGATTTCCATCCCAGAAGATTTAGAGAGAGGCAGAGGAATTTGAGTGAGTTTGGCCATGGGCATCATTCAAATAATAATCTTCCAAGGGCTTAAAAAGGGGAAGAAAAGTTCCCAGGGGGGCCTCCAGGAAAGCCCAATTGCTATATTCAAGGCTCTAATCATCGCGCGAGCAAACTGCCCACACGAGTTGAGGAGAGGAGGTTATTGTCTCTTGGTTTCATTTTTTCAATTTTGTTTATTATAAATGCAAGAATTAGGGCCTGGTCTATACGCATATTAAAAAAATATTAACCTATTACTCACATGACACGGAGACACGGCGGGATGATGACAGTCTTCGACGTCTTCTATTTACATCTCCCGGAGACTGACTGATAATGCTTCCTGGGCAGCAATCTATCCAGCTCCCGGCCTGGACCATCTTGAGCACCTGCAAGTTGCTTAAGCCTGCCTCCACCATCTCCGGCTCCACTTCGTAGGGAACGAGGACCTGCCGTAAGGAACCAGTGGAACCGAATATGGTGGAGGCAGGCTTAAGAAACTTGCAGGTGCTTGATGAGTATCCGGGGTCGATGGACAGAAAGAAGGTGGAGAAGGGAGGGAAGACGATCACCAGAGAAAGGACGAAGTATAGAGATAGGAAATGAAGATTAAACAGAAATAAGACAGATTGGGCTCCGAAGAACCTTGAATTGGTTGGGGGCGTTCGAGAGGTCCGACAGCCACACGTGAAAATAGGCCGGTAAGTGGTCTCCGGGCACCAGACTTGTCAACTCTTTAAGGGGGCATGAGAGAGAGAGAGAGAGAGAGAGAGAGTAGTCCGAGAAAATGGCCCCAATTCGGCTGGGAAGAAAATTAACCATTGCTCGCAGACAAGCTTAGGTCTCTTAAACGAGGGATCACCCTGATTGTCTCGTGTCTTCACGCGTCATTATCTAATCCTATAAATTATTCCATGTCGTGCCAACTTATTTTCTCAAGTCTCCAAGTCTTTAAATATTGAACAATTCAAGATTCGACTCTATGGTTCAGACTCAGTTGAACTCTTCAATGATCGATTAAAACCACTACATATGTTAACCTTAGAAAAGGTCAATCATTGGTGATGCAGGACGAGGCGAAAACTCTTGTACTTGATCAATGAAACTCAAGATCCAGGATGGGGCAGTCGGATCAATCCGATAAGAATGTATGGACCCTAAACTTTAGGTCTGACCACCTAACCTAAGTACATGCAAGCATACCAATATACACTATCAACCCAGGACAACTCGGGGAAACACTCGACGATGGTAAGTGTGAGACCCTCTCGGTCCATGTCCGAACAGACGGCGGAACGATTGTCGTGGAGTAGCCTAGGGCTGCAGCTTACGAACAGTGACGAGTTTGACGCAGCGTCAGAAGTCACGATCTTATAACTCATCCTATCTTGTCTACATTCTCTTGATGGCAGTGGAAATGAGTCGAGAAAACCCTTCGAAAGATAATTAAACTTAAGTAAGAAGGAGTACGAAGCTAACCTTCGGGGCTGCGTAGCCTGGCGGGTCGTGACGGAACGGAGACTCGACGTAAGTAGAGATGTCCGGTGAAGAGTGATGCTCAGCATTGACGATCAGTTCTGGTCAAGAGTTGTAGTAGTCATCGTCGTAAGGCGTGACGCGGTCCGTGTGGGCATGGGCCCACTGGTGGGCCGAAGGGCATGCTAGCGGGCGCACGCAGCAAGCCGCACGGCATGCCTTGGGGCACGCGGGCGGCGGCGTCGGGTGGGCACGCGGGGCACGCGTGGCGGCAGCGCTTCGGCAGGAATTACGAGCATCGGCGGTTGGGTGGAAGCCCAACCGTCGCTGGAAGGATCAGCCTTCTTTGGCGGCGCCGGGAAGCAGAGCAGAGGACGGAGACAATCCCCCCCGATGATACAAGGGAGGGTTGAACCCTCCTGGTCTAGGCGGCGCCAGAAACGGCGTGACGGCGGTGAATTGTCAGAAAACTCCAGCAGGGGCCTATGAGGAGCTTGGACTGGATCTGGCTCGTCGGTACAGCTACAGGGCCTCTCCCGACATCGGCGGCAGGTAGGCGTTCGTCGGCGAACGGCCAGCGAATAGGCGGAGCGGCAGATGACGGCTCCGGCGAGTTTATGGTAGAGTTCTGAAGGAAGAGGTGGCAGTCGAACTAAGAGTCAAGAGACTCCAGCAGAGTGCTCGGCGATGGCTTGTAGGGAGCCGAAGCAAGCCCCTTTCGTCACGACGGCGTGATGGGGTTCTAGTAGAGGTGGTGGCAGTTGCAGTGGCAACTGCAACCGTTTTGTCCGGTGATGGCGGCGATCTCACGGGCGGCAATGAAGATGTCTGGCGGTGGCAGTTGGTATGAGGCTGTGGCGGGACTTCTCAGGCAGCAGCGTCATGATGAATGAAGTCCTCAAAGGGTATCGACAGCCTTCCTCTCCCTCCTTCCCTCCCTACCTTAGGTCACGAAGAAGGATAACTCACAAACGATAATCTCTCACAAAATTTGGCACTTCGGGTTGAGGGGGGGTCCTACCTCCCCTTATATAGGGCCCACAAGTGGGCTAAGGTGAGGTGGGCCCACTTGAGGCCCTCAAGCCCATAAGCCACAAAAAGGCTACAAAAGGGGCTTATTGGGCCTCTAAAAGAGACCCAATACACTCTCCTAAGAGGAGAAAGAGGAGGGCCCTCATATGGTGCTTAAGCGAGCCTCAAATGAAGACCCAAATAAGCCCCAAAAAAGGCCCAAAAGGAAAGAAATATAGGTCCCCCCCCTTAGGATTTTAATTGGGCTTCAAGAGAGAGACCCAATAAAACCCTAAAGAAAGGGAGACACAAATAATAACATACACATATAGAATTGAGCATGCTAACACACAAATGCGAGGCCCAACAAGTCAACGTGAAAATACAAAGAAAGATAAGGGTGAGCTTGAGCTCGTTGTCGTCGCAAAGATGGAATGTCGTCATCCCGAAGGGCTAGGCTGTGTAGCGAAAGCCAGGCTCCTTTGTCTTCGCACGTCGATCAAGCTGAACTCGGACTGTCGGTGTCTCCTAAGCTGATGGAGACGGGTCCCCCTCGCCATCAATTGGGTACTAAAACACCAAGGTAGGCAAATTTTTAAGTTTTTGAAATATTTCCATTAATTATCGTAAAAAAGAGAGAGAATTTTAAGTTAATTCTTGTGATAACAGATACCATTGCTTCATTTAGTAAACAGTATATATAAAAGAGTTGATTTAAAAGAGATGTTGGAGGTTTCGTTGAAATGGAACAAAAATATTAAAAACTTGAAGTCACTCTCATGTCAAGGTCACTTTGCATTGGCTAATATAGAACCAAAATAGTTTGCTTGTTGAAGTTCAATATTTTTAATTCTTGTAAATAATAATTAAAAATTATGAAAATTAGAAAAAAATTGCATTTAGCACATTAATAAAACACATTTGCAAAGAACAAGTTAGGATTTAGTAAATAGTCAGTTAACGTGTTTAATCATCAATAATTGCCCATAGTCCTCAAGTTTGAGCGCTTGATTGGGACAGTTTACCAGCTCTCTTTGTGAGCATTATTTCAAAGATTTTTTCCTTGTTAGTCAAAGATGTGTTGGGTTAGAAAAGAAACGTTGTTGACCAATTTGTTGGCAGCGGGTGGGCGACGAGATGTACTACTTGGCGATGGACTTTCCACCCACGAGGTTCCCCGGTCTAAGCTTTTCCATTGTGCCACGATCGTGACGTGTAATTGGTCCTCATGAGTCCATTCAGCTTTCAATATCTGGTAATTTGTTTCATAAATAAGTGGGTACGATAAATCATGTTTTATCAAAATTATTGGGTTAATCATCAAGTTTAGTCTTCACTCACGCATAAGCTTTAATCCTAATAACAGAACAAAACATTAAGCTATAATTTTTTCTTATTTTTCTGCGCTCGTACATCAAATAGCCCGGTCGACGAACAGCCAGGTCAACTCATCTGCGCTCGTATCTTCTTTATTATTATCCTTCGCCACTTATTAACGACAGAAGGAACATAGGTGAGAAGTTTCATCGGCAAACCATTCCATTTCTGAGGGATGGCGGACGCTGTTCTCGGCTACGTGGTACAACGGATCTGCGATCTCCTCATCGATGAAGCGGTCTTCCTGTTCGAAGTGAAAGATCAGGTGGAGTGGGTCAAGAAGGAGCTCAAGACGATGCAGTGCTTCCTGAAGGATGCCGACACGAAGAGCAAGGGGGACGAAAATGTGAAGAACTGGGTGAGGCAGGTGAGGGAAATCGCTTATCAGGCGGAGGAACTCGTCGAGTCTTACGTCCTCGATGCCGAGCAGAGGGGACGACGGAGAAAGGGCTTCATCAGAACCATTGTGTGTTGCCGCCTTCCATCCCCCAACGGCTTGATCGTACTCCACCAATTCGGTAACGAGATCGAGGCCATAAGGGCCAAAATCCGTGAAATCAGTGAACGAAGAATCACCTACGGAATCCAGGACCTGGGCGGATAGCCGGGGAAGCAGATCGACAAGACAGTGCGGGAACGAAGGCGGGCCATTCTCCATGCCCCAGATGCTGATCTGGTCGGCATGGACGCGGAGACGAACAAAATCCTGGGACATCTGTTGGACGGGAGCAGGAAGAGGCGGTCGGTAATCTCCATTGTAGGGATGGGCGGCCTCGGGAAGACCACTCTTGCTAAGAGAGTCTTCAACGAAGCAAAAGCCAGGTTCAGTCTCTCGGTTTGGATCGATGTCTCCCAGCAGTACTCAGCTGAGGGTCTCCTTCGAGACATTCTTCGGCAGGTCACGAAGCTCAAAGTAAAGAAACTCGAGCAAATGACGAGGACCGAGTGTGAAGCGACGGTTTACCAGACCTTGAAGGCGGAGAACTACTTGATCGTCATGGATGACGTGTGGGACAAGGAGGTCTGGACAATCCTCAGTCCGCATCTCCCAGACTCCGAGAACGGAAGCCGGGTGCTCATCACCACCCGCTACGTCGACATCGCCCGAGCTGCGGACCCATCTACCCCTCCCCTTGAGCTGCGGCTACTTGACGATGAGGAGAGCTGGAAGCTCCTCTCCAAGAAGGCGTTCCCGTATCAGGAGGATATCGAAGCAGTCTGTTCAGAACCGCTGAGGAATGTCGGGAAAGAAATCGCGAGGAAATGCAGGGGCCTGCCTCTGGCTCTGGTGGTGCTCGGCGGTCTGCTATCGACGAAAGGTCCATCACTCGGGGCGTGGAGGAGGGTCGCGGAGACGCTCGTCTGGGAAACCAGCAAAGATTGCCGAGTGTGCTTGGATATACTGGCGCTGAGCTACGAGGACTTGCCCCGTCACCTAAAGTGTTGTTTCCTTTTTTTCAGTTCTATTCCAGAGGACTTCGAGATTAATGTCGACAAGCTGATTGGATTGTGGATCGCGGAGGGGTTCGTCGAGCAAAGAGCAGGTGAAACACTGGAAGAAACTGCAGAGGATTACCTGGAAGAGCTCGTCCAGAGGTGCACGGTGATACGTGTGCAAGATGAATCTGGCCCGATAATTGAGGTAAGTTGCCGGATCCATGATCTGCTGCACGATTTGACCGTTGCAGAGGCTAAGGAAGTGGGCTTCCTCGTCTCTCACGGGATCCGAGACGACGAAGGCGTCTCCCAACTGGATTCCTCCGTGCGTCGGCTTTCTCTTCAGGGGGAAAAAGCGTGGTGCTGGGACTCGAAGTCCACCCCAAGACTGCGCACCTTTCTGTCGTTCGGAACCCGCTGCCAAGTTGATATAAATAGAGTCTTCTCCGATCGAGATCTGAAACTGCTCAAAGTCGTCGATCTGGAGGGGGCACTATTCGACGAATTGCCAGAAGAAGTTGGAGACCTGATCCATCTGCGATACTTGTGCTTGAAAAATACAGGGATAACAAGTCTTCCGTCTTCAGTGGCGAAACTTCGTCATCTACAGTTCTTGGACGCAGAGGGGACGCGGATCAGAACGATGCCGAGAGGTGTCTGGAAGATCGCCGCCTTACGACAGGTCCTCATTCCCCCAGAAGTGGAGCTGAATATGGTGGAGGCAGGCTTAAGAAGCTTACAGGTGCTCAAGGTCGTCGGGGCCGGGAGCTGGATAGATAGCTGCCTAGGAAGCCTTACCAGTCTCCGGGAGTGCAGATAAAAGGCATCCAAGACTGTCATCATTCCGGGCTGTCATCTGGGCTATCGAGGTTGCGACGCCTGAAGAAGTTGTACTTGGAAGGCGAGTGGATCCCAGATTGTCTATGGACACCGTCGAGCTTTTCTTCTCTTCAAGTCTTATGCCTGAGTGGGAAAGTGAGGAGGCCACCACAGCAATCAATTTCTGGCGGCGACCATTGGCCCCCCATTCTCACCGAACTCACACTGTTCCACACCAGTCTGGGTCAAAACTCGATTGCGGCGCTCGAGAAGCTCCCTGAACTTAAATATCTGTATCTATGTGCTGGATCCTACAAAGGGAACGAGATGATCTGCTCCCGCGGTGGGTTCCCGAAACTAGAGACCCTAGAACTTGTTCAACTGGACGAGTTAGAGACGTGGGTAATTGAGGCCGGGGCCATGGCCCCCCTGAGGAGCTTGAAGATCTGCTACTGCGAAAAGTTGGCGATGCTTCCGGAAGGGTTGCAAGAGATGGCTGCTTTAAAGTACCTCATTTTGTATGTCATGCCGCCTGAAATCTGTTCTAGAGCTCAAAAGGGGGGAGAGGACTGGCCCAAAATACAACACGTACCTTTAATCGGCATTGCAGTCACATCGAGTGAAGGCGAGGACATAAACGTGCAGTGGATTACGGATTAAGGACAGGATTGTCCATTGTCTTTCATGTAATATGTGTAACCGTTGTGCAGTCACATCGTCTCCATTTGTGATGTGTGAGCATTGATTCTGTGATGCCAACGAGGATTGAATATGTGATCTCTTCTCTCTCTCTCTCTCTCTCTCTCTCTCTCTCTCTTATGTCAGAAATAACGACGGACCATAACATTATCTCATTAAAGTACTCGATACTCTTGGCAATTGCAATTGTTCATAAGAGTTTTATTTTCTATTTTTAGGAAGAATAAAGTCAACTAGTCTAGTCACCGGCGAATCTGACAGATGGAACATTTACCGGCGGCAGCAGCAGCAGCAGCAGTGGTGGCGGCGGCGCAGTAGATGAAGATCGTTCTCCTGATCGTCCTTCTCTTAAGCTCGTCTGGTTCTCGCCTCCTCGCGGCGCTGACACCGAACGGTCTCACACTGCTTGCTTTCAAATCCGCCGTCTCTAGCGATCCCTGCTGCCACAATGTCACCGGCTTCGCCTACCCTCGAGTCGTCGTCCTCACCGTCTCCGACGAGAAGCAATGCAAGTTCTTTGGGTTTTACCTATTTCAGTGCCGTAAATTTCTCGTCTCATTCCTCCACACAGCTCATTAGATTGTCTCTTCTTTATCGTTTTTGTTAGTTCTTTGATCTTGTTGTTCTTTATTTATAAACAAGAATTCCTTTTGATTGTGGGTTCTTTCCTCAGGATGGCAGAAGCTTCTGTTCAGTTTTCTCCCACAAAACCGCCAAGCGCAGTTGGCGGGGGAAGGAAAAGGAGCAGAATCCAGCTTCTATTTCTACCGCGAAGGTGACTGCATCTTCACGCATTAAAAAGATATTTACTGCAGCCGATGGAGAGGAGGAGGTCCGGCCATAGATTTGTAAATGAAAGCCTCGAACTTGCTGAAAGGAAGTCATCAAGTAGTATAATAGAAAATAATGGATAATATTAGTAGCCGGGG
>LR746271.1:5000-275000 GCA_902729315.2 Spirodela intermedia | reverse complement strand
CTCTCTCTCTCTCTATCTTTCTACCCAGCTCTCTCTCTCTCTCTTTCTGTGCTTCTGAAAAGAAAACGGCGGCGTGGTGATGCTCGTCGGCGCGCCCCAGCCATGCAAGTGAGCATCATCCCGTGTGCGTACGGATGAGCTGGGCCCCACCATTGGTATCAAGACGATCGGGCTCCCGATTTTCCGAGATGTTCGGAGTGCAGCCGGATTCGGCGGATCAACCGGCCGAGATTTCTCCGCATCGAAGTGCGTGATGAACCCAACTGGAGGATTACCCGCGTATGTTGACGATTGGAAACTTGCCACGTGTGACATCGGATATATCGGAAACAGGCCGGACCCCGCCGACGGTATCGGAAACGGATACTAGTGGGAAGAGGACAGGTAAACCCGATATGGATTTAAACGTCAACAGCCCCCCTTTATCCCGTCCTCAGTTTCCCCTATAAAAATGCGAGGGCTCCCCCGGCTCGTCATCCTATCCGGCTCCGGCCATTTTCTTCCCCCCGGCGACTGCGTTTTCTTTCTGGATCTGCGCAGAAGAGGAGGAGGGGTATGAGGATTCGACCGAAGGGCTCCGCCATGGGCGGAGCGGCGGTTGCGTGGTTGTTCGTCCTGTTCGCGGCGGCGGCGATCCTGCCGGCGGCGGAGGCCGCCCACACGGTCTACAGCGAGTACCAGACGCACGAACCAGAGAAGCTCTCCCCCCAGGACCACCGCACCGCCTACCACTTCCAGCCGCCGAAGAACTGGATCAACGGTCGGTTCTCTCTTCTCTCAGATCCTCCTCCACAAATACCACTGCTTCTCTCTCTATCGCTCGCTCGCTACCGACTAGGATGAGTCTCCCTGCGTTTTCCTCTCTCTTCTCTTCTGGAGGCTTTCATCCTCCTCCTTCATCCCTGTTTCACCCTGAGATCGATCGAGAAGATGCGATCCTTCAGGTTTCAAGGCCGTAAACTGACCACGACGAAGGCTCCGCTGCCATGGGAGGTGGCAGGTCCGGCGGCCGACCTTCCGCCGCCCTCCCACATGGCCGGTGCTCCGTAGGGCCCGGTCCTCCTACCTCTCCAAATAATCCGGCCAAACCCATCTATCTACATCTAGCAATCTCTCCTCATCTTCCGAATTCTTCTGGTACTAGTACTTATTTCTTGCTCTCATCTCCGACTATGGCGGCGGCCATGGCGGCGGCGGCGGCGTTCCGGCACTGGCGAGCAGACCCCAACGGTGAGCACTCTTCCCTCCTCCGTCTCTTTTGGCCATGGCGGCGACGGCTTTGGAGTATCTAACGCTGTGGTGCTTTTGTGAATAATGAACTGAGCAGGGCCGTTGTTCTACAAGGGGGTGTACCACCTTTTCTACCAGTACAATCCGAAGGGAGCGGTGTGGGGGAATATCGTGTGGGCTCACTCGGTGTCGAGGGACCTGGTCAACTGGATTCCACTTCCTCCGGCGATCTATCCCTCTAAGCCGTTTGACATCAACGGCTGCTGGTCGGGCTCCGCCACCATCCTCCCCGACGGCCGCCCCGCCATCCTTTACACCGGAATTGACCCCCGGAACCGCCAGGTTCAGAACGTGGCCTTCCCCAAGGACCCCGCTGATCCTTACCTCCGGGAGTGGGTCAAACCCGACTACAACCCGGTCATCAACCCCGACGCAGCGATCAACGCCAGCGCCTTCCGGGATCCCACCACCGCCTGGCGCGGCGGTGACGGGTGGTGGCGCGTGGTGGTGGGCAGCAAGAATGACCTCCAGGGGCTGGCGGTGCTCTACCGGAGCAAGGACTTCGTGCGGTGGGTGAAGGCAGCAGCGCCGCTGCACTCGGCAGCAGGGACCGGCATGTGGGAGTGCCCTGATTTCTTCCCGGTCGCGCGCCGGGGGAGGAACGGGCTGGACACCTCCGCCGCCGGGCCGGCGCTGAAGCACGTCATGAAGGTGAGCTTGGACCTCACCCGGTTCGAGTACTACACGCTGGGGAGCTACTCGCCGGAGAAGGATCGGTACTTGCCGGACGCCGGCATGGCGGACGATCGCACGGGACTGAGGTACGATTACGGCAACTTCTACGCGTCGAAGACCTTCTACGATCCGGCGGGGCGACGGAGGATCCTGTGGGGGTGGTCGAACGAGTCGGACAGCGTCGCAGACGACGTCGCGAAGAATTGGGCCGGCATCCAGACGATTCCACGGGCCGTGTGGCTCGACAACGGCGGCCGGCAGCTGGTGCAGTGGCCGGTGCAGGAGCTCGAGAAGCTCCGGGGGAAGAAGGTGGAGGCCCGAGACCTCATTCTGAGGAAGGGCGCCCGCTACGAGATCAAGGGCATCCTCACCTCACAGGCGAGTAGATAGATAGATAGATCTCTCTCTCTATCTCTCTCTCTCTCTCTCTCTTACGCTCATTGGGTGGGATATTTCTCAGGCGGATGTGGAGGTGACCTTCGAGGTGACGGGGCTGGAGAAGGCGGAGGGCTTCGATCCCAGATGGAAGGACGCGCAGGAGCTCTGCAAGAAGAAAGGGGCGGACGTTGCCGGCGGGGTGGGGCCGTTTGGGCTGTGGGTGCTAGCCTCCGGCGATCTGAGCGAGCGGACCGCCGTCTTCTTCCGGGTGTTCAAGGGGAAGGAGAAGCACGTGGTCCTCCTATGCCATGACGACAGCAGGTTTGACTTCCCGACAGATCCGCCGCCCAGCGGAAGCTGTAGCTATTGGGCTACGTTCCGGGCGGCATCCTTTTTGTCCCTTCCTCTCTTTTAGACCGTATGTCATTGATGGTGGAGGTGAACTGGATTTGGCTTGTTCGGCGACCCTCCTTCTTACGGGTTTCTCAACACCACTTGCAGTTCGACGAGCCGGGCCGGCGTCTGGAAGCCGTCCTTTGCCGGATTCGTGGACGTGGACATTCAAAAGGACAGGAAGATATCTCTCCGGAGCCTGGTAATCTCTCTCTCACTATATGTTCTCTCTACCCTTCTTTCTCCCTCGCCAGTTGACAACGACTGTTGATGGCGGACAGATCGACGCGTCGGTGGTGGAGAGCTTCGGGGCGGGAGGGAAGACCTGCATCACGTCCAGGGTCTACCCCGTCCACGCCGTCGGCGGCGCCGCCCACCTTCACGCCTTCAACAATGGGGCCGCCGCCGTGAAGATCTCCCTCCTGCGGGCATGGCAGATGGGGACCCCCAACATGAACCAGCCCACCGAGCCCTGAACAACCTCTCTCTCTCTCTCTCTCTCTCTCTCTCTCTCTCTCTCTCTCTCTCTCTCTCTCTCTCTGTCTTAGAGAGGCGACATTGGTCAGGTGGGTTAGTAGAGACTATGGAGCAGTGGATTGCCAGCTGCACAGTGGAGAATAAATGGGTTTTGGTTAGATCTTCTTCTTCAGTAACCCTCGCCTCGAAATTAATAGCAGATAGGGACCTGAATGATGATGATCTTGTGGGCAACTCCCGCCGCCCATCTACAAACGTTCAGAGAGAGAGAGAGAGAGAGAGTGAGATTTGCTCGTCTAGTGATGGGGAAGCTCGGAAGAGTGGATGGCCCACTATAGTTGACTCTTGTATTGAGTCCGACTGGGTGAGCTTTTCAAAGTCGGACCTTTGACCGCTCGCTTGAAAGAAATATGATTTCTCTCTCTCTATCTCTACGTGTATGCTAAATAGTGGGCTGCGGAGAGGGCTTGGTTGGGCCCACAGAACACCGATCTGGGTGAAAGAAGATACGGCGCCACCCCCGGGGCGAATAGAAACCGAACAAAAACCACCAAGTCCACTGAATCCTCTGGATTGCCGCTAAATCCATGGCCTCTGCTACCACTTGACCTGAGGTCCGAAGATAGTCTTATAACTTCAAGTAAACCAACCCCACAGATGTCTAGAGAGACAATCTCGCGCCAGGACAACACTCTGCGAGAGAGAGAGAGAGAAAGGAACGACCCTGGGGAAACTAGAGCCTGCGGCCCCTTCTGCCGCCCTTTCTGCGGGTGCTGTCAGTGGGTATCGGCGTGACATCCTCTGAAAAAAGGGCAGAAAAACATAGCAAGAGCATTAGAACAGGGGGGAAACAGGGCCCACCGGGAGATCTACTGGGATTTCCTCGGAGAAAATCTGGGCACTAGAGAACTAAGCAAACTCTCTCTCTCTCTCTCTCTCTCTCTCTCTATCAATGCGTATAAAGGCAGAGGCTCTGCCTAAAATCGAGTAGAAGGGTGGAACAAAAAACAAAGTTAATCGATTGAATACCTATACGGCCAATCTTCATTCCAGACCGGGCTAGTGCCCGGAGAGCAGACTGGGCGCCGGGGCCAGGCGTCTTAGTCTTGTTCCCGCCGGTGGCACGGAGCTTGATGTGCAGAGCCGTGATGCCCAGTTCCTGGTAAATGTCGTCGGAGGAGATGAGGAGTTGGGCCACTAGGGTTACAAAATTCCTCCAGAAAAATACAGAGGGCACCGAAGAAGAAGGACCTTGCATCGCTGAGCAACGTCTTGGGCAGCAAGCATGGCTGCATAGGGAGAGGATTCGTCTCGATCCGCTTTGACCTTCATGCCGCCTGTTTTTGGAAAGTTTGTGAATATCAGGGCGAGAGAACGCATAAAAGCCAAAAAAGGAGAGCTCCAAGAGGTGCTGCGAGAGAAATAGAAGATAGGGGCGTTGACTTTCATCACTGGTGATGTTATCAACAGCCGCCAAAGTAAATGGGCGAAACCCGTACGCAGTTTAAAAGTGAGAATAAAATGGCTAATGGCGAACTTCCGATCGACATAAGATTCCAGGGCACTCTTCTAGACTAGACATCCTTCTTACATATTCCTGGTCCACAGAAGCCTAACTACGCCACCCGACAGTAACACAGAACCGAAAATCTAAATATAATCTGTATTAATGAACTTGAAATAATAATTTAATTGGTAGAGCAGTGGAAACCTAGCCAAATCCGAGCATGCACAGCTGGAATGTCAAGAAAATGCATTTTCCTGTAATGTTTTACAAAGAATTACATCCTCAAGGAACTAAAAAAAAAAGTGCAAATAATCCGATTTGCTTGGATCAAGACGATGCCTGAACAGCAATTTCTTGAGATGTACCAATAAGGAGAGAAGATTGTCGATTTTTCAAGATTCTGAGTCTGTGAGATGAAAGCTTACAGCAACTAGCGCAAAGATGAGAAAAGGGAACACCAGATATACCGAGTTAGACACGAGACTGGTTGAATGATCCTAAAAATTATAAAACTCAAGCTTCCATCCCCAATCAGTACCTCACTACGAAGATGATGCGCTATCTGAAAGTAGTGCACAGAATTCGAATGAGCCCAGTTCTTCCTAAGCAATGGATGAGAATAAATGCATGTATCCTCATATCAGATGTAAGACTAAGAACGAAATCAACACAACAGTAGATCAATCACAATCCCTTATGGCAAGCGACTTTCACGTTCCAGGGATTCCTCCTTCATTCTATGAGGTCAAGAGAACTCGAATTCCGCACATTAAACATCGGTTGGTCACCAAAAGTCAACGAAACATTGATTTTTATCAAGTCTCTTGCATTAGCATGGGAAAACCCTGGAAGCACATACTATCCCAGATTCCTTTCACTTCCGCTCCCAGTCCAAAATAATTGTGCAGGACAACGATAGATTATCTATTAGCATCTCACTCCCTCGCCTCTACACCACCATCCTTGCTCATGCCGAGTGATTCTACAATCTTTATTACGAAAAATAATACCGCGGCCATATTCATAAAGAGACCAAGAACCAGAGAAATCACAACTGAGAGCGAATGAAAACGATGGTCTGTAATGTACTAGTAAATATCCCACAATTGAAACCTAACGACGAGATGGTACATCAACAATCACATTAATGGAAAAGGGCAGTGCTTCGTCGGCTGAAATTCTGTAGCACGATCAAGAGGTCAATTCGATCGCGGACATCAACTTGAATGGTAATGATTTCGAAAATGCAGCTAAAGATAGAAAATTGCACGTGATAACCCCACACAGGGAATGGATATGTATGTATAGAGCTACAAAATGCGTAGAGCAATGCATACCGGTGATACGGACCAGAGTTTCCCTCCCGGACAAATCTGTCACATGCTGCACCCCATAGCAACGGGTCCGTGAGCTCAACGCAAGAAAAAAATGGAAAAATAGGCAGCAGCAGGAAGATAGTTGTAAAGGGTAGACGGATGCATACGATGAAAGTGTCATTGAACGATGCAAAGACATGGGCGACGCCAAAAACGTGCTCCCCATCTCGCACCGCCGGGCCGAGAGTCACATTCTCCTCCTTTGGTTCCCTGGTCTTTCTCCTCGACTGCAAAAAGAAGAGAAAAAATATTATCAAGCAAAATCAGCATCTGCAGGCCACAGCGACAAAGCCTCCTTCTCCCCATCGCCCCCCATAGCGATCCATTCAAACCAGCCAATCCTCGGAACGCCA
Source organism: Spirodela intermedia (assembly GCA_902729315.2). Classification (NCBI taxonomy): domain Eukaryota; kingdom Viridiplantae; phylum Streptophyta; class Magnoliopsida; order Alismatales; family Araceae; genus Spirodela; species Spirodela intermedia. Next base: position 268,551 of record LR746271.1, on the reverse strand, counting down.
TTGGCAATGTGCGAACATCGAACGACGGACACCCGACCCTTGAAGAAGATCGGGCGCCAACGAAATATTAACAGAATAAGCAAGAAATTCACATAAAATTCAAGGAAGGAGCGTCACCATGGCCACCGGCGTGCGACACGGAGGCCGGGGAGTCCTAGGGTTCCCTGCGAGGTTCCACTTCTCTGAAGGCCGGTAGCTGATCTCAAAACGTAGAGATGAAACGCCGCTGTCGATGACGTTTATATACTTAGGGTTTAGTGCTATCGGGCCAATTCCCCGTCTACTGGGCTAATTGAACTCTGCTACCAGTAAGAAGTGTCCAATTGACTCTCTCTCTCTCTCTCTCTCTCTCTCTCTCTCTCTCTCTCTCTCTCTCTCTCTCTACTAACAGAAAGAAAGTACCCATTTGACTCTCTCTACTAAAAGCAAGAAAGTGCCCATTTGACTGTTTCTCTCTCTATCTCTCTACTAACAGTAAGAAAGTGCCCATCTGACTCTCTCTCTCATATGCAACTGTCTACATGTATATATATATATATATATATAGATGGATTTATCTCATTGACATCAGGACGATATGAAAGTGCAGAAAAGAAAGACGAAGATTCATGAAATGGCGATGGAGCCAAACACAAATGGCGGATTCCAAAGAGAACTGAAACTTGGCCAAGAAGCGATTTTTAAGCCTTGACGAAGAATCTGGGCACCATGATCTCTAGGAGCCCCTTGGGATTGTCCACGTGAACCCAGTGACCGGACCTTGGGAGGACGTGGACCGTGGTCTTCCCCTCCACGCCGCCGCCATCTCGCTGCGGGTGGGCCAGCTTCTCCAGCCTGGCGTTGACCTGGGGAGACCACCTGTCGCTGTTCTCCGCACATACCATCTCTATCTCCAGTCCTCCAGGCGGATGCTCCAGTAGAGTCCAGTAGCTCCTCTCCCTGTAAATTTCAACCGATTAGATTCTTTGCTATCTTTAGGAAAAATCTAGCCTTTTCCACCTATAAGAGGAAAGCCCACAAATCTTCCTACACTGCCCGGGCCGGGCCCTGAGAAAAGCCCACATTTTGACCCCTCTCTCTATAGAGAGAGAGAGAGAGAGAGAGAGAGAGAGAGAGAGAGATGGATTTTACCTGTAGGAGTCGAACATGTCGATGGCAGCTTGAAGATCAAAAGCCCAGGTCAAGTGCTCCCCATCCTTCTTGAGATTGCTGGCGATCCACTCCGAGAGAGACCTGGAAAACCCTAGCTGGAGCATGTGGTCGACAACCCACCTGAAAGTATGAATCAGTGCGAGCTCAGACTGGGCTCTGAAACTGGCTACAAAGGGCCACAAGGTCGGAGAAGATGCAGATGAAAGATCACAGTAGTAGCAAGAACAAGAGAAAATAAATAGGTCAGGAGGGGACCACACATCATCCACATTCACGCATGAAATGGGCTTGGGGGGTTTGTGTTAGGGCCCATGGAGAAGCCCGGAGAATGAGAGCAACTGCCATAGCCGAGGCATCAGTCATCACTACCAATCCCTTCAGTGGTTTATTCGGCAATCTTTGATGAAATCTGAAGCAAATTAATAGAAAGAAACTGTTCTCGAGACCCATCCGACCAGGGAAGAGCATACTTTCGTGACGGAAGCAGTGGAGGGAGGCTGTGCAAAGTCCGCAGAACCTTCTCGACTTCACCGTCACTATCCTCGGCATTCACCTTTCCTGGGACAGAATCCAGCACCCACAACTGTTCTGCAACAAGGAACGACAGGAACCTGCTGTCAAACATCGAAACCTCCTCAATTCATGACAATGGAAACGCACCTGCACTCCAGAATGCCGTAAATTTATAAAAAAAGAAGGAAAAGAGAGAGGACGATGGTAGAAATAGGGATCAAACTCGTTTATTTCCCACAGATTGGTTTTTGTATAGGTTAAAACGGGTGCCGCTCATCTAGGAAATGGGATAATATTTCGACATTTAAGAGTAGAGAATAAAATTTTAAGAGAGAAGCGTGCAAAGGTGAGCAAGCAAGTTGACGGTTCCTTTTAATGCCTCGTGAGCGGAAAGCACAATTTTCACTTGCATATGAAGCATTTGAATTGTTACTTTATGCCGAAAAATGATGTATTGTTCATCCACAGGCCATGTGATTTTGGTTACCAATGAGGGGCAGTATAATATCGGGATGCAGAACAGTTTGAAGCCATCATGATTATTCATTCAGTCATGTAATGGACTAGAATAAGACCATTCATTATATTAAAGGGCAGGGGAGAAACACAAGTAGGCAGCATACACTTGCAAGTCAGCTATTATCAGGGCTTAAACTAAAGCTCAAAAAGATCAACCTGAGGAATAACATAACATACTACATTGAGCATAGAATCACATTTTTCATTAAAAGGATACCTGCTTGGGTAAGGCAGAAGACACTCCGTATTCACCACAAGCACAGCTCCGAGCGAATTCCAAAGCAACTTTTCCACCCATGGAATGGCCTATCACAACATCTGGCCACGTCCAGTTATGGGATTTCACCAGATTGGCTAAATCCCTAGCAGCATTGACCAAGTCATGAGGAGGGTCCAGACCTCTGGTACCAGCTGATTTCCCATGGTTTCTCAAATCCACAAGAACCATTCTCCATCCTGAAAATGAAAAATAAAGTCTTCAATCCCAGCAGATTTACGTCAAAATGCTTCTATCTATAGAAATGAAAAAAGAAATCGTTCAACTCCAAGAAGCATATAAAAAAGAAACTCTTTATTTATAAACTCTTTCTTCATGAAATAATAATCATTAAGCAGACTAGAAGATGATACTTAAAATGCCCCGACTATACAGATACATCCAAGAAAGGCCAAGAAATGGAAAGTCTACGAATGATGAAATGTCCTTGGATTCTGGGCAGATGAAAGATGATTCTAAACTAACCGAGTGTTAGACAATAATCCAATGAATTAGAAGTGAGGTGCACCTACCCTGTGTTCAGCAGCTACAAAGATGACCTATGACCTTGAATCAATTTAAAAGAAATCATGCACAGAAGAAGAGCCAAACAGACATTTATTTCCTTATGCAACATAATATAGCCGGAAAGTATCTAACTTTTGCAGGGAAAACGAGTTTTCTAAAAGTTCTAGTAGTTTAGGTTTTCTTGCCACCATCAGCTCCCCCCCTCCCTCCCAAGAAAAGAAAAGGAATCGACTTCACCCGACTTTATCTCTCTGTAGTACCATGTACAAAGAGACAATGAGACAAAATTTAACGACTTTTCCTTTGTGAGAAAGCTTACAATCCAAAACCATTGGATCCCAACTTTATGCGTTCCAAATAAATAACGTGTGGAGCAATGACCCATTAAACAGCCTTCCGTGGGGTTTATTCCCTAAACAACTTGACAATTGCGAGGGATAATCGACGCACCGTTCTTTTCTCTTCAGGAATCATAATCCGATTTCCCAGGATCGCGTGTTCGTGTATGCCCGTCACCTATACTCAAAGTTTCAAATCCTTTTGGTTGCGCAGAGTTTCAGAGACGAGGTAAATGCAAGGCGTTGCTGATCCAATCCCAGTGACAGGTGCAGTCACCGTCAACTGAAAGCAAAGTCAGACCCCAGTCTGAGCAAAACGGACCTAAGGATCGATTCTAGGGAGGGTGCACCAAAACAGGGTCCTAGTATGATCTGATCCAACTTTTAAATAACGTCTGAGACGGAAGCAGAATCCCCACTCTTTTAGTTACTCATCTATGCCAATGAAAAGCGTTCAACTCCGATCCGGAAACTCGAAACAACAACCAGGAATGAGTCTCCCAACAGCAGCTACCACGACAGCTGATAAAGCTCTTCATCGGATAGGCAAGAAGTTTCACGCTCTACCGCTTACCGAATCAAAACGACAGACAAAGATTCCCCGATCGCGATATACCGACCTGTAGGGGAGGAGCTGGTGAGCCCCTCGGCGAGGTTGCGGGCAAATGTCCGCCAGTTCCGACTGGAGCCGAGAAGACCGTGGAGCAAAAGGGCAGTAGAGGCCGGAGCGACGCCATCGGACGACGCGCTGACCTCCTCGTACGCTAGAGTTCCCACAGACCTGACGGGATCCACCCTTCCTCCTCCGCCGCCTCCGTGGAGCGGCGGCGGCGCCGTGGATCCGCTGAGGCGGACGCCGAGGCCAGAGAGGAGAGAGACGGAGGAGGAGAGGAGGCGACGGCGACCGACTATGGCGTTCCTTGGGCCTCCCGCCATCGCTGACTCCAGCAGACGCAGACGATCTCCCTTCGAGGCCAGCCTGGATTCGTTAGGCTCTATAAAATGCCAATTCCTCCGATAATCATTATTTTAAAGTGCTATTTTATTTTCTCAATAAAGTTAATAATATACAATAAATTAAGTTTTATCAGGCAAAAAAGCACATATATTTTGCATGACGTCATTCGTCCAATAATCATTGCTGAGTACCAATATCTATGCATTAAGGTGAAAAAAAAATTTAAAAAATGGCAAAAATAAAAGGATGGAAGCAATTAAATAGGTCAATTCCACCAATAATCATTTTAAAGTGCTGATTTTTTTACTAAATAGAGTAAAAAAATCCAATAAATTAGATTTTTTCAGGTAATAAAGCACATATATTCGCATAACCTCATTCGTTCAATAATCGTTGTTGGCTGCTAACATATTTACGCATTACGGCGAAAATAGTATAATTATTTATATTTTATTTGGTAAAGAGAGGACGATTCCTCCGACAAAAATTTTAAAGTGCTATTTTTTACTCGTTAAAATGAATAATATCCAATAAATAAGGTTTTATTAGGCAAAAAAATACATGTATTAACATAACGTCATTCGTCCAATAATCATTGCCGACTGCTAACATAGCTACACATTAAGGTGATTAATTATTATTATTTTGGCAAAAAGAGAAGGCTATAAACGATTTATACTAAAAAAGCATTTAAAGTGCTAATTTCTTTACTCAGTAAGGTGAATAATATCCAATAATTTACTTCTTACTGTGCAAAAAAGCAGATATTTTTACATAACATGACTTGTCTAATAATCATTGCTGAGTGCTAACATATCTACCCATTAAGGCAAAAAATATTTAATAATAATTAAAAAAATACATTTTAATTCGGAAAAAGAGAAGCATATAAGCGATCGAAGGTCAATTCATCCAATAAGCATTGTAAAGCGCTGATTTCTCTACGAAATAAATTGAATAATATTCCATAATTCAGGTTCTATTAGGCAAGAAAGCACATAGATTTATATAACATGACTTGTCCAATAATCATTGCCGAGTGAGTGCTAACATGTCTAGACATTAAGGTGAGAGAACATATAATAAATTATATTTTTTATGACAAAAGCAGAAGAGGTCAAACGGGCCCCTCCTCTCAATTCTTGCATCCTCCTGTCGACATATGTACACATTAAGGTGAAAATTATACGCAATAAATTGTATAGAATAGATTATATACAATAAATTATATATTTTTTAGCAAAAAGAGAAGAGTCAACGGGCCCCTCCTCTCAATTCTTGCCTCCTCCTGTCGACATATGTACACATTAAGGTGAAAATTATATGCAATAAATTGTATAGAATGATTATATACAATAAATTATATATTTTATAGCAAAAAGAGAAGAGTCAAACGGGCCCCACCTCCCAATTCCTGCTTCCTCCTGTTGACAGCTGTGGGATTTGAACCCACGCCCTTTCGGACCAGAGCCTAAATCTGGCGCTTTGATTAATGGAAATCACCTTCAAAGAATCACCAGAACAATCTGAAACATAAGATCTCCCAAGAATAATCACGGGGAGAAACGGGGGTAGGGTGATGGGACCATCAGGACCGTCAATCGAACGGTTCAATCCGGGGATCGTGCTCACTGGCCATCAGCATTCCCGTGCAGAGGCATGTCGGGCACATCACCTGGCCACATAATTCAACATAAACCAAATGGTGAGCCATCTAATGGTAGCATCAAAATTAAGGTATAAATTATTTTGATGAAACAAAAAATCATCTTTAAAGAACAGGAATGAGGAAATAAACGGCGCTGCCCCATGATTGCATTGGGTTTATGCGATCTGGGATTTCCATGCTTGGATGGGCGAAGCAAGGTTTCAAAACCCAGATGGGTGAGGAAGAAAACATGCAAGAAGATTGATGCCACACGTTTCAAGGGGAAAAAATAAAATACAAAACATATAATATTCTATTAATACATACATACATACATACATACATACATACACACGCACGCAGGTATATCTTTGAAAGAGGAACAAATGAAAAAGTGCAGAGAAATCTATGAATTTGCAAAAAAAGATAATAAAAACGAGGTCGTAAAAGATCAAGAAGTAAATACAGGGTGGGTTCGACTACCATAAAAATTATAAATTAAAAAAAATAAAAATGAGGAAAGTTCTGAAGTGCGCCCAAGACGAGGTCATTGCATAAGTTCATACTGGCAGACAAACTGTGGTAGGAAAATAAGAATAAAGTGGAAAAAGCATGGTAATAATGTTAACCTAAAAAAATAATATGCAAAGAGAGTCGTGTTCTGCGAGGGAATCTTTTCTAAAGGGAATTATATCATATTCGGAAATTTAATTAATCACTAACTGGCTATTTTTGTTCTGCAGCATGCCCAGATGCCCATTTCATAATGCACAGATTCCAGTCGAGCAGGTTCTTTGAAGATATCACACAAGTTTTGTATCCCATATTTTTGAAGAGCGCTGCCTTCAGATGGGATAATAATACCCAGAATCACCAAAGTCACAGGGGTATGCGGATGGGGTATGATGTAGTCCGCATTCGATATAGTTCCCGGTATGATGTAAGTTTTTTGACGAATATAAATAGAATACCTTTCCAGCTCCTGAGCAATTTGGACATCGCTGTGTTTTGGGCGCCTGCAGAGGGAGAATGGAACTACCATTGATCGAAATCGGCTCAATCTTCAGACACACGCCACTGCTAGAACATCTGGCACATGCCAGATAACCTGGTGTCACGTGGACAACACTGGATCAGTCAACGCTGTGGAGGGGGGGATTGTCAGGATACTGGGCATTTATAGAGGTCAAAATATCGTATTTGGACATGATTCAGTTGTCGTAGGGGGGTTTGACTTTTTAAGAGGAAGAGGCACCTGTTCCATGGCAGTACTTGCATCTTTTCTTTTCTTGCTGCTCAACGTTATTAACCTCGATCAGCATCAGGGCTGAGATCACACCGACTGCGCCACCTGAGAATGAGGCAACTATCGGGTCGACCTGGCTGGATCAGCAGAAAATAATACTGAGATCCGGAGAGCAAAGTATCTTAATCGGTCAAAATTTCCCCTGGTTTGGGAAATAAAGTTTTGAGTGAACCTCAGTTGCAGAGGAAGGTGCATGCTCCTTATGAAATCCTCGTACGATGTGCCACCAAGACCTAGCTTGAGCTCCAGCTGCAACAAGACCAGTAAAGATCAATCCATTAATCATGGCAGCAATGAGGTTGAGCAGAACTCATAACATAGATAGCTGCATCACAAATTTCTCAATTGACCTCATTTTTGAGATAATATCAGCGGAACAATTCGGAGGGAGAGTTAAAAAATTGGGTATTGTAGAGATTCTACATGCAGCAGCATCAAAGAACGAGACCTGTGTTGAGGATACAGCAGATCCTGTGTTGTGTCGGTAACCATTTGGCAATCTAGACAGGAAAAGAAGAGGAGGAATCCGAGGAGAAACTCACAGCCGGCGCAAGGAGGCCACCAAAGACGATGATTCCGGCTATCACGGAGAAGGATGTCAGATAGAGTTGCTTCAGAGTTTTCGTCGTCTGCTTGAACAACAGCAAACAATTAGAGAGAAAACCAAGGATTCAAGGCTGGATAGTAGTTCTTGAGGTAACAACCATCCGAGGGAGAAACGGAATAGTCGAAGGAATTTCGGGCATCTCCGTTTCTTCGCTGCCCATCTCATCGAAGTCCGCACTCTTTATGCGCTGCTGCACCCGCAACCTCCTCACCTGGGTGAACGACGACAGATAAGCAGGCGGGACCCAACCTAGGAACGTATGCATCACTGACGATGTGAATGGATCCCGGCCCACCTCTTCCATGAGGAGGAAGATTTTGTTGCGCCGGCTCCTTATGTTGTCTTGGATTTCTTGAAGCTGCATCTGAACAAAGTCCTGCACTGTTTCCGGTCCTTCTATGATGCAGAAACTGCGACGAAACCCAATCAGAAACCCCCAATCGACTGTTGTTTACATGGAAATATTCAGCCGATAATTTCTCACATAATTATACAAATATATATAGGGATACATATAAATCTCCTCTCGGATAAAATCCGAACTCAAAATAAGAGGCGGAAAATGCCGACGGTTTCGAGAATTATTTTCCAGTATGAATTTTTACGTGAAAAGTTTTCCTCGATGAAGGTCAAACCTGAATTGAGAAGTGGATGGAGAAGAAGGCTGAGAGAAATGAAAATTTCAACAGAGGCAAGATACAAATAGATTAAAAGGACGATACTGAGGGCAGGAATAAACCGGAGAAAGCGCTCAACTGAACGAACTGACTAATCCTGCACTCTCCAAGATCTCATGAACTGGGGAACAGCGAAATCCCCGAGACCGAGGCTCCAGTCAGTAGAGGGTCCCCGACACGAGGCGAAGCACACGCACACACACACAGACCTCAATGGGACGTCGGCGTTCGGGGTTGGATCGCCATCGTTGGAGGACGAGCAGCGCGCCGGCCGCAGTCGCGGCGGAGCAACTCCGCGAGCGTACCTCCAGGTCAATCCCCTGCAGCCGGGGGACGAGAAAAGTAGATCTCGTTTGGGACAACGAGAACAAGAGCGAGAGCTCCCGGCAAGAGAAGACGATGAGATGAAGCCAGAACAGGTGGGAGAAACTCCCGCCGCCGCCGTCGCCGAAGCAGCAGCAGCAGCAGCCCCCGCCATCGTCGTCGTCGTCCCCTTTCCGTCCCACCTCTAAAGATAGTACTTTTTCGAATCATAAATGGACGGTCTTTACCTTAGTTTTATATATTAATTAATGCGAAATATTTCGATCTTCTTCTACACTGTATTTTTTTTTTTTTTTTAAAAAGCGAAAGTACCAAAAAGCCCCGAAAAAGAGCGAGGGTGTGCCCTTAATTCACACGAAATGAGAGCCTTTTTAGTCACTGTCTATTAGCGGTCTCATCATAATTGTGACTCAACTCCATCTCGGCCCATAATAACCCGGCCTGAAGTAATGGGCCATATTTGGGTTCACCTCGGCCCAATTGAGGTTCTTGTTGGGAGCATTGCCACGTGTCAGGAAGCCATCGAGTCGCCTAATCCGATAATTAACTGAACTAATCTAAACGGGGCTCGAACTCCCAAGGAAAAGCCAGGCCCACAATCTCTCTCTCTCTCTCTCTCTCTCCGAGAGATGAAATTAGTCGCTTTATACTATTTTTAGAAATTGTAAAGCTATCTAGAGGATAATATTGCCGACTAATTATGTATTTACTTTTAATGATTCGTTGTCCCAGGGAAATTATTTGAGAAAAGTCCCTCGGGGGACGGAACCTCCAAAAGAGACATGCCATAATTTTAGGGAGTAATTTAATAATTAAAAATGACGCGTGGTGTATTGCGCAATATGCCACGCCACTATTAGTTTGACGTGCCTTCGTCTCCACCCCGCGTTCCTCTCTCTCTCTCTCTCTCATGGTGGTAGAAGGCGGAAGCGCCGCCGCCGGCCATCTCAGGGAGATCTGGTGCTGATGCGAGGTATGTAGGGAGATGGAGAGGAGGGAGCACCGCAGGTCTTCGCCGTTGGAGCGATTCCATGGCGTCTTCTCCTCACCGCCGGAGCGATTCCTCGGTGTCTTCTCCTCGCCGCCGGGAACCCTAACGGCGGCCACCGGGGGCGCTGGCGTCGAGCTCGACGAGGAAGAGGTGCTGTGGTCCGTTGCGGACTTCTCTGCCCCAAATCTTCCTCCACAGGCAGCGCCGGGGGGGAGCCCCAAGGTTGGCACGATCTCCCCCTCTGTCTCCTCTCCGAGGAGCTTCCGGCGGTTTTCGGAGAAGAATTTCGGGATTCTCGCGGCCTTACCGGAGGAGGAGAAGAAGATGCCTGTGAGGAATCCTTCCTTCCTCCAGAGAACTGCTTCGTCTCTGTCAGGACCCTCGTCCGCCTCGACCTCGCCCTCCCCTTCCTCGTCTGCTCGGCTGATTCCGGTATTGCCGAGGCCAAAGAATGTGGATTACGCGATGTCGGCTCTAGAAGGGAAGATCCAACAGCAGTCAGCCCCGGTGAATGTACCGGTTGTGCGAAGTAGGCAGAGGAGAGGGCTGTTGGAAAGGCCAGACGAGGACGACGGTAACAGCGAGACTCTTCCTCCCCACGAGATGGTGGCGAGGAAGGACTCGCCAATGACGACCTTCTCCGTGCTAGAAGGGGCCGGGAGGACGCTGAAGGGGAGGGATCTCCGACAAGTCCGGAACGCCGTGTGGCGGCAGACAGGTTTCATCGATTGAAATCAACTTACCAGCTAACTCTCTCTTCGGCCCCTCTGTACGAATGAAGATTCGGATGTGGCAGGCGGCCTGGGTTTCTCTGATGTCCCGCTGTTTTAAATGAGGATGAAATCGATCTTTCTCTCCTTCTGTTCCTGCTTGCATTCGAGATCGCCCCCCCCGGCGCTTCCCCGAGTTCTTCTTGTGTTGAAATGCACGATCGCGCGTGGATTTGATTCATTATCGGCCGACATCTCATCGCTGCTCGCAATTCGGAAGAGCTGAGAACGAGGTGATCTCCTGTTCCAGTCAGTTGGGTCCTTGGAAGCGATCCCCGTCGGCTGATCTGGGTCGGGATTGGCGGCGCCGCCCACCATCACCATCTCCATAATCGCCACCGTCCGCTTCGCTGCCGCCCCCATCGGACCATGGTTGACGATCACCGACCGCCCTGACTTGGCCCATCCGTTTTCACACAGAGGTAGAGATTGTGGAGAACTGGCTGGACCCACCGCGATCTTGACCCGAGTAGTCTACACCACTACCTCTCTCTCTCTCTCTTTCTCTCTCTCTGACATCTCGTCTCCTCGTGTTGCATCCCAGTTCAACTAAACTATTGCAGAGGCGACCGGTGACCACCGACATTGACGATCCGGGCATATGCAGGATATGCTGATATACATTTGAAGAGAGAGAGAGAGGGATTCAGCAGATGGGGTCAACGCCCCAGTAAGACGACGCAGCGCAATGGGTGCGTTTCTGCGCTTGACCGCCGATTAGAAGCCAAAGCTGTGTGACACACGGAAGAGGGTAGCTCGCTTTTCACGTTCAGAGACACAGAGAGAGGGCAATAATCACAGACACACGCACATATCTACGTGAAGAAAGAGAGATTGAGAAGAAACCGAGAGGGAGAGATAGAGAGAGAGAGAGAGAGAGAAGAGAGAGAGCGAGTACTGAGAGTGCTGCGGATTTGTCGGAGATCTCGATTAAGCAGTCGTTGCCTTGCTTCGAAGTCATATGCGATTAAAATGTTTACATTTGTTTATATGATTTTTATAAATTCATGAACTTTGAAAATTTAATGTCGTCCATCCCACCAAGCCTTATTCTATGAGCTCTCATGCAAATTTAGTGACACATGTTGGGTTTGACCTGAATAATATTTAGACGTTGAAAAAGTATCTCATAGAAGCTAAGAATAGCTATTTGACATCAGATATCATCAAGATGTTATTTCCCAATACCAACTTTAAGAATCTCAGATTAACTTGGTAACCAAATAATTTATTTATTTATTTATTTATTTTGTATGCCTAAAAAAAGTAAGTTGACTAAGAAACCCAACTCTCAATAGATAAAGATTATACTTTGAAAGAATAGTTTGACTAACTATTCTTGGACTATTTGATGCCTTTAAAAACACAAGTATAACATTCATCAAAGTATCATGTGGAGAAAACAATGAATTGCCCAAAATATTATAGCATCCCCGCTTTGAAGGCTAATTTTTCATTTCATATGGAAGGAAGCTACTCTTCTCAAAGAAGAGTAGAGTGGGAGCTTAAGAGAGGTGCTCTTAGAAGAGTAGAGTGAAATAAAAGCTTAATGACTACAAAGATATTGATCTCTTTTCTAACTATTATTAAAAACGAGTTAGCTCACCTAATCTTCGTGAAATTTAGCATAATTAGACCCATTCTTAATTGACATGAAATGGATCAATTTACAGTTAGCTCTTAGTTTCTATTGTTAGCTCATTTTGGTACTAACTTGGTATGCTCCAAGAGAACTTATTGAAGGACTCTAGTTTGGATTCATCAAAAGATTCTCACACATATGAGAGGCTCCATCCTTGACCAATCTAGAAAAAAAAATTGCACATGAAATCAAGAGTTTGACTTTTTGCACAAAAAGTCATCCAATCGCTGTTTGATTTGTCAAACCAATATATGTTACTTCAAAAAATTTTATAGTTAGCGTGATATGATTGATGCTTTGAGTTTTCTCTACTTACAAAGCTGATGTTACCACCTATACACCCTTAGGTTTGACCACTAGCTATCTATCCCCTCACACCATCCTGGGGTTGACTTTGATCAGGGAGGTAGACATCATCTGTCTCAGCAGTCAACTCCGTGCCACCTTGATGCCCCAGAGAGATGTTGACAGATTGATTCTTAGTCAAGAATGGTGATAGATTCATCTCCTCTGTAATGGAGATTCTATGAGGGAGGGGGGGGGGAGGGCTGCCCAGGCTTGTCTTCTCTTTTCCTCAACCAATTTCTTCTACAAGAGGATCACTGAAGGTCCACTCCACCCCAAGTAATCCAGGTGCCCTCTGGTTCGTTTGCCTTCACCATTCCTCTTCAAGGCTCACATGATGGAAACATAGTAGCGTACAGGCAAGGATGAAGAAGGACACAAACTCGATCCACATTGCCCCAGTCTCGATGAGCTCTGCATGCCGCAGGATTGCTGGAATGGCGATGCTGCCGACAGCTGAAGCACCTGTCAGGAACTTGGCCGCACTGATCCACCTGACAAGTACACAAGGACGGAGAAAAGCTCATCTTACTCGTGCTCAAGTGTTGGGTGGTTGGGCAAGTCAACGCCCAACAGCGATGAACAGAGTATGCCCATGTACCCACATAAGAAGATCTAATGTTTCGAGTACTGAAATTATCTATTTTTTATCAAAAAGAAAAGGATTTTATCTATTTTTTTCTTCTCCAATGAGAGACCGGTCCAACAATTCAACGAAGAACATATCCGTGGGTGCAGGCGCAGCCTAATCTGAGGTAAAGGAGTTGACTATGGAACTCTACATGGCAGGACCAGATTTAGAATGGTCATAGGCACAGCCTAATCTCCGAATAAATAAATGGTTTCTTAAGCTCTACAAGGTCACAAGCAGGCGGTCAGCCATTATTTATCATTGGACATGAAATATTCTAAATCCATGTTTCTTTTCCCATGAGATTCTACTATGGCAGTTCCAAACATGAGATTTTTCATGGTCCAAAGCGCAGAGAAATCTCAAAGTAAAGCAATGGGTTCTAAGCCTCTAGCGGGTCGGCAAGAGCAATCAAGAACATGTAAAAGCCCCCATCGCTGGGATTACCACCCCAAAGATTTCATCCATGTTTTAATTTCCCACGTGAGACTGTTCTAGCGATTTCATGACATGACAGCCTATTCTGAAGTAAAGGAACAGAATACGGTGCTCTGTCTGACATATGTAGGTCACATATTTAAGATGCGACGATGGTTCAAGTTGATGTTTCGTAATCACAGGTTTATTTCTATAATAATCAATGCGGGATGATTCTAAGTAAAGTAGGACTCACCCTCCCCCTTCGCTGCTCGTCAAGAAATAAGTAGATCCCCCACCAAAAAATAAGCATGGCATCGGCACGAGCACGTACATTAGACCTGCGGGAGACGACATATCTCAGATGAGAAATTTCCTTACCAAATAGGCATAAGCTGATGTGAAATAGACTTTCACTGCCACTACTAACCTGAAAGCAGCGGCCACCAGTTGTTGTACAGAGCACAGGCCTGCCGAAATTAAAAATGAAGCATCAGGCTATGTGTCAGTATATCTGGTTGATGCTCATAGCGCCGAAATGGGAAAAACATGGAAGCAGATGAGGTCCATTAAGGCCTCGACGATAAGGGATCGATTTTGTTGAGTATATAATCAAGGATAAATCTTGTAGTGTTGCCGAGAACAAGCTGAGAACCTATAATTCCACAGCTTAATTCCACATGCTCCACCTTAATCTACGACGTTAACTGACGTGATATTTCAATGTACAAAAAAGTTATGTGGGAAATAAAGTGCGGTCCAGCCATCAATGAAGATCAGATATACGAAAATAAGATTCAGAAAAGTCAGAGGATTTATCTGAATTTCCTCTTTTTGATTATCTGAATAAGGATTATGTACTAAGGCCTGCACGATTTATCATTAATAAATCGTCATGGACAATCAAGTACATGATTATCAACGTTTTTGAAAATTAGGAATATAGTACTCAGAATGCTGTGAGTCTTGGGCTGTCTTTGCAATGGTGGTGTAAGTCGATACCACGAGATTCTTTGAATTTGCTTCAGATGCATTTTGGCAGAGTGGAAATATCAATCAAGATTGGAGTACAAGGGGGCTTTAGTCATAGAGATAAAAGTCTTCCCGATATCCCAAACCAAAAACATAATCACTCCAAGCCTTCTGTTCATCCAAAGCAAATGCAAGATTATGTTAAAAGGAGAATGGAAGAGAAAGTGACTGCCTAGAACACCATAGAAACTTTCATTTTAGATAATACCATTCGTGCAATGCATGCCCAGTGATGGGTATATGCTCATTTCTAAGAATAGCTAGCTATCTTCTAACAAAGCATATGATGAGCAGAGGATTTAATCACGACTAGACTTAAAAAAAAATTGCGACCAAAGGATTCTCAATACATGAATGTCCTTTTCTTAGAGTAAATCCTAGTTATACCACTGCATAGCTCACTCTTGCAATACGCACATATGATGAACTATTTTAGAGAGAGCACCTACCAGGATCTGCAATAGGATACTAGCAGAAAACATAAAGGCAAGTCCAGCAAGCCTGCAAACCAGAAAAGAAAACGTCAACTTCATTATATAAAGCTAATGAAGCAGAATATGAAGATAGAATGTTCCTCTAGTTAAACTTACACTGTAAATGATGAAATCCACGCCATTGTTTCCAATCCAATGTGAGTAGATCCGACATAAGGTAACAAAAGAATCAGTAGTTAAAGTCAAGTTCGGTAGAGCAAGGCGTACAACAGAAGAAGGCAATAACTATTTTGTCCTTCTCATATGATGAGTTTATAATAATAGTAATCATCCAGAAAAAGGTAACGGGATCGTCTCAAGAGGACTCAATTATAAGTGAGTTGCAATTCAATTAGTAGGGATGGCTTCCTAAAAAAAAAGACGTCTACTGTGAAAGTTGAGATGGCAGGATACAGAAAAAAATCGTGACTAAGTACGAGTTTATGCTTCGAATGAAAAAACTATGATGAACATCTGGGAATACTAAACAGGAGGATGGCGACATTCTGATAGAGAATTATTATCATCTCATCATTTAACAGATTGGGTGAGTACATATTTCTCTGCTAGTTTTCACTGAGGACCAAGTGAAAACAACTCCTGAAAATTTCAATTACATGCTAATCCTTTAAAAAGCATAGAAATAAAATAAAGCTTAAAAAGCATTACACGTGATTCGTGAGAAAGAAGATAGGAACCAGAACATCTTGCAAGAATAAAAAAATGTAGAAAGATAGGGACCTTGGGCAGATAGGGAAAGATGTTTTTGACAGCAACAGATTGCGAAATGTAGAACTGCATGATTAATGTGCAACGAATGCGAAACGGGAGAAACTTCATGCAAAGAAAGCACAATCTTGGGCACTCAAAGGAGAGAAGAAGGTAACAAAAACCAAGAAAAGTCGGGATATCCTTTTTTTTCTTAAAGATCTTTTTGAGAATTTGGAGCACGAACTATCCAATGATCAGAAACGATTGTCGATTATAAAACATCCTGATCCAGAATGGGTAAGATGTATTGCGGTCTAACCAGAGGGGCTTGAGGAACATAAATCTTATAAAACCTGATGGTGGGACAAAACTGAAAATCTCATAGGTCTTCAAAATCATATCTGACGCTATTTAAATCAGAAATCATCCCCAAATTCAACGATATTACACAAAAAATGTCCCACTGCACTAAAAGAAAATAAAATTCATAGATCAAGTTCGACACGGCGTGCTTCGTGCGTGAGCCGACGATTGTACTGTTCTCATGATGACGTGTAGCATACGAACATAGACGGGCACATCATCGGCATCAGTTAGCACCCGATTACCGTCATGAAGCGTACCATCCGAATAACACCCTCATCACGACAAAATTTCACGGACTTCCTACGGAATGCCGGTTTCAATTTCCCCTTGGCAAACCCAAATATTCGGAATCTTCATGGCTCCGGAATCGTACACCCCGAAACGTCGGCATCGTCCTAGCAGCTCCCAACACCGACCATCCTAGGACCCTAAAAACGCCTCGAAACCCTAGTTCCCGACAGAGAACCGGAAGAAGCAAGAGAAATCGTAGTCGTCTCCGGGAACGGGAAAAAGTAATCAACACCTCACCAAGGTTCTATAAATCCGATGTACGTCGAAAAAATTCCCGCCCGTATTCGACTGGTAGGCATAGACACCGTACCTTTCAACGTCATCGCCATCGTCCCAGCTCCGGAGGGACAGAGACGCTGTTCCCACGACACCTCTGACCCCAGCCAGAGAGAGAGGAGAGAGCAGAAGACCACCAGGCTTTTGGCTTCACGTCGCCTTAGAGAGACAGACTCCAATTTCTTCCAATATCTGCTCTTAAATTTTTTTATATATTTTCCGAACTCTGAACCAACAGTCCCAGGGTGGGCCCCACAAGCCTCCCAATCTTTATGGGGCAGCCGACGTCGTAGACGTAGAGTCAACGCACATATGGCCATTAGGGGCCCACCAAATGGGCTCCATGTTTTCCAGATGACGGATCTTCATGGGCCTATTCATCGGATCCGGAACTTTTGGGTCAGTCCGTCCGGTCTGGAGGGCACGTGTCAGACACGTGAGATGTAGTTTCTTGAAGACCGCTCCGGTAAACTAGTTTTTCGGGGTTAGTACCGTGACTCGACTCGCACGTGCGGATGGACAGCCTCGAATTGCCACGTGGCGGTCAGGAGCAGCCCCCCCACCCGTCCATGGGCGGTGCTCCATCATAAAAAAGTAGCTTGCTCCCCTTTCTTCCCCCCCGACCCCCCCCGCTCTTTCTCTCTCTCTGCAGTTCATTCCTCCCTTGCCTTCGTTCTCTGTGACTGATCTTTATCTTCCTCCAGTTGCTCTCCGCGCTGCCGTAGGTGAGACGATTCGAGGGCGGAGGAGGATAGAGGACGGGGATGTTTCGCCCGTTTGCAGCGAGGAATCTTTTTCCGTGAATTCGTAGATTATTCTTCCCTTTCGAGACCGGAAATCTTCTCCGATTTCGCCCAGGTTACAATCTGCTCCCGGTCTATTTGGGTAGAGGCCTCGTGCGTATGAGTTGGTCTTAATTTTGCGGATCTGTTTCATTTTCTTTGGTTTTTTCAGGGTGGGTGATTCTGTCAAGGAACTTTATGAGAGAGTTCTTGGGTTGTGTTGGGTTCCCTTTTCATATAAGACTCTAGTTTTGATGAGTCCACGGTAGCGTGAAGGAAAGGGGAAGGATCTGATCCAGGATTTGAGAGGTAAACATCGGGGGCTCTGGTCTCATGAGAATTTACGTGGGGATGTGCGTATTGGTAGCCAGGGAACGGAGCGTGCTGGGCTGGAAGGAATCGTTCAGCAAGGTGATCGGCGTGACGGGACCAAAGGTCAGGACGCGCGATAAAGGTGTTCTTTGGTTCTTCCAACTGTGATTTTCAAAGCAGGAGGGGACGGAGTGGACGGGCGCAGCAGCAACATAGAAGATTTGTGTGATTGTTGTTCGCTGGGATGACCCGAATACTGGTGCAGCGTGGATCAGCGGGTTCCTCTTCCAGTGCTGGCCGCTCCGCCCAGACCCCTGCGAATCAGGCTGCTTCCAGTTCGAAAGAGGAAGAACATGATAAGGAAGTACGCCCAGAATCGGTACTTTCGAATGATCCTCTGCCGGAGCAGTATGAAGGCAGCGAGGATAAGCCCCCAAAAACTGATGAGTTTTTATCGGAAATCAGCAAAGGCATTATTCATGAGACTGGAACGGGGGAGGATGCTGGGAAAGGGAAATCGTGTCTTGATGAATCTCCGGATTCGAGTGCGGTGGCCAAAGAATCGGGTAGGCCTCATGCGTCTGAGAGGCAGGATCTTCAGGATGTTGAAATCTTAGGCACCAGTTCTTCGCAGATTCTTTCAGGCGCTTCCTGCCCTCCACCCCCTCCTTTGCCCCCTCCAAAACCTTCCAATGCCGGCCTTGGTTCAAGGAGGACTTCTTCTGGTGGTTCAAGCGTTGGGAGGATTGGTTCTTCTAGGAGGCCACCGTCTTGGCCTGCCATTTCTTCCTGGAACTCGGCTCCAGATCCACATCCATCTTCTCCCAGATCATATAGTGAAGCAGATGGTTACAATAGTGCCGATGAGCAAAATCCATGTTATGGGCCTTCGTATGATGACGCGGTAAGATTTGTCCTTCTATATTTGCCTCTATGCTTATCCATTTATTTATAGTTTTATGATTTAAATTTTTTCTTTACCTGTTCTCAGTTCATACAGTTTTTACTATTGCATGCGCATATTTTCTGTACACGCATTGGAAGCTCTTGATTGATATCGTTATCTTTCATTCGATTGTTTAACATACCAAATTAGTTAATCGTATTCTCTGGTCTCTATTAAAATATATTGATTACTAGAAAAGCAGATGTGCCACCTCGTTACTCTTCTCTTAGAGAAGAGTTGTTGCAGCCATTGTGGCGTCCTTTGGAGTCTGACATCTTCCTCAACCCGTGCAAATGAGGTAAAAACTGCTGTTTATTGCTTGCAGATGAAGGACTGCCAAGCTTATTTCAGAATTTTTCCCTATGGACCCTCATGGGAAGCAGGGGTTGCTTTTTGGTTCTCTGTTATTATAAAGCAATTGTTGCCAGACTTTTGACTTACTTTTGGTTCTGCTCATGGAAACGCCAGACCTGCCACTTTTTTCATTTTGACAAAGGATGTAAATGTGCCGTTCTCATGTGCTCTTGGACGAGGTCCTGCTGGCCTATTGAAGGCATGCTTTCTGTGGTGTTGATGGGAAGCAGAAGTATTCGTTTGGTGCTCTTCTTCTTGAAATTTTCAATTACATAAGAAGAGAAAGCATAAATGAATTGCAAAACTAGAAACCACCTCGGCTTGTAATTGGGTAGAACGTGTGGTATACTTTCGAGACTACTTCATATGGGCATCCTTGCCTCTGTTCAAAAAACTGAAAGTGATGACATTTAATAATTGAGGTGTATGGGAAATATATTCAGGAAGTACATCTCAGATTCGAGGAAGAAAATGAACGAATGAGCACCATTTTGGCTGATGACGTAGCAAATGTACCTCTTACCACATTCTTATACTCTTCTTTAGGGAAAGGTTGGAATTAGTATTAGTTAACTTATCCCGAGAAACTGCCAGCGTTAAGAATTTGTCCCCGCAGACACACAATTGATTATCTCTGTGCTTTATTTGACAATTCTTTTATCTGGCTTATATTCAGAAAATATATATTCAATTTCAGGAGAGAGAGCGCCATTTTGAGCTTGATATTAGACGATCCAAGGGATATGAAGTCAAAAGAATGCTAGAGGATGGGAATTGTCTGTTTCGTGCTGTTGCAGATCAAGTTTATGGAGACGCTGAAGCATTTGACATGGTTCGACAAATGTGCATTGATTACATGGTATTTTTCGTGTTTCTTTGTGGGTATCTATTTTAGAACATGCCTGATTTTCAGTTTTTTACTTGTGAGATGTAATTACGATACCTTCAACTTTATGACTGTCTGGACCTTACAATCTTTTCGAATTATTAAATTTTCTATGCACAAATTTGATCGAATTTGATTTAATAATTCTAATTCTCAATCGGACTAGTGGATTTGGACCAGCCTAGATATGTTTGCCAAGTCTAGTCAAGTTATTGGATGACGTATTCTAAAGCATCCTTAATATGACCTATACAAAGAGACATAACATAATGTTCTGCAGTGATTCAAGTTCATGGTAGTGGTGATGATGCTTTTAAATAAGGTCGTATATTCTTATCATTCCAGGACATTTGTTCAACTTGTCAGGCTATTATGATGACGGGCTACTTCTTGGAGAGGGCATTTCTAGCGTCTTCTTTTATGATATGTATTCTGAGTACCTCATCTGACACTAGTATTTATTCCTCGTTTCAGGAGAGGGAAAGGGACCATTTCTCTCAGTTTGTTACTGAAGGTTTCACATCCTATTGTAAGAGGAAGAGGAGAGACAAGGTGCCTTTTTCCCCTTTCTTTATTGCCGTCATAATATCGGTAGGATTGAGTGTGTTATTGATCATCTTCCTCTCCTCTTAGTTAATGGTTGATTTGATTTTGACGGTGTGATGCTGCAAGGTGATATTGGTGCTTTTTTCTGTAGAGATAGCAACCTTTAGCTTCTGTTTTCACCTTAATTCAATAAGAGGATCTCTTTGTTGCATAATCGCATCATTAGATTCCATGTAAGTAGAATTCTAGATGCCTAAGCAGCTTCGCCCTCGTCAACTTCCAAAGCTAGATCTTCCTTGAAATACAATCAAATAGAACATCTGAGTAGAGTAGGGAGAGTCAAGTGAGACCCCTTTAGTACCAGCAAGCAAGAGTGGATTTGGTGAGATTCTTCATAACATTAAATTTGAAAGAAATAATGGAGTCCTAAGCTGAGGAAAACCGCATTCTTTACAATTTTTCTACCGTTGGGGATTGTAGAAAATTTCAACTCTGATGATGCATTGTCAACTGAAACAAATGATCAGGTAGGTATAAATAGACAGGTCCCTGTGAACTACTATTCATGTTATTCTGCTTTTGCACATGTGATGCATGTTCGATAGTCCTCAAATGATTCGTTGGCTACAGGTGTATGGCAACAATATGGAAATCCAAGCATTATCTGAGATGTATAATCGGCCAATACATATATATTCTTACAGCACAGGTATCACCCACTCGTGTGCGTGCTTCCCTATGGAAATAGGTACTTTTAATCTTGTGTCCAACGCATTCATTCTTCCTTTGCAGAACCCATCAACATTTTTCATGGAGGCTATGGTACTGACACACCCCCTATAAGACTAAGCTATCACCGTGGAAATCATTATAATTCAGTTGTTGATCCGCGGGGTTTGACAGTTGGTGCAGGCCTTGGATTTAGCAGTCTCCGAGGGGTAATTTACGTTAAACAACTTTATCAAAGCTCGATTTCGGTGATTATATTTATTGGTGTTTGAATTTTTTTTATTCTTTAAACTGCTGTTGTGTTTTGACGATTAAATCCTTTTCGTGGGATTTAGAACTCACCAGAAAGGTTTGTTTACCTCCCCTGTGGCTGGAATACAACTAATTCAAATATTACTCAAATATTTGTAAAATGAAAGTAAACAATAGTTTCTATGGATAGAGAACAAAAATGACTGAAGTACGTTGTGTGCGGCAAGAAAAGTGGTGTCGGACTGGTCAGTATTGATGAATATCAGTAAAGGTTTGCGATCTGAATGACCTTGGAGGACTAGGGTACGAATACTTTATGTGGATGAGTGTCTTGTAAGTTATTTACTCTAGAAAAAGTAGAAAACAGCTTTTCTCTCCAGTTCTCCCAATCCATTGTCTCTTCTTTGTGGTAGAACCATGGAAAATGGATGGGTCTGGTGGAAACTCCCTCGGGAGGGGCTATTTGGCAGGCCGATTAAAGATAATGTCATCAGAGCAAGTGGGTTCTCAGAAAAACAGGCGACCACTCAAAAATAGAGGACTTCCTGGAACTGGTCAAATAACTTTTGTATGAAGTGAGATCTTGCCTGATTAACATCGTATTAAATGTGAAAACTGAACTTTTTGCTCATAATATGCTCTTTATTAAGATGAATGTGGATTCTTGCGTCAAATGAATCTATGATAGTTGTGGGCTCGAGCTCATAGGAGACTAGTATTTTTTTACTAGTCATAATTGCCATACATCTGTTACCTAAGAAATATCTTAGTCATCAGCTTTTTTTTAATTTTTACTGTTCTTTTATCTTTAGCGGTGTCTAGGAAAACACTCTGAGTGAAGATTAATGACTGCAAGGATCGCTCCATTTTGTTGGTCTTTACGTCGATTCTAACTTGGCTAACACCGTGAGTTGGAGATCTCACATCTTTATGCTTTGAGCACATAGGACATACCTCAGGCATGCTCCATGTACATATTTCTTTAACATTTGAAACTATATACACGTGTATAATCCCAAATCTACTTCCATTTATTGCGAGACTGATATCTGTTCGTTCAATGTATTCTCAACGTGCCTGGTATGAGTAGCAATTGCAGTATTTCTAACCCTGAAAAACCAGTCATTTCGGCCTTTAACGCTCTAGTTATATTTTTCCTTCTCTGGTTGATCGAAAAAGGCAGCATCATTGCGACTCTTATTTGATTTCGTTGGCGCTGGTGGTTTTCTTCTCGTGGTGCATGCTACTACTTGCTTTTACGAGCCCACAACATATGATGATAAAGATCATCAATGTCGCAATTGTTTGCCTGATTATGTCTTCTCTTAAAATGTATATAGTTAAACATCGACAAAGATCAAGTGAAGGCTGCCATCAAAGCCCAACAGGATCAGCAGATTGATAATGTAAGTAACATATCTTCTAGATTTTATTTTGCTGTTTGATGCCTTTTAAAGAATGAACGCTCTCCATCATATTAACACAAGGGTGAATTTCCTCTCGGAGGGAGACGATCCGTTTTCTTACTGTCTATGATCAGTTCACATGCATTAACCCTTTTCGTAATAATCTCTGGTTTGGTGATTGCGATTCAATTCAGACTTTTCTTCTTGTTTTTATCTCGTTGACGACTTGTCCCTTGGAGATGTTTGCAGTATCCAATTTCGTTCTTCCTCAGTTAAATACACTCCCAATATTCATGATTTTCTAGATGGTTTTCTTGGCCTAGTTAGGCACCTTCAGACTATGTAAACAATCTATATGAGAAGTGAACCAAAGAAGCGAACTCCAAAATCCAGACAAGTTCTCTCTAGAAAGCTCGATCCTCTTGTTTAGGTTAGAAGCCTCGATGATGGCAGAGTATCAGAACATCTGACAGATCCTCAACATTCGGAGTGATGACGAGTGATGACCATTCTCTTGAATAATCTTAGAGCTGGAGAACAAACGGATAGGATTGGTGAGAAAACTGATTTAGATGACATTCCCCCAAAACCCATCAATTTCCGTTTGATTGACGGAAGAACATTGTTTTTTATTTAACCGACCTCAAGAACATTGTTTTTTATTTCTCTCCAGAAAGTAAAACCTATGCTTGATGGATCTTTTCTTCTCTTTTTTTTTCGCCTCAAAATATTTAGTCGCTCTCGTCTTTTGGGGGGGGGGGGAATAGAACGCTGATCGACGTCCTTCGTCAATGGCAGGCTCTTCTGGCGGAGGGTCGTTTCTATTCAGATTTGGAGCTCACTGAGAAGGAGATAGAACGCATGGTGATGGAAGCATCGCGGGCCGAGTATCTCGCCAAGGATAAATTCAAGCTGCAGATGGGTTTCAGGGAATCCACCCCTGGCGCCGAACCATCATCTTCTGCAACGACGAGTGAGTACCCAAAACCAGATCTTGACTTCTGTTGACTTCCAACTGTCAACGCCCTCTCTGGTTGCTGGATGGGTCTTTTCAGTGTGCCCCTCAGGAACAAGAGCAGGGTGAAAAACCTGCTGGAGATTTCCATCGAGATCTCCGGTATATTTCTTTTGTTCGGTAGTTATTGTTGTTGTTGTTTGCAGGGGTGGGTCTCTCTCTCTACTTGTCATTCTCTCACTAACATGCCGGCATTTCCCTTGAAGATTGATTACCCCACTTTTCTCTCTCTAGCATCCGGGCATTTCTTTGAATTTCTTCTTTCCGCAGTTGTTCTCTGCGGGAGAAAAGAAAAAACTCTTCTCACCGTTGGCTATCCCGTCCGTTGACTCTGAAAACAGGGCCGGCGGGGACGGCGGGCAGCCCCGGCGGCGGAAGGGATAAATCTCTGCCGGACATTGTGCGCAACGACAGCATGCAGATGCTGCTGTCGATGGGTTTCAGCTACCTCCAGGTGGTGGAAGCCTACAGCATCTTCGGCGACGACGTGGAGTCCATAATCTGCTATCTGCTGGAGATGGGCGAAGCCACCGCTCCGCTCGGCGGGGTTGCCCAGTGCAAGGGCAAGGCCGCAGAGTGACCAACCCGTTTCAGCGGAGCTCCTGACGGGCACAGGAACGAAAGAAATAACGTGGAGATGGAGATGAAGGAATAAGACCATTTTCATCGGAGCTTTTCTTCTTCCTTCTGGATTTGACTGAATTGCATGCGTCGGATTGAACGGAGGAAGAAGAAGAAGACGACGACTACGGCGGGGGAGACTATTTCTGTACTGTTCCACCCTAGCGAACTGTATAAATTCCCAATCGGTTCAGTGCTCTCTCTCTCTCTCTCTCTCTCTCTCTCTCTGGCTTCCACGACCCATCGGCGGCCATGCTGCGTTGACCGTTTAATAGCAAGGCCGGCTAAAGATCGATGAAAATGAGAGAAAGCTTAATTCCAATTTAAGGGTATTAAACAATGACAATTATCTGGGCATCTTCCACTGGAGATTGAATTACTATGCCTCGTGATACTCTTTTAGTTTGCACCGACTGCGGGGATCGCGACTGGCAACAGCGTCGGCACGGGGACGGATAGTTGTCAACGTTGCGCAATAATCGAACGGGAAGCGAGCGGCTGGGTCTGCGCCGCGCAGCGGCACCTGCACGGCGATGTGACCCCTCGCCGAGATGTGTCGACATCTGACCCACCCGGAGGAGCCTTACGCTTTGACCGGAGAGGCGTACGTACGGGTTTGCTCCAGGAGAATCCCAGCCGATTAGTTGGGCGGCACATTTACGATTAGAAGCGACGGCGGCGCCGCCAGTCAGAGAACCTGACGCCACATCAACGGCGAGCGTTGGCACCACATCAGCCCATAATAAGTATCTGTTATCCCTGCGATGTTTGGATAAAAAATCCCCCCCCCCCCCCGGTCTTCCCCTGTGGTACTTGGACTTGGACTTGACTTGGGAGAGATGGCCGCCGGGGAGGGCGGCGCCGCCGCCGGCCGCAGCTTAGAGGAGCTCCACCCCGACGTGGTGACGAGCGTCCTGCGGCTGCTGGATGGGCGGAGCCTCGCCGCCGCGAGCTGCAGCGCGCCGCTGCTCCGGGCCCTCTCCGTGCAGCCTCACCTGTGGGAGAGCCTGTGCCTCCGCGCGTGGCCATCGCTCCACCACCACCGCCTCCGGAGCCTCCTCCCCTGCTTCCCTCATTCCCACCGGAGCTTCTTCAGCGACGCCTACCCTTACCCCCACCCCGGCAGCGCCGCCGTGCCCTCCCCGGAGCCGCCGCCGGCGGCGCTGGTGTGGGCCGTGGATCTTTTCCACGGCGGGGAGCCCCTCCTGTCGAGGGTCATGGAGACGGACCCCCAGGGGGCCTGGTTCCTCGGCTCCCCGCTCCGCATCGACGCCCTCGACCGCAAGGCGGCTGCGGCGGCGGCGGCGGCGCCGGCCGCGGCGGTGATCTCCCCGGAGAGCCTGGAGCTGAGCTGGGTGGTGATCGACCCGGCGCGGCGGAGAGCTGCCAATCTCTCGAGCCGGCGACCCGTGTCCGTGAAACGTCACTGGTACACCGGTGAGATCCACCTCCGCTTCGCCGTCGTGCTCGGGGAGGACGGCGCCGCCGCCGCGGTGGCATCTGTCACCTGCGGGAGCGGTGGCGCCACCACCATGCTGCAGTTGCGGGAGGTGAGCCTGACGGTGGAGGACGCCGACGGGAAGTGCCTCACCGGCAGGCACAGCCTCGTGCTGCTGCTGGGGGCTCTGGAGGGGGGGAGGAGGAGCACCGGCGAGGAGGCTCGCCGGCGCTACGCAGATTACCTGGCGAGGAGGAGGGAGAGGAAGGAGAAGAGGATCAGAGAGGAGGCGCAGCTGAACCTGCGCTGCGTCCTCTCCGGCGTCTCCCTCTTCCTCGCCGCCATCGCCACCCTCGCCGGCCTCAAGCAAGACTGCTCCGCCCGCTTCCTCTTCCCCTGTTCGGCCTGAAACAGCAGAGGAGCCTGGCACGGGAGGGGAGAACAGGGAATATGATCCTGATCAAGAGCGCCATTAATCAGAGCTTGAAGACGAAAGAAAAGAGAGGATTCAGTTGCAGAGAAGGGCACGACAGTCAATCCCAGGTCGACGGGCCGCCCACTCCGACCTCCGGCGGGTGGGGGAAGCCGGGCGGCGCCGCCGGCTGAGCTCCCGCCGACTTCTTCTTCTTCCCCTTGCCCTTCTTCTTCGTGTGGTCCACGACCAGGCCCCCAAGCAGCTTCTCATCCCACGGAGCTCGAGTGGCGGGGCGGCCTCCTGGTGCAGCTTCATGAGAGGAGCTCTCGGCAAGAACAAGGTCCATGAAAGGGGATTCTCCATCGTCGAAGGCCTGAGATTTGCTCCCAGCTTTCTTCTCCTGTTTGCCCACGAGCTCCTCGTTGACTCCAGAGGTGATCACCTCGTCAGGAGGATTCATGGTGGCTCTGGATTTCTTCGCCTCTGCCGCCCTGTGATGGGTTTCATGGCTGCCGCCGCCTGCACCTCCGCCGGGGTTCTTCCTTTTCTCCCGCTCCTTGATCTCAACAGGGGGGGTATCTTCTGGGCCGGCCTCCGGGATTCCTTTCCTCTGATTCCATCTATCTATCGGCTTGGCATTGAAAATATGCAACTTTGGAACCAGTTTCCTGATCTGTGACAAGAAGTAATGAGAACAGACCGTTTTTATATAGATACCCACAAGTCGGGCCACATCATTTTATATGGATCCATCCACATATGTACTTGTATGAATAGACAGATTGACCATACTTGAAGCCTTGTTTAGATTGAACGGTAGATATATTATATATATAAAGCGAGAGAGAGAGAGAGAGAAAGAGAGAGAGAGAGATGTTACCTTTTTAATTAACTTGGGATTCTCTGCGACAGGATTTCCTTGTAAGTTGAGATTTTTCATGTTATTCAGTTCAGAAATGACCTGAGGAAGTTAATACCGTAGATTATAATATGGATACAATTAAAATAACAATAAAATCAAACCAAAAATAAATGTGCATAATGATTGACCTTTAAATCCGACAATCTTGTGATTAAGTTTTTCCCCAGATCGAGATTCTGGAGCTTGATATTTTTTGCTAACACAGAAGGCAAACTCTGGGGCCAAAAAACATCTCAATTAGGGGTAACATCAATCTGAAAGAGAAATGGTGATGAAAGAGGCATATCAGAGAAAGAAAAAATATTTCTCTATTTTGCAAGTACAACTAAATTAAGATATTTAAATAGGATAAGTTGGGACCACCCACGCTAAGTAGGAATGAAGCCAACACAGCACGAGAAAGTATGTATCAAGATGCCACATTTATCTTTCGTAACTGATCTCTAAAGCAAGAGCATACATACTGTAATCTCATTGTCAGCAAGTCTGAGCTCCTTCAAATTTGTTACAAAAATGAGGGACGATCCAAGCGTTTGGATCTTACAACTGGAGAGTGACAACTGAGCCATGAAAAATAAAATTACCATGGATTTTCTTTTCACAGGACAAAATGATCAGCATTAAAATAGATACAAAAATGCAATACAATGAGAAAACTGAACTGACAGATTTTTACCTTGGTAATAGACTTTGAGCTCTTCAAGGACGAACCGATGTCGTGAATTGGGTTTCGAGAAAGCACTGTGGGCAACAAAAAGGCCAAGGTATGAAAAAGAAAACAAGAGTAACCATATGACCTAGCATTTCCCAGTCAGATATAACCCAACTTCCCTATTAACAGATCTGATGCAAGGATTATGAAATAAGTTAAGAAACTTCCTGTATTTAAAGGAGTAGAAACAAGGCATAATAGACTATCCAACATCTACGAAGTCAACTATTTAAACTACACAGCATAACCCACTTCACTTGAAACCAAAAAAATACGAGGAAAGATCAATAGCCCATTAATATCCTGATAGCTGTACGTTGTAATTACCGGAAAATACAGTAATTTCACCAAAAAAATAAATTCTAAAAAAAAGGAATTATAAATTACATGTCAAACATACCAAGTGTATTCAAGAACTTCAGCTGATCGAGGTTACCAATAGAAAATATTTCATTGTCTGAAAAAATGACAGAAACAAATCGACAAACATTCAGTTGGTTAAGTTCATTTGCATATTATTCTGATAAGAATCTCAAAGAATCAACGGTCTGAAGAAAGGGCTACTTGCACAAACTTACCATTCAAAATCAATGCCCGTATATCAGTGAGAGACTTGACCTCATCAATTGATTGAAGCATATTCTTGCTGCCATTGAGAACCTACATCGAAAGTTAGGAAACGCCGACAAACAGATAAAAGCATGCAGGCAACATACGTCAGCAACAAATCATTGCTCAAGTTTTAAATAAATATTGGCTGACCCATATAGCCATATGATTACTCAATAGACAAGGAAAATGACTCAGGTTGATCATTCTCCAAAAATTATTTAGCATTCATTCATAAAGCACCGTCGCACCAATTCAACAAATCCAACTGAATTGGCATAAGTGATTCTCCTCCTATTGATCCATAGGAGGAGAAGATAAGTAGGTACGATTGCAATGTATCGATAATTAACGGACAGAAATAGCAATGATTAATTAAAAATTAAAAATTGCCCGAGGGTAATGTCAGAGGGGGCATCTTATTCAGCACAATTCATTTAACAAAGAAAGAACTTGGTTACAAATGGATACTTTTGAAGGGCATGATTATCAATCCGATGTTCAAACCGGAAAACAACACTTGACAACGTCGATTACAAGTCTCATTGTGGACTGGACCTCGATACGCAATTCACAATATAGATAGAAAGCTAGAAAATTGCAAAATGAGTCATCGCTGTAGCTTACCGTAAGTTTGGAGAGACTTTCAAGTCCTTTCAGGCTTTTGAGTTTGTTTTGTGCAACGGATAACCACTTCAAATTGACACATGAGCTCAGTCCCTGTGATTCGAGTTCGAAGAATAAGAGTTGGATCAATCTAACATGCGTGGCCATATTAATGAAGCACGATACGGTCACGTTGAGGATATCGCTCGGATAGTTCAAAAAATGGAAAGCACGTAAATAGCCACACCGTGTACGCCTGATAGCCAGGCAGTCGAGACGTTCGGAATCAACATTTAACACACTGAAAAGGTCGGAGGAGGACACGAGGGAGATCGAGTTTTTTCAACTGACCTGCAGACTGGTGAGACTGTTGCAACTGACGTCGAGCCTCGCCAAGTTTCGGAAATCGCCCAAGCACGAAACCTGAACCACACAGCAATCAACATAAACTTGTAATCGCAGCTCTGAAACACCTTGGCGGACAGAAACGGAAGCGAATTACAATGGCACCCGAGGTCTTACGTCTGATAAAGCACGGAAGGACAGGCTGAGCGCAGTGATGGAGGAGGGTTCGCCGTCGTTCTCCCGCCGCACCTGTTCGGTGCTCAGGCGAGTCATATCCACCGCACTCCGGCGAGGTTCAGGGTTCTCCTGCCGCACGATCTCTGTCTTATTAAGAAGCCCTAGGAGGTAGATGATATAGTCCACAAGGATGCCAACGGGCCGGCCCGATCTCAGACCCCGGAAAAAAAAGGCCCGTGATCCCCAGCCCACCCCATCAGTCTCTGGCAGCGCATATATATATATATATATATATATATATATATATATATATATATATATATATATATATATATATGTTCGGGCCGTACCTACCGGCCCGAGGCCCGAAAGTTGGGCCCGGGCCTACTTGGGATAAATACAGTGACGTCATATATTCGCCATTTATTGAAATACTGAATTTATTAAGTTATTATGATTTAGCGGCCTTTTATACTCAATTTTTGTCCTCACAGAAAGTGCTTTAATATAAATATAGAAAAAAAATGGAAATCATTTTTTTTACCTCAGAGGAAGTAATTAAGCGTAATTTTTTTAATAGGAAATAATATAAATAAATAAATAAAAGCTCCTGTGGGCCCGGTGAACTGCGTTCTTATCGACACATTTAAGGGGGACTCATTAGAGATAAACAGCGCCACAGAAGACAATTAAAGAGAAGGCATCATCATCATCATCATCATCATCATCATCATCGTCGTCGTCGTCGTCGTCTTCTTCTTCTTCTTCTTCTTCTCCTTCCTTTACATGATCAGATTACAGAGCCCTCTCGCGACGCAGATGCCTCAGAAGTACTCCTCCTTTCTGCCTTTGAATCCGATCTGTCCGAAGGTGAGGCAGAGGAAGAGGCCGAGGTGCCAGGTGACCAGCCACAGCCTGAAGGAGCAGCCGGGGGGCATGGATGGATGGATCAGGTCAGCGAGGAGTCCGGAGGATCGGCAAATGAGGGGGGAGAAGATTTAGATCCGTACCAGAAGGGGGACGTGAGAGCGGGGCCGGTGGGCCAGTGAGCGAGCTCCTTGCCGATGCTGTCGAAGAAGAGCCCCGTCAGGCTGTTGCCGTTGATCGCCGGGATGCTGGAGGGGGCAAGCCATCCGACGAGGCCGAATCCGATCACGTTCAGGTCCGTCCGGAGCCAGTCCCTCTCGAAGCTTCACCAGCCACCAGGTTTCAGGGAAAAGGCACCAGAGCAAGGGATTCCACCGGAAGGAGCTCGGTTGGGGGGTTTTACCAGGTGAACCTTCCTCCGGAGGCCAGCTTCTGGCTCAGGGGGTTCCTTGCCGGCGCCTGAGATCTGATGAAACCTGCACCACCAAGGTAGGGAGTAGATCATTAGCTTCAGATCTGCAGAGTCATGTCGTTCGCTTACTTCAATCCATCAGACAGATCGCGAGATGTGGTGGCCTACCGGAGGAGAGGGCGACCTTCCGGGAGGGGCGGGAGAGGGGGAGCGCCCCCAGGCCGGCAACGGTGGTGGATGTGGCCATGGCAGCCATTCTTCCCTTCTTCCTCTGTCTCCTTCCTTCGCTCAGATCAGATCACCAACTCTCTCCGGGGAGACGATGATCTGAGGTGGTTTGTAGGAGGGGGCAGAGGCGTCGATGGGGGGGAGTGAAGAGAGAGAGACGGCGGCGAGCTAACTGATTCTGCGCGCCAGAATTTGTGATGCGGATTCCTCCCCGTGGATTTCAGGGGATGGAGGCCTGATGATGTGGACAAATATTTACTCGCCACGTGGATGTTCGGATAAGACGATCCATTCCGGATATGCCGGACACGTGGTCCTCGCACATGCCGACTGCCGGCCCCATAACGAGCATGACCCAGAAGAAATCGACGAAGAAAACCTTGCAATTTTGTCCCACATCGGTTTCTCAATTATCCACAAGACCAGGAAACTATTTAATTCGATGCACCTGCTCCTTCGTAGTTACGCAGCCGCGTGATGAGCACAGAGCGAACTATTCTTTCGCCTTTTACTAAAGAATACCGTGTGCTCGTCACAGAAAGCGGCATACGCCGATTTTTGGAGGGCATCTACAGCCTCGTGCCGTAGGCCCCAACAAATCAATAAATAAATATTGTGGTACGTCCCATCAGATCATTAATCAAATTGATGATAATGATGTAATAAATATTTACGATTTACTTAGTTCTGAAAAATCTTCTAATTCATTGTTAGGACTCGGCATTCTTGGATTAAGCAACATTAATGTGTTCGGAATATTATACTTCCATTTTTTGAAAAATAGAGAATAATAGCCACTTATCAATTAGAGGATAATATATGTTTGTGATGGATAATTTTATTTGTGGAACCTAACGGGATAGTTTGTATTTATTGAATTATATTATAATGATCGTAAAGTACCAGAGATATGTCAATTAATTAATTATTATACTAAAAAATAATTTTGAAATCATAAAATAAAATTATTGTGCTCTAAATTTTATTGATACTCACATAAAATACTAAATATATGAAAAAAGGCTTATAGAAATTGATATCACTATGAAGAGGTATATATAATTAAAAATGAAATGAAGATGAGTGGAGGCAATAATCAAGTAATGCCTCTACATATATTATTAGATGACTATTGTAAAAGACATCATTTTAGATAATCTCTATGGCACATATCACCCAAAGATCTTGCATCATTTAGTTAATCATATAAAAGGAATGGTTACACAGCATGCATATTTCACATATTCACTTTATATAACTTCTCTGAGATCTCCTACACATCAAAGTTTTTTGAGTTACTAGTTGACCTCTCTTCACATAGTGACATGTTATCTTATCGACTTGACTTTGATATGATCTCAGTTTGTATCTTGCTGTTGAATTTTATCTCCTAAAGAACAATTTCCAAATCCAACCAGAGAAAAGATTTTCACATAGAAAGAAGAACCCCAAATGGAAGTGGCAGAGGAGAGGTAGAGGAGGGAGACAGTCAAGGATCCTTCTTCTTCTAATTTCCTGCTCCCTGGGGAAGGCTCCATAGTTGGATTTAAAGGAGGTTCTAATTGGGCCTGATGGGCCTTAGCCCTCTCTTCTTCCTTGTTCTGATATAGGCCCTTATTAGGCATATATCAAAATTGACTTTTGAAGAATAGAGAAGTCACCCCTCTCATACACATTAGATGATCATACCCATATGTCAAGTCAAATGTGTCATATTACATATTGGATGATCTTTTGTTGTTGATTTATTGACTTCAATTATGACTTGTACAACATATTTATTATCATCTCACATGCATCACCACATCCTTGGTCATTTGCATTGTTATGGATGTATAAAGCATGCTCTATGTATGTTATGGTCCACACCATTGTGCATTGTCTTGTGCCACATTAACATATGCACATTATAGTAGAGACTAATCTCATACAAACTTTATTTATTTCCATTGGGCTTTGTATGGTCTTCTTAGGCAATCAGCCTCGATTCATGTAAAGACTCAAGTTTTATCATATTATTGGGCTCATCTCTATTAAATGGACATGGGCAGCCATTCGAGGCTATAACATTTCTATGGATCTCCCCATTGGCCGTTGGCCCGTTAAAAAAAAGCCCAATAAGAATGGCCCGTTGAGCACCTGGTTTGCCCGAACAGCAGGGGGAGGAGGAGAGTAAAGCGCCCGGTTTGCGCCGGATTCTTTTCCTTCTTCTGAGAGCGGCGGAGGAAGAAAATGGGTCGAGTGCGCACGAAGACGGTGAAGAAGTCGTCGCGGCAGGTCATCGAGCGGTACTATTCGCGGATGACCCTCGACTTCCACACTAACAAGAAGATCCTGGAGGAGGTGGCCATCATCCCCTCCAAGCGCCTCCGCAACAAGATCGCCGGCTTCTCCACCCACCTGATGAAGCGCATCCAGCGTGGGCCCGTGAGGGGCATCTCGCTCAAGTTGCAGGAGGAGGAGAGGGAGCGCCGCATGGACTTCGTCCCGGAAGTGTCCGCCATCAAGACGGACGGCATTGAGGTCGACAAGGAAACCATCGAGATGCTCGCCGCTCTCGGCATGGCCGATCTCCCTGGCGTCGTCAAGCAGGCGGAGTCCTCCTTCGCCGCCGGTGGCCCTGGCGGTTTCGGCGGCCACGGCGGGCTGGGGGGAAGGGGAAGGTACTAGAGGGATTTTCCGGCGACCCCACCTCGACCCTGTGCACCTCGTGGGTTGCCCTATTTTTTTGCATGATTTCTCCTCATTCTTGATTCCTTCTGGGGATCTCGCCCGTCATATTCCTCCTGTTCCGGCAGATCTGATTTATGCATTTAATTATAATCCCTCTGTGGATGCATACTCTCAATCAGAAAAGCGCAGATGGGGGTCTCCCTGTTGCTCCCATTCCAGTCTCCCATTGGCAATCGATTTCGGACCGAAGACCAAAGTCCTCTGGAATGCTGCGCCTCCGCTGATCTCACGCTTCTACCGGTCAGTCTTTCCAGTCTTTGGACAACGGTGTTGACTCTGCGCGCTCCTGTTTGTTCTATGGACCACATCGCCTGCTTCATCCGTGCTAATTGAAAAGGCATTCGATTTGTCGCTTTCCCATCTGTTCATAGGACGGCTATTATGATCTGTAGAAGATGGGGTTCCAGCAGCTAACGGTCTCCTGGACAGAGCTTGCTCATCCTTGTTCTAGTAGGCCCTTCTTGGGTGGCGATTTATTGGGCACGTGGATCTTGCTGGAGTCAACGCGTTTTGAGTACCCAGTTTCAGTCCAAACGGATCAGAGCCGACCCAGGGGACATCGGGATATGGGTTTAGGAGACGACCCAGGAAGAGGAGAAGGCAATGCTCGCGGAGGTTACCGGGCTGGATCAGAAGCAGATCAACAACTGGTTCATCAACCAGAGGAAGAGGCACTGGAAGCCGTCGGAGGATATGCGGTCTGCACGTTTATGCTAAGAATTTTAGCCTTACAAACCTGGGAATCTGAGCCAGGGAGCTTTTCGGCCGTATGTGCTCTCGAGGTTGACTTAAAATTCGTGTGCGTGAAGTCAAATCGCGGTCACCGATAGTTTGCGTTGGCGTTGGATCCAAGTGGGTGATATGGCCGGCCGGCTGTCTATGATTCTGATTAACAGCAGTGGCGCTGGTGGACTCGACCGGGGGGGTGGGGGGGTGATCCTCCTTGCCATGTTTCTGTCTCGAGTTGACTTTTCAATCACACTGTAAGTCAAAGCCGGTAATCCAGACAGGCTTGTTGCCCGCTTTACTGGTCTAATGAAGAGAACGTTGTCCTCCTGCGGCCGTCCTTGATAAAAATTAATCACTGTTTAACTCTTTGATTATTGAAAAAATAGATCGAGCGCGGTAACTCTTCCCCTGCCTTCAATATCAGAGATTCTTGGGATCGAGTATATGACTAAAGAGACCATCTTTCTCCCATTAAGGATCGAGAACTGCGTTGACACATTCTTAATCTTCTCGGGCCGAGCCCAATTCCTCCGGGCGGGCCGGCCTAAGAGATCATCTTAAGCTCGTGAAAGGCCCGGCCCGTTATGGTGATAACGGGGGAGAAACCCCCATTATTATGGTGATAACGGGTTCGTCGACGAGGAATCGCGTCCAGATTGGCAGGAGATGCTAGTAAAAGCGTTGGACTAAGCTTTTGGGTTGTGGGAGTTGCTCCTGCAGAAGGCGGCCTCGGATCTTCAGCCCTGGGTAGATCCTCTCGCATCAGTGAACGAACTGGAGGAAGAGAGAGAGCATAGACAGTGAGAATCCGCAGGTGGGCCTGGAAAATCCCATTCCGAAGACTGGACAATTCAACCGGGAGCCCCGACAATGCCACATAGAGACAGAAGGATAGAGAGAGAGAGCCCTGTGGGCACATCGAGGAGACCCCAGGATGGTGCCCATCTCAACCATTCAAAAGCCCAGCTCTCTCTCTATCCCTCTATCCTTCTGTCTCTATGTGGCATTGTCGAGACCCCAGGATGGTGCCCAGCTTAACCATTTAATAGCCCATCTCTCTCTCTCTCTCTCTCTAGTTGAAGAGCGAAAGGGTGGGTGACTAGTTAAAGGAATGAATGACCGAGAATTAGGGTTGGGCCCCCGGGCTTCCAGTTAAGCAGGAAGATGGCCCCTCCTTAATGCGATGGCCGTACTCGCCGGAGGTTGTGGGAAGGGCTCTCCGGAGGGGGGAGATCGCCTTGAGATTCTCATTCGCCAGCTTTAATTACTCCCTCTCTCTCTCTCTCCAGCAGCTCTCTTCAATGGCGACCTGATGATGGTATCGCATACGGTGTTCATCCGGGGGACCTCTTCTTCTTCCTCCTCAATGGGGGAGGAACTAGTGGGGGCTTGAATGCCGCTGGGACGGAGCAGGTGTGATTTGGAAGGCAAGTCCAATTGGGCCCAAGAACGGGTCCGGGTTCGTCAAAGGGAGAGGGCCGTGGGGCCAATTTGACCCAAAATCGGTCAAAGGCTGGGCGGTCGGTGAGGGTTGACCGATTCTAGCTTGATCTACCGTGAGGCTGTAGGTTCCATTTTGACAACCCGTATTTGGTCAACCTTTGCTCGTCTAAATTGGCCATCTCTTCTGCCGCGGATTTAAGTTTCTCTTCTTGTCATGAAATGTAGAGGTCGATTACGAAATCTCTGATCTTTAGTCTCGGAAGTAATTGGAAAATTGATGGGAATGGGTTTTTTGTTGGGTGTTGACCACGATTTTTTTCGTGTGTTGACCTTTAAAAGGGTTGGGTCAACGAACGTGGGTTGGCGTCCCCGGGCCGCCGGGTGACAGGCTGGCGCGGACCGAGAACTGATTATGGGTCCGAGGGGGTGGTCAATTCGTGAGGGTGTGAACTGGTTCACGTCCGTGAAGACGGCTTTCTGGTTGGGTTGAGTACAGCCCGAATGGGTCTGCTTACTTAAAAAGGGGCCGTCATTCAAATGGGCACATAGGAAACCGTAGAGAGAGAGAGAGAGAGAGAGAGAGAGAGAGAGAGAGAGTAATAAAACGGTAACAGTGGTACCGGCTTTAAGACAAGGAGACATTTATAAAAGGGGAGAGATGGGAGAAGCCATGAATGGTCTTAATGGGGTTTTCAATTCTCATGACGTGTTGCTATGCTCTTCCGCTGGCAACAGCAAATCAAACCCGTAAATGGTCACATGAATGCCCACCTGCTTCACCCCCCGCTCTCTCTCTCTCTTTCTCTCTCTAGATCAGAAGAAGCCATCTCGAATCGAAGAACAAGCTCGAGAGAATCGCGGGAGATGGACGAACGAGAGCGCGCGTGGCGGCCATGAATGAGAGAGTTCAGAAGACCGGGTGGGGCATTTAGTTGCATCCGAACGAATCCAATTCTGGCGATTCGGGATAATTGAATCGCATTCAAACCGCGTCACCAAAGCCAGGTGATTCGTCCAGCCGAAGACCGATTCCCCTCTGCAATGCACGCCTTTACTATTAATTCATGGCCCCCCTTCCAGATTAATATTATGTTTACCGCGGCCTCCGTATTATGACCTTACGATTATTAAAAAAGCCGAAGAACTCAGATGACGGATGGCGGGATTTCGATAGAGCGAGCGTGAG
Organism: Spirodela intermedia; assembly: GCA_902729315.2. Classification (NCBI taxonomy): domain Eukaryota; kingdom Viridiplantae; phylum Streptophyta; class Magnoliopsida; order Alismatales; family Araceae; genus Spirodela; species Spirodela intermedia. Next base: position 231,109 of record LR746271.1, on the reverse strand, counting down.
AGAGAGAGAGGGAGGGAGAGAGAGAGAGATTGAAACTATGATAATGGAAGGGCCCACTGAGAGATGTTCGGATGTAGATAGAATGTGATCTTCCAGATCGAAAAAGGAAACAAATGGAGCTTGGGTTATGAATAATCGGAAGGAAGAACCCACACAGGAAATGCCTAGATGTGGATAGAACGGCCTCTTCAGAACACAAGAAAAGGAAAGGGTAGCGCGGATTGGAGCATATTACTGCGTCCAGTCGCTGTGAGCTTTAATGGCCCGCCGAAACCTTCAGAGTTGCCGCTTCAAATCTCATTTTCTGGTCAACGTCTTCCGTGAACGAGGAGGAGAGGTGGGCGAATAGACCAACTCAATCACCGTCTTCTCTCTCTCTCTCTCTCTCTCTACCTACCTACCTATCTATCTCTCTGTTTGTCTAAGCGTCAGGTTCCTCTGGAGTCAATTTTTAACCCGGTATTATACCGAATTTCTTTTCAGCTTCTCTCTCTGCCGGAGTTAATCCCGAACTAACGTAATCGTCTCTCTCCCTCTCTCTTTCTCTCTCTCGTAGGCACCAGGTTCGTCCGAAGTACGTGTGTGTAGATATTATCCGAATTTTAGACCGAAGTTTCTCTCTCTCGAGTTAATCGAGGGCCAACGTAAACGGGGATATTTTTCTGGGTATTAATTTATGACATGACCGACGGGAGGGTAACAAGACCATAAGCATGACGTGAGAGGAGGGACGACTTTCCCCCCCCCCCCCCCCCTAGACACACACATTATTACATTAAACGTCATCAATCTATATAAATATTTGAGTATTTATATAGTTCTATGAACGATGAGATTGATGGGGCATTAATACGGGGGGGGCGATGAACCCGAGATCTCGGTTTCCCCAGGGAGGCTTCAGCTCGGTCTCACCGCTTGGTTTACCCATCCTAGGTTGCCGAGCAGAGAGAGAGAGCTGTATACACACACTTTAGAGCGGTGGTATGTGGTGAATGGAAGCTCGACCCAAGTCGGGGATGACAGAGATAAGAGAGAGGGCGGGAGATTAGTGATGAGCGAATATCAACCCAAGTCGGAGATATAGGGGAGAGAGAGAGAGAGAGAGAGAGAGAGAGAGAGAGAGGGATTAACGACGAATGAAACTAGACCCGTTCTTTAATGGACGATGAGTTTATGTAAATCTCACGTGGGTAGGTGCGAAGACGTCAGCTAAGTAGACTTTTGGGACATGAGGCGCTCATTGATTGAAGGCGCCGTGTTTTACGTTAATCAAAGTCACCAGCGTGCTTAAGAGAAGAGAAAGTCAAACACTCTTGGCTTCAACGGTTAAGGCATCGCTTAACTTATCAACCCACGACTCCTATGCTCCCCTAATAGCGGGGTCAACGGGCTTGGAAGGCCCAAGACAGATGAATCCAGCAATACAGCAGTAATTGCCACGTGGAGGGCCTGAAATCCCTATATTTTCATTGAAAACGAGCTTAAATCTGTAAGAAAATCTTGAGACTCCGTAGTTAATACGATAAAATATTTGATCGGAATCGATCAAATATCGAGAAAATAATTTTAAAAATATTGTAATACGACGGGACTCGGTCTAGGCGCATGCATTCATGAACCCCCCCCTCCCTCTCACATAGAGGGCGCATGTGATCAAAACTCCCTTTCGAGCTCCCTTCCCTCCCTCTCCACGGTGACTTTAAAGGGGGTCAACTTGCTCTTTCACCACCCTTCCCTCCCTCTCTCTCTCTTCCTGTTCTTAGTTAGAGAGAGAGAGAGAGAGAGAGAGGTTGAAGGGGGGGAGCCCCATTCACACGTATCAAACAAGAGAATTTATTGTATGCTTATCATATCACCTCCATGAACGAGAAGCCCACACGGCTCTGTGACCCTCTCTCTCTCTCTCTCTCTCTCTCTAGCTCTCAGGAAGGGGGTGGGGGGGAATGGTCAGAATTCAAGACATTTACTAAGCCAACCGGCGGCCATTTAATTGCTCATTTACTTGCTTAGTTAGGGGCATCGGCCCGGGGGCACGAAGATCCGATTCCACTGAGGGGCGATACGGCGTGAGTGACGACTGCCATCACACTAAATGAAGGCTGTGTTCAATCTCTCGGCTCCAGATTTTTAATGCCTCTAATTATTTGACAAATGTAAATATTCTTTTTACTTGTTTCCGGTAAATTCTGAGATATCTGTACCCAACACTGGAAACCCACCTTTTTTTTTAATATATATATATATATATAATATATATATGCTCAACCAACTTTGCCCTTCTCTCTCCTCTCTCTCTCTCTCTCTCTCTCTCCCCTCTCTCTCTCTCTAAACTGAAGCCTTTTTTATATAACACCCGGAATTTTATCTTTAATGGTGCTTCTGAGAATTTTCTCAAAAATTAGTCTTCACACGCATTTTAATACTTTTAAATGCATAAAATATATTACTTTCCTTCCCACCAACCAATATTACGACCACCGAACAAACTTGGTCTTAAAAAAAATCAGATTCACGCGTGGAATCATTTTCATTGTTCTCTGTTCTTCAGATTATTGCTAAAAACGGCAATACCCATTTATATCTTATTTTAGGAAACACAATTTATTGTGAAATGAAATCTTTTTTTACCCGATTTAAAATGTTAAAATATGAACATCGAGCCCAATTATTTGTGGGAAAATTGCGTATTTTATTATATGTGTATTTATATATTTTTAGTATCTGACTGTCGAGCTCGGATTTTTCCTCAGCTCGCGGAAGGCGGTGACTGAGGGAACTCCCTGCGGCTTGTAATTGCATGCAGTAACTGCGACTTCTCCTCTTTATCTCTCTCTCTCTCTCTCTCCCCTCTCTGCAAGCGATCCCGGGAACGTCTACTCCTCTGCTCTCTAGAAATGCTTCAATTCCATTCAATCCACACGCCCCTTTCTGCAGCACCAGCTTCTGCCGCTCTCTCTCTCTCTCTGTCTCAACACCTGTATGCACTTGCACTGCTAATTATGTAGAACGGATAGAAGCAGAGAGACGTAAAGAGAGGAAAAGAAAGGAATTTAATATAACCCCACCTCTCTCTCTCTCTCTCTCTCGCTGGCTCTGGTGGTAGGCTCTCTGTCCCTCACATATTTCTGTCGATCGCCCTCGGGCAGGGGCTCTTTTCGGCCCCTATAAAATGGGGGGTCGTCGGATGGCAGCCACCAGAAGCAACAGCAGCAGCGCGACCAGCCGCAGCAACAGGGGGGAGGAAGCTGGTGGTCCTCGCCGCCGGTGTTGCTGAAAGCGTCCCCTTTTTAGTGGAGGGAAGTTGGTGGTCCTCCTGCCGCCGTCGACATCAACAGCAGCTCCTCCGCGGAAGCCGCCGGCGGCGCCCCGGCATCTCCGGGCTCTTCCCTTCTCTCCCAGTCACAACCCCCGGCAGACGCCGCCATCCGGGCTGCGCAGAGGTGAGCCTCTGTCTCCCTGCTCCTCCCCCTCCTCCGCCGCCCCCTGTAATTCTTCCACTTCTCCCTCTCTCTCCCTGGGCTCTGACCAGAAGGAATTCTGCGCTTTTTCCCTTCACCTGGTGCAGGTCTTCTCCACTGAGGAGGAGGAGGGAGACGGCGAGATGAGCCGCAACGGGAAGAGCGCGAGGGTGGACCTGCGGCTGAACCTGTCGATCCGGCGGGGGGGCTCCTCCGGCGCCACCGTGGGGAGCGTCGGCGGCGGTGGTGGCGCCGCCGTCGGCCACAACCGCGCCCACATCACCTCCCCCAACCACTCCTCGTCTTCCTCTTCTTCTTCCTCATCGTCCTCTTCCTCGTCGCCGCCGAGCTCGTGCGTGTCGTCGGAGACGGAGCAGGGGAGGTGCTCGAGCCGGAGCCCTGAGGCGACGTCCATGGTGCTTGTCGGCTGCCCCCGCTGCCTCATGTACGTCATGCTCTCCGAGGACGACCCCAAGTGCCCCAAGTGCAAGAGCACCGTCCTCCTCGACTTCCTCAACGACCCCAAGACAACCACCTCCTCCTCGCGCAAGACTCGCAACAACAACTGAACCAGACGACGCACGACCCTCTCTCTCTCTCTCTCTCTCTCTCTCTCTCTCTCTCTCGCTAGAGTTTTCCGCCGCCATGACAAGATCCTCTGCTCCTGATGGTACTCCTTTGAGTTATTCATCACCCCAAGAGGGAGGAGGAGCCCCACCTCCTCTCATCTGCCGACGGATGGTGAATATGTAAGGAGTATCTTACTCAGTGGTAGCCTAATTAAACAGAACTTAGACCATGACCACTACTACTCTTTGTCTCTCTTCTCCTCTCCGCCATTCACTGCAATCGCCGCCGCGGCGGCCACCACCGCCGCCGCCGGTGGGTTCTTACTGGAAGGATTATTCCAATTTATTTCAATGGCCCTTCAATTCAATGCCTCCGAAGGTACCCACCGGCACTGTAACCATGTGAACGGCCGGAGCGAAAGATCATTATGAACGGGCTCGGCCCGAGGCCCGTGAGGACCCTGTTAGAGAGAGAATGCCGCGATATCAAGATGGGCCAGACATTCCAACGTCGTCTAGTGAGAGAATGAAACTTGTACTGCCTCATGTTCTTGATGTATACATTCTTACGGGCACCACCGAGTGCAAAATGTGATGGGAAAAACACAGAAACATTGCAGTGACGATGCGGCGGAGTCTGAGCAGCAGCAGCAGCCGCCCCCACCTGCCCGGTGATCGTCCCAACTCATCGTAGATCGCCGCAAATGTCCCTGCCGATGAAGAATCCAACGCATATGGATGTCTGATCAGCGGCCATATTTGATAAACATGCAGCTGTAATGATCCCAACTAGAGAAAATATTGAAGAAATCACCCATACCCATTCGCAGTTCACATTAAACGATAAAAAAAACCCAAAATTCAGATTAAACAATTTAAAAAACCCACAATTCAGAACGGAATATCAAGATCCAGCTTCAACGGTGCCACCCAGACAAGCTCAGACTTAGAGAGAGAGAGTGAGAGGATTACCGGGGAACAGATGCACTGTGGAGGGCACCAACTGAAACTTGGGGGGGCTGGGATGTGTGCAGTATGAGGTGAGATGAAGAGAGGAAGCTCCATCAAATGTCGTCCTGTTCGCTATCTCCCCAGCCACTGCTGCTTCTGATGAATTTATCTACGATGCCGAATTTCTTGTTCTGCGCGAGACGCCTGGCGTAGTTCTCTGTGGTGATGGGACCTTTCTTCAGCCGACGGTAATAAACCATCTCCCACGGCCACAAGCGGGCGGATCCGAAGTAGGCGCCAACTGATCTCGAGCCTGGGTCACTACTCTCATCCGGAGCCGCCAGCCCATAGTGCCTGAGAACGGTGCACATCTCCTGGAACGACATATTCGAAGATCTGCTGTCGGGGTACCCACCATGGATCTCCAGGTCCAGCTTGTGGGACTGAGCTTCCTCTGCCTTGTCCTCTTCTCCAAGGTTCTCCAGGGACTTTTCTGAAGAATATGAGACCTTGTCTAGCAGATCCATGCACAAATCTCTCTCCTTCTCTTCCATACTGAAATCGAACAAGTTCCCATCCTCGGAAGCATCTCCAGGATGCTGTTCTTCCAAGGCGGCAGCATCCATCTTGGGATAAGTGAGCACGTTTTCATCTTCAGATGCACCGTTCGGCCCTGTCCCTTTCAGCTCTGAACCTACTAAATGGTCGCCAAACTGTTGTTTGGATTCAGGACCCGAGACATGGAGCAGTTCGTCCATGGCAGATGCGTCGATGGCATCTGCAGCTGCAGCTGCATCCTTTGGAAAAGATGGCAAGTTATTATCTAGTGTAATGGATAATGATCTGGTCCTTGACCTGGCCTTTGATTTTGACCCGGAGTTTCTTGATTTGGAGTAGGATGATACGGACTTTGAGCTCGACGACTCGGAGTGTAACCTAGAAGACACAGACCTTGAACGCGAATGGGAGCTGACGCCAGAGGCGGATCTAGAGGATCGTGAGCGGGACCTGGAGCTACCTGCAGCAGAATCAGAGTGTGGAGAGGATGACTGCGACCTTCTTTTGCTTCTTTTCTTTCGTTTTTTGTTGGAGCCCCCACTTTCATGCCTACCTCTTTTCCTCCCTCTAGATTCTTTTCTAACTCTAGGGAGATGATCTTCTGAACTCTCTGGGGAGCTCTCCCTCATCCTTTCCAGCCTTCTCAGCTTCTCTGATTGAGATCCCTTTGCGTCACCAGAGTGAGGCCTTGATAGCAAGGTGTCTCTACCAGCACTGAACCGCCCCCGGGAGTCGGGTCCATTTCTACTCAACCCCCTTTCACCTCTAGCAGGAAAACTTGCGTCATCGTCCCTCCTCCCAAATCTACCAAATCTGTCTCGCCTTGATCTGTCGCCACGAGGGCAGTTGCGCATCTTGTGACCCACTATTCCACATATATAGCATATCGGTTGCTGTTTCAGGTTATCCAGCTGTTTATCACCTGAGTGCTCTCTCTGGGCTTTGTCAGGTGAATTTTTCAAAGAGGAACCATCTGACCCAGGAATTTGACGATTTTCGATATCATCTCTCTTCTCAACACCATGCGAAGGCTCGTAACGTTCGAAATCAGCTTCACGATCCGCACCATTCCTTTCCAGTGAGCCATTGGAAGGCTCCCCCCACCGGTCATTCTCTGCCGTGTCAGGTTCAACGGCGTCGCCTTCGTTTAAGCTCTTCCCTTTAGCGTCTAAAGCTTTTTCTTCTCTATGATTGCCAACATCTTCATGATTATAATCCGTCTCATCAAAGCGACGAGCTCTCTGTCCAAACATTGGACGCCTCCCACGATCCATTACAAGATTTCGACGATACTGTGGATCCCTGATCCTCTCACTGTTTTCATCCTCGCGGAAATTCCTCCCATGGTATGGTTCGTAGGGCCTCCTACCCCTTGAGAACCGTTGGAATGGCCTCGGTTGCTTTTTGGACCAATCGATAGCAATGTTCTCGCCACATATCTGTTTCCCTCTCAAGGATCTAAGAGCCCGCTCAGCATTTTCAGGTACTTCATATATCACAAATCCATATCCATCTTTCAGCTGTACATCACACCAACCAAATCGCCGAAATACCCTTTCCAGCTCGTCTTCATGAATGTGAGAGGAAAGATTTCCCAGAAACAACGACATCTGCAAGCAACATTAGTACATTTCAAGTCAGTAGTACACACGTTTTCTCTGTGCATGTGAGGATGCGACATAAGAAATACAAGCAGAAAGAAAAACATCCCAAATATTTTTTGAGTATCAACCATATAAAGCCAACTTAACAGTACAATCATTATTTTAAGCCTTGTACGATAGACTTCGCATAAATCCTTTATTTTATTATTGCTGCTGGGGGCTTCATGGAGAAGAACTTCAAGAAAAATCCCCATTTAATAGCTAAAAAATGAAATATGAATCAATGGAAAATCAACTCCAATATGCCTCTCTGCAAAAAAAGTAAATAAGAGGCATAAAAAACCGAATACGCCAATCAAAAACGATATTCACATATGCTCTTCGTCTTTTTTACAGAATTTTCAGTCATGGTTTAATCAAAACACAAAATAATAAATAACCTAGATTCAATCTCTTGCTAAATAATTGAAGTCAAAGTTCCACTAAAAAAGACAAATTGACCAAAAAACAAAGAAAAAGAGAAGATACAGCTTGTAGTGTAACAGGAGAAAGTTATGATGGCAGTAGGCAGAACAATAAACGCAAAAATCAAGAGGCAACCCTTCTAAAAGGTATCGGCCTGGCTCCATTCAAATATTCCAATGTTTACCGCATCCGTTATTTTATTTTATTTTTCTTTTAGATATAACAGTGAAAAAAACTTTACCAACATCATACCACAATATTGGTTGTGGTGCAGCGGAGAGGGAAAGGACTACAGTTTCCTAAATATCGAAATGTTGACAGAGATATCAAGCCAACAGCGGTGCCAATACGGTTGGTCCTTCAGTCCACCACACATGTATAAAGGCAGAGATTGGGGCAGCGGAACAAAGACAAGAGAGGGGTTGTTGATGACATGGGAGTCACTGCAGTGAAGAACTAAATTTGAATTTTCGGGGATTCAATGGAGCATTTTCTAGTCAAATACAGCTCAGGCAGGGACCAAACGGTTCCCTAAACATGTGGTTCGCACATTCCAAACGATCCCCTTCGCTCCCCATCGACCTTCCGACCTCACGGAGTTCAATAATAAACCTCATTAAAGACCCAGACTCCAGCGAATCAGCAATCCCATTCACATTCTCCCAAATGGGAAGCTTTCCACATTGGAGCAAGATCCAGTACCAGAAATGCGAACGGAAAATTGACCCATGATGACCACAAGGATATCATTTAACGCTATGGGTCAATTTAAATATGAGATCGTACTGAACATGCACGCTAACTATCCCCACCATTATATACACCATCTTGCATCGCACATATATAAAACCTCAGCCTGGCCAGCCAGACGACAGAACTTAAAGAAAGATGATCGTCAAGAACAGGATCTTTCACGACTTCGAAAGAACAAACATCAAGAGTTCGTGTGTCCGAGAAATGACCATCAAATTAAATCCAGCAAAGGACCCAGGGGTCAGAGAATCACATTGACAACATGGACTTCCAACAGCCCTGAAATGAACGCTAGCACATTTTTCACATATTTCCTCCACCTTTATTATTTTTAGACTAGATACACCAAATGAAAAATCTAAAAACTAAAAGCTCCGTTGCCAACTCCCTTCCTCTCTCTGTCTCTCTCTGTCTCTCCCCCCTCCCCACCCCCCTCCCCGAGGCTCTGCATCCCTTTTCCCAAGGGCTGCAAATTTCGTAAGCCACAAGGGAAGAAACAAAAATGAGATCATTCAAAGAGCAGAGCGAGCTCTTTCTTCCGTTCAACCGACCCATTTAACTCAAAGCATGCCGCTGTCATTGGAAACCGACACAGAACTGTGGCATCCGAAACGAAAGCATTCCTACGCTAGTGCCCTAACCGCTGCGGCTGGCAGATGGCGAGCAGATAGAGAAACGAAAGTCGGAAAGAGCAACGAGCCTTACCAGAGCAACACCAGAAGGAATCGGCGAAACCCTCTTCGATCGAAACCCTAGAAGAACCGCCGATCACATCAACCCCACGGGTGTCCCCTCCGCCTTCACGTTTCCACTACTCTGCCCCCAACAAGGGGTAGACGCGTCCTTGTACACAAGGGGAGGCGATCCGCAACGGTCGAATCCATCAATCGCAGCCGTCCGATTTGGAGGAGCCCGAGATGGATGAGAAATCCGGTGAGAGAAATACTTGCCGTCAGATCTCAATCCAACGGTCACTTTCCTAGGGTCTTAAACATTGGAGTTGATTTTATCTGCACCGTCCGATGGCAATCGAGCGAATACCAGTACGACGCCTCAGCCGTCGAATATATAGCCTTTGGTAAAGAAAGTGATGCCGTTGGATCGATGATCCTTCAGCATTGGCCGTAGGATTTAAGAAGGAGTACCTTATCCATACCGTCCGATTGATATCTGACGATCCATGTGCGTGAGCGATGGAAATCTAGAGTCTTCCCTTTAGAAACATGGCTCGGTCCACCTGAAGACAAAGTTGAGGATTCCGTTCAAGTCTCGCTCTGGGGCTTCGGGGAGCCCTCACCTTTGTTCTCCTCTATCCTCTTCCGCTTCGGTGATCATCGTCTTCTTCAGAAGAGCTTAACCGAGATCCGGCAGGGATGACGATTGGATCGGGGGGATCTTCTGTCGTTGGTATTGTTTTAATTCTCCCTCCCATCCACCTTTCCTCTTGCCTCCAGATGATCTGAAGCTGGCTTGTGATTTATGTCTTATTTGGTATCTGTCCGTGTGGATCGCGTGTTTTGCGCTTAGTATGATGGAAATCACTCTTCATCTTTCGCCCTGTGCTGTCCTATGCGGGCTTACCTCATGGGGATCGATTTCCTTTTTGGAGGTCTGTCGGCTGCCTAAATTTCTTCTCGTGTATCCGGTTCCTACGTCTTACGGGCGGATAATCCGTCGATTGGTTTTCTGTGTTATTTGAAATGCTTTCTTTAGATCCCAGATCGCTCCTTGAAAGGTTTATGAGGCACCACTAAGTGCCTCAGAGGACCCAGGCGCTGAGCTATTTCCGTCTCATAAATATTTCTGTGCCAATTCCTACCAGGTCGGATTCGATTCATTGGATGATTTTTGCGAAGAATTTTTTCCTAGAACATGTATTCCACTGCTTTATTATTATTTATTACAGATCATTATGATTATACGAATGTGATTCATTAGCAAAGTTATATGTGTAAAGTTGTTTTCATGTAACGTCTTTTACTGTATAATTCGTAGATGTTCATCGCTTAAAATTAGTGAAAAATTGCATTATGCTTTTGTAGAAAAGCAAGAAAAGTGAAGACGAAAGGAGACTACTGAGACAGGCTTTTGCTTATCGTTTTTCATCTTTAATTTCTAGATTTTCTGCATGTGTACAACAGTCACGCTTCATTCCACTGAGTCAATGGAGAGGTGTGCTTCCTTGTCTTGTAGATGTATCAACATTTATCCAAATAACAAAAGTTAAAAAAAATAATGAAATGAGGACGATGATGATCTCTTCTAGGCATATGGAGTTTAATGAAAATCGTGTGTGACTATCCTCACGAAAAAAATTTAGTCCTCAATGGACATGTCTTTTCCTTTGAAAGAGATTAAAACTGCAGACTAACTCTAAATACTTCTACGTAAGCTAAGTTTCTTGAAATTCTCCTTCCTTAGAGCATGCCTTGTGTCGAAGTACATGTTATTGAAGACCTAATGGTCGATACCTTGACTCATATTTGGTATCATTGCCGATGATGGAAAGGGTGTGAATGAATCAATGGAGAAGGAAAGAGAAATAGTCTGGTACTGGATAAAAATATGGCTTTTTTTCCACCATCATAGCTATAAGACCCTCCAAAAATTTTAAAATTATGCACTTTTCTTTCTTGGCTTCACTATTCATTTGGCTATGCTCGAAAAAAATAGTTGACCGGAATGTTGTTTAATTGTTTAATTAAATAATTTAGATCATCTGTTATCCTTTTTTTAGAGGCTAAACGGGGGTGGCCGTCTTTTTTCCCATATTCATTTGTTTAACTATTGTTTTTTGCTTAGTATTGAAGAGTTGTCCTTGTATTTGTATATCTGCAGTTTACAAGTCTTGTTATCTTACTGTTCATATCTTTTTCCTTAATAGTTCCAAGAAACTTTAGATTGCTGGAGGAACTAGAGCATGGCGAAAAAGGCATTGGAGATGGTACAGTGAGCTATGGAATGGATGACGGAGATGACATTTACATGCGATCTTGGACGGGCACCATTATTGGTCCTCACAATGTACGTCTAAAAATATTGATTGATCTCAAGGCACTTGAGAGAATCTAAGATTAGCACTTTTACTGCTTCACCTGCGTTAATGTTGCCTCACTTTTTCATTCGAGAGCAAAGTTTTCAAAACAAGCTTGACAAGTCCTCTGGCTCTTTCTTTTCGCTTTTGGTTCCAAATCTTAGTCGATTTTCTTTATCACAATGATGTGACCGTGAAGCAGTTTCCTTTCTATTCTAATATCATTTAGCTTTTGGTGTCTTATATGAACTAGAAGCTTCCCCAGTTGAAGTAATACCTATTTTGTTTTGACTGCTTCATGCACCTGGTGCAGTCTGTCCACGAGGGGCGTATTTATCAACTGAAACTGTTCTGCGATAAGGATTATCCTGAGAAGCCACCAAGTGTTCGTTTTCACTCACGGATCAACATGACTTGCGTGAACCATGAAACTGGAGTGGTAACTCTTCAGCCCTGTGTTCATTTCTTTCAATGTTCTTCATTCAATGGTAATCAACATATTTAGACTATCGAGAAGATTCCTATACTGTTTATTATAAAACGAGGACCCATTGAATTCATATCCAATTGGTTCTGAGTTGGATGACCTCATTATTCTATCATGGAATTTTATCAAAGATTAACCGATGATTGTGTATTTTGGGAGTCTGCGACACATTCAAATGAAAGGAGAAGTAAAGAAAGTGCACTGTGCAATATGCGTGCATGCTTTGAAACCAAAGAACGGGCGCATTAATCTCTTTTATTTCCTTCCCCTTTTTACTACTTCTCTTGAAAATTCCAATTGCCCATCCTATTGTATTGATTTGGAGCACACTTGGTCCTAACTTTAAAAATGAACCCGAAGTTTTTAATGCTTTATATTTAGTGAATAAAGAAAGGATATATTTAGAAAGGCAAACTCTTTGCATTTCTTGTCAAGTTCTCGTGGAAAATCTATCTACGCATGCTGCTACATTGATTTATCGCTTTCAAATCACTCGTGGTCTTGACTTTTAGGATTAACATGCAGTTGTTAAGTGAAAAGACAAAACTGGAGGTTTTGGAAAGCAAATCTCTATTGATCCCTACTGACGCAGTTTGCTGGTGAAAAAGTTCGTGTATTATTTTGAAAACTGTATTGATTTTGGAGTACTCGTAATCCTTTTTTCTTTTTAAAACAAAATTGAAGTTATTGATACCTAAAAATGCTGCCTGCGTTTGAATGGACAATGAATCTGAAGAATACATATTCCACACATAATTTTATTTTATTTTGAGGCATCAGTGATCTCCGTGGTTCATATCATGGGATCTGCTTTCTTTTCTTTTCTTTTCTTTTCATGGTAAGAATCCGCAGGGAAGCTAAATTAGAACTTTGGTTCATAGGGAATTGTAATTCTTTTCTCTTTTCCTCCCAGAAGACGAGATGCGTATGAGACAGTAACTAGATTGCCCGGTATCTATATAATATCCGACCGCAAATAGCAATGAAAATAGTGGAAAGATTGGATGAAATGGCTCAATCCCTCTGTGTTTGTGTGTGTGTGTGTGTGTGTGCTTCTCTCATCCAGAAAGACTGATGAAAGATTACTTTTGTCTTGATCTAAGTTGTCTGATCATGTCCTGGGATTCATCTTCTCCCACCGCACTCATTTCAGCTGAAATTCTTACACTATATATAGCTCATGATCTTGTCTCTGCTATGATCTGAGATCAATCAAACCATCTGTCTCTCTTTAAAAAAAGAAAAAAAAAGAAAAAAAAGAGATGGATTTTGAAGAGGAGATGGATGTGATGTGGAGGCGGTGGTGATTAATTAACTGGTTTTGGTGAAGAAATCTCTGGGCAGACGAGCTCAGCTGCAGCCGAGATTACTATTTCCGTGTTCTTAAGAGCTTCCTGCGAACTGATCAGGTGGAATCGAGGAAGTTTGCGATGCTGGCGAACTGGCTGAGGGACTACACGATGGCCGATATTCTGACCCAGCTGAGAAGGGAGATGGCGGCGCCCCATAACCGGAAGCTCGTCCAGCCTCCAGAAGGCACATACTTCTAGCTCATCCGCCCAAAGAGACTCAGCAGATTACTCCCGTGGGTATGGGACAACGGTGTCTGCCCCCCCCTCTCTCCCTCTCCTCTATCTCTATCTCTTTCTCTCTCTATATATTGCATCTTCTCTCTCTATCTCTCTGGCTCTGAAGACGGATGGGGCATGTGATTGCTATGAACGGTGTCTGGAAGGACACCCAGAACTATTAATGGTTATTCCTAGCAAGCGGCTCACTCGAGCTTTCCCCTTGACATTGATCTAGTGTTATTTTGGCATGGTCAACTGGTTGAGGTTTTCACCAAATTAGGCGTCTTGGAACGGTGAGAGAGAGCTGGCAGCGCGGATGTTGATTCACCAGGTTCTCTCTCCTCTCTCTCTCTCTCTCTCTCTCTCTCTCTCTCTCTCTCTCTCTCTCTCTCTCTGTGAAAATATCAATGCTGGTTGTCAATACTAGTAAGAACAGCCCGGCGGATTGGAGGAAATAGCTCAAATAGTGGTGCCCGGCTCTTTGCTTGACTAGCCCAATCTCTCTCTCTCTCTCTCTCTCTCTCTCTCTCTACTTTATGGGCTTTTCTTGATGACGAGTCAAGTTTAGATCCTAGGAATCGAAGGGAGAACCAGATCTAATCGAGTCATTTTTGGGACCCCTAATTTAATGATTAACGCTTCATTGTATAAAGTATGCAAAGTTATGTCTAATTAAATGAAATAGCACAGCCATCGATATGATCCAACCCCCTCACCCCCCCTAACACGTGTCGCCCGCACATAAATCGCTCGCCAATAATAAAAAAGGTTCGAGATAATTTAGACCTCCTTCTCGGAATCCTAGTCAACGTTCCATATCTCTCGGTCCAAGTCGGATGGCCACTTCACACGTGCGATGCAACAAAAGGAGAAGGAAATACGACGTAGGCTACAGTGCATGTGGTTAGCCCGCACGTGTGCGGATTAACGTTGGAGTGCGCAGAGCGATTCTTAAGGGAACCCCAAACCGTACCCTCCACCGCAGCTGCCGCGGAAGCAGGCGGGGGCAACAGTGGACGAGGAGGCGGCGACGGGAGGTGGCGCCGCCGTGGAGGAGGAAAAGGCGCCGTCGCAGATTCCGACGAAGGCCCGGAAGATGACGTCGTGTTGGCTGGCGGAGTTGAGGGAGAGGAAGCGGCGGAGGAGCTCTTCCTGGCCATCCCGCTCGTAGATCTCGTTCTCCACGATCATCTGGATCATCGACCTCCGGAAGTCATGGTAAGGGTCGGCCGACTCCACCACCACCGCCACGCTGCCTGCGCCATTACCGGCGCTGCCGGCTCCGCTGGGCACACTCTTCGAGGAAGATGGCGAGGTGGCCGTTGCGGCGGCGGTCGTGGTGGCAGCTGAGGAGGAGGGTTTGACCTTCCTCAGCGGAGAGGAGAAGAGGAAGGGGAGCTTTCTCCTTCGGCAGCCGCAGCCCAGGTGGACGACCGCCGGGTGGCGTGATCGGGGCTTCCACCCTCCCGACGACGACATGGCTACTTTTAGGGAGATCTAGAGAGAGAGAGAGAGAGAGCAGTGAGGGGGGGGGGGGTGGGCAACGTCCGGGTTTGTCCCGTCGGGTTGGGAAAAGGCCGTTGCTTTCTCCTCTGAATTCCTCTCGTCAATTATCTTATATTTATACAGAGAGCGAGCGTACGAGAGAGAGAGAGAGAGAGAGTGTAGAAGAGGGAGAAGGGAAGTTGACGGAGTTATGGAGAGCTGAGAAAGGGAGGCTGGGAACCGAGCTCAGGGAAGGACGGGCATTTATGGGCACGTGACCCAACCGAGATAGATTTAAAACCAAAAATGGAAACTAGTCTAAATAACAGACGTAATTTTCGGAATAATTAAAATCAGAGTTAATCGACTATATGCCACGTGTCAAATAAATGCCATATTAAAAAAATTAAAGCATTCATAATCATTCTTGTGCATCTCTATTTTGCACAATAACCATGACAAGATCCAACATGTGCGGGCACATAACTCTCATTTCCCGCCCAAGCTCAAACCCCCATCAGCCGCCACCTCCAGAGACCTCTCCTTAATGATTTTTCTCCCGTTCGATGAAACCCATGACTGATCTCGTCCATCGACTAGCTTTGACTTTGGTCGGCGGTAGTAAGCCCTCTTCAGTTGACTAGTCGAGAGGCAGACAGCATGTTCATTGGCTTTGACTTTTGAAGGTGTCACGGACCCGTTGATGTTCTAGAAACTCACATTTGAATGTCATCGTCAGTGTGAACATCAGGCACCACCTTTGAGGGAAGGGGGGGGGGGGAGGGTCAATCAATTTTCTCCATGAATAAATACGTTCAAAACATCTTAGAAGACATGCTACCCATAACATAAGAAGCTCCAATCATATGATGCTCAGAAAATATGAGAAAAATAGGAAAATGGCAAGGGGAAAGATTCTTGGTAAGAGTATCACCATGCCCACTTCTCAACAAAAGATACGCTGCTAGTCAAAGTGATGTGGCCATACCAACTTACGTTCTTGAGTTGCTAGAACAAGTTGGAATGGAAGAAAGATCTCTAAGATGAGCTGAAAGGGTAATCTGCTAGATCAAAACAAGATAATCTATTTCAATTACGTTCTTGCAATTTCCATGTTGCCAAAAAAAGGAAAATGGAAAAAAGTCAAGAGAATACCAACATAGGTTGACCCACTACGTGATAATATGTTGATCAAATCATATGGTTCAATCAGAGCTCTCAAACCAAGGCAACATTTTTTCTTTGTTTTCTTGGTTTTCTTCTGCATGCATTGGTAATTATCCTTTTGTTGTTGACCTGCTTATGTAACAATTACCTTGCGTACGATCGTGTTCTTACTCAACGCGTTGACCCTTGCACCTCGCTAACTTGCATACGATAGTAATTTTTGTATCAGACATATATTAGTGGATACGACTTCTCGAAACGGTGATTTATGACATTTAATATTATCTCAAGCACGCAATCTTCTCTACTAGGCCTTCGCCAAAGGGGAGGAGAGGTGAGGGAGCTGTCTGGTACGAAAGGAACCGTTATATTCTATAAGTAGAGAGAGAGAGAGAGAGAGAGAGAGAGAGAGAGAGAGAGAGAAACTTTACCGGCTTTGAGGAGGAAGAAAGAGCGGCTGTCAGGTAGCCGGGAGGTGGTGGTTCATAGAGAGGCTAGTCGGCAGAGTCAACCTTTGGGCTCTCTCTACCTTCGGAAAGCCCCACTTGACTACAGAAATCAGCGCCCCCCCACTTTGCGGCTGGTGAGCTGAAGGTCGTCGCGGTTGACGGCTTCAAGTCACTGGGAGGATGTTTCTCTGACGGGTGTCCCAATCTGATGGCGTATACTGCCGCCGCCAGGGAGGAACGAGTGGTACGTGTTCGCCGGGGATGAGGCCGCCAGAATCTTACGTTGTCCTCATCTGGGCGATGCCCGTTGACCGCCACCTGATCACCCGTCAGCCGTCCGATGAAACCCGGGCTTCATCTGCGGAACAAGGAATCAGCCCGTCTAAAACCTCTGAGCTTTTTGACGCCGCACGAAACGTGTTTCATGCCAAAATCTGCCTGTCTACACCGTTGACCAGCAGACGGAACATTCAAGGTACCATATAACTTCATAATTTATAGCTTATTTCCAAATATTAACATACAAAAACATATTTTTTATCCAATAGGAAATACCACCACCGAATAAATTTGACTTTTAATTTTTTCGTTAAAATTGGGATAAAAAATGTAGAAGAGCTCCATAATAATATATAATTGACTAATTATTCAATGACAAACTTGCGAACGTATTGAAAAATTACACGTGCTAATGACGCTAGGGAATCCAGAGGTCAACCCACTATTTTTAAACCCAGAAGAAAATAAATAATAATTATTTAAATACATAAATAATTATTAAACTAATTTATCTCCCATTTAAATGAATTTATGTTAAAAAAAGGATTTCCCATTAGACTGGGTCAACACGGTCCCGCTGGGAAGTCCACCTGAAAATTTTCGGTCATGCCTAGTGGGTCCGCACGCAAATGATAGAAGGGACTGGATAGCGGGGCCGGCGTTCATTTACCAACATACCCTCTAGAGTATCCGGTGTATTGGTTTAATAGTCTGTAAATTTGAAGTCATTGTATGGTCATATGGTAATTGTCAACGGTTTAGGACCGCGCCAACCATCTCATCCCCCGCCCCTTCGGCGGCGAGGAGTCTTGTTTGTTTTTCTCTCTCTCTCCCTCTCTCTCCGATCCTTCGTTCCCCCGTCTGCCGAACCAGATTTCTTTCTCTGTGACGTGAAGGAGAAGAAGATGATGGAGAAGAAGAAGCGGGGAAGCCGCGGTCGTCTTCTTCAACTTCCCTCCTCCCCGACTCAATCCCAATACCAGCCGCTCACTCAATAAATTCCTCTCCAAGTCTTCTGATTTATCTGTTCAGACAGATACACCCTCTCTCTCTCTCTCTCTTTCTCTAGAGTCACTATCCTGTACGGGAGGTTTCTAGAGGCCCACGGGGCGAGATTCTCGGTATGCAAATCGCCGTGTTACGATTTTCTCCCCTAATTTTTCGATTCTGAACAGGAGCTGAAGTAATTCGCGATATCTGGTTCTCTGTTTCATCCCTAATTCCGATTCCGTGCGATCTTCTTCTTCTTCTTCTTCTTCTTCTAGGAGGGGGAAATATGCTGGGGGAATTCGTCAATTCAATCCTGGTGTAAGTCTCTGCTCCTCTTCTAAATTTGTCGCACACGGCGTCCATCTTCGGCATCTTTCCGTTCGCTGCCATGGCTGATCTGACGGATCGAACGCCATACCCTTGTTTCCTCCTCTCCGCTCGCAGGCTTCTGCTAGGGTACGCATATCCGGCGTTCGAATGCTTCAGGACTATCGAGAAGGACAGGCCGCAGATCGAGCTGTTCCGGTTCTGGTGTCAATACTGGTGCGCCTTCTCCGATCTCCCTCTCAACCCTATGATTCTTCCCCACGAATTCCGGGATCCATCCTTCCGCGAACAGACGAAGAAATTCACCGCAACTGAAAACTAAAACCTAGTTTTCAGAAGAAGAAATAACAAAATAGGGAATTCCGAGAGATAAAACGGACAAACATACAGGTGTAGGTCGATTCTCTGTCGGATTTTCCTGTTTAGAACAACTGCGACAGAAGGCCGAAACTCCTTTGCTTTGACTTCTCAACGATAAACTCTGCATTTAAAGTCAACGAATTGACGAACCATGATTGCAGGATTATAATAGGGCTGTTGACTGCGGTGGAGAAATTCGGTGATCTGTTCGTCTCGTGGTAATTTTTTCATACCTTTTTTCCCCCCTCTCGCGATTGATCGTAGCTTCGCGACATCTTCTGGTTTGTACGTTTTCATTGATTCAAAAATACATCGACAGGTTGCCGCTGTACGGTGAAGCAAAGCTCGCCTTCATCATCTTTCTTTGGCACCCAAGGACTCAGGTACAAACCCTTCACTAATAGATGACTTTGCTGTTGAGCCAACATACATAGCTTCATATTGTTCGAGCCAAGTCAACGGCTGTAGTCTCCGAATGAAGAGTGTTAGTGTGTCAGGTTACCAAACTCCTAGCTTTGACACGATACAAGATGCTTAGATGGGGTGACATGTTGACTTTTGCTGACAAATATTTATAACTGAGTCAACCATGTTTGTGTTTGAAATAGGAGAATCAATGGATTGGGTGGGAGGGCCAGATAAATTACCAAATACACGAGCTTTGAAAGGCAACAAGTTGACTAAAAATAGTTTTTAGTTGATCAGAAGTTGGGTCTAGAAATGGGTAAGGTAGGAGGCCTGGAACTTTCCCCAACAAACAATCTTGAAATCGCAGCATAGTTGACTTTTGTTGAAAACCCACCGATTTGTTTTTCAAGTCACCCAAGAATAAGGAATCTCGAAGCTCGCGGGGGGAGAGTTATTCGGTCAAAGTCAACCATCACTGTTTCCAAGTCTCACGATGAAATATGGGGCTGTGTCTTGTGATCTGATGATGGCAGGGGGCGTGGTACGTGTACAACAAGTTCGTGTACCCTTTCCTGGCCATGCACGAGGCCGGCATCAACGGGAAGCTGATGGAGATCAGTCTCAGGTCCGGGGAGTGGCTCATGTTCTACATCAGGAACTTCACCGACAAGGGCCAGTCCATCGCTGTCGAACTCCTCCAGTATATCCTCAGACAAGCCTCCGGCCGAGCTCCTCATCCTGCCCCTCACACGCCGCCTCCCCCGCCGCCGGCCACCGGACCCGGGGGCTACGGTCCTCCGCCCCCGGCAGCCGGACCCGGGGGTTACAGGCCTCCACCTCCGGCAGCCGGACCCGGGGGGGGGTACGGGCTTCCGCCGGCGGCAGTAGGACCCGGGGGGTACGGGTACGGGCTTCCACAGCAGGCGGCCGCCGGAGACGGAAGGTACGGGTACGGGCCTCCGCAGCCGGCGGCCGCCGGAGACGGAGGATACGGGTACGGGCTTCCGCAGCCGGCGGCCGCCGGAGCCGGCGGGTATTGGGCATCGCCGTCGGCGCCGCCGCAGCGCAGCCAGGAGCCTCCCGGGATCAGGCACCGCCAGAGCCACCACGACCGCGAGGAGAAGCTGAATGGAATCGCGGAGATCGAGCGGGTCATGCAAGATATGAAGGCCGCCGCCGGCGACCCTGGGCGGCAGGACTGAGACGATGTCCCGAAGAAAGACCCCCCTTCCCCCAAAATCTGTGGATCTTGCGAGTTTATGTGCATAAATATTATTTTTTTCATCATCATAATAAGTTCGAGGCTAAATTCTCTTCAATTTTCTATAATTACCGGGTTTTCTACCTATAAAAAATCCAGCTTTTTTTTCTGTGTGGAGAAACTGGGCGTAACGAGCCGATGAGAACATCGCGATGGCACGATGATGCCCTCAGTGGGAGAGATGAGATAGACGGTCAGGATGCCATCTGGGGGTGGAGATCCCATCATCGGACCGTCCATTTGATGGGTTACACCGACAGCCCCATTATATATCTACCTGGCTGCTTATCCTCAGGCACGAGAGCGAGTGTCTGGGCGACAGATAGACAGATAGGGTACTGGGCGATGGCTTGCGCAGCTCCCTCGATGATCTCCTCCAAGGCTGGGGCGGCGGCGATGGCCTCCCTGGCCTCGCCTCCTCTCAGGGTGGGCTCCTCCCAGAGCCTGACCGTGCCCAGGACCTTCCAAGGCTTAAGGAGGAGCTCCGTCCCGCCTCTCCGCTCCGCGAAGCCGGCTTCCCCCTCCCGGTCCGCCAAGAGGAGCTTCTCCGTCAATGCGGTAAGGCCTCGTCGTCCGTCCCCGCTCCGGTGATCGTGGTGCCCTTGGTCGTTAGTCTGGATTTGTGTCGCGGTGATTCATCGGGTTTTCCTCGTTCATCTTCTGGTCAAAGGAGCCTGGCTGTGGGGTGTACTTGCTCATGCTTCATATCCAGTACTCTACACGTATCGCGAGCCGTACAATCCCCCGACTCCCTCGCGCGTGCGTTCTTCCGAATTTCCTTCCCTTGTGACGATTTTTCCAATGATTCATGCAGACCCAGCTCCCACTGGTCGGAAACACTGCACCAAATTTCGAAGCTGAAGCGGTCTTCGATCAGGAATTCATCAAGGTATAATCCTCTAGAGTCGAGCGTGTTAGGTGTTCTCTTTCGGCAATGCGTGAGATATAATCTATGTGCATTCGCTTTTCTTGGCTCGTTTCCTCTTCCCTTCTCCTATTAGGGGAATGATATAAAAAATGGAAGGAATCTATAAGCCGGTTTGATGTGGCCAGTTTCTCAGATCTCACGGTTCTGTGCTGCTTAAACGTCTATGGAACGAAGCAAACAAGCGACGTTTTAATGGCAAAAACAGGAAAAGGGAGCTGCGGTTGGGGATTTTTTGGGGAGCGGTGGCTGATGGAATGAATAGTAGAATTTTTTTTTATGAAAAAAATGGTCAGCTTCCTAGTCGTTTTGACCCTCTGTATTTAGAGAATGTTCATTGAGTTGACTCCGAGCCCCATCGTTTACATATGGGTTGGGTTATTTTCTCTGTCGTCGGGAACCAGATATGTGAGCCTGACACTGTAGAACTAATCATAGGTGTTTATAACCTTCATCTCCATCTCAGTTTGTGTTCTCCAAAGGACCCTTTTAATTATTTGGTATTTGTCACAGGTCAATCTCTCCGACTATATTGGAAAGAAGTATGTGATACTATTTTTCTACCCGTTGGATTTTACCTTCGTTTGTCCCACGGGTAAGCTTCTGTAATTTTCATGTTCATCATCAGATTTCTTTGGTTGGAATTAAAGCTTTGTTGGATGGGATATTTTTTAAAATGTTGTTAATTTCTGTACTGCAGAAATTACTGCATTCAGCGACCGATACTCGGAGTTTGAGAAGGTGAACACGGAGATTCTGGGTGTTTCAGTCGACAGTGTGGTATGATATTTCATCTTTTATTCACGTGAGATAAATTACCTTGGGTGAATGTTACTTCGTTTTCTGGCTGAGTGGATGATCAGCCAATCCAGATTCATCATTTTTTCGAGCATATCTATTGAAGATAGTTTGAGATTAAATTGCTAATGTTTTTTTCCTCATTTTCTCAAGTCTACTCCTTGTTTTTCTCCTAGTGATCTGAGATGAAGGGAAAATCATACAATTTCTATTTTTATCTATCTTATCTTGCGGACGATGGAGGTTTTTTTTTTTTTTAATCAACCAGATTGATCCACTATTTTTCAGGAAAATATACCCTTAATTCTGATCTTGATAATCTGTAGAAATTATTGGACTATGCTGATCATTTGTGATTTTTATATATATATGTTTGTAGTTCTCCCATCTTGCTTGGGTCCAAACAGATCGGAAGTCTGGGGGTCTTGGAGACCTGAACTACCCATTGGTGTCTGATGTAACCAAATCGATCTCGCAATCTTATGGGGTCTTGATTCCCGACCAGGTACAACTTCTTTCTTATGGGCAATTCTCCTCGATTTCGATCTCAGAAAGCATACTATTGTGGGCAGTTATGAAACTCATCAAAGGAATTGCCGAGAAAATCCTCTGAAAATCCTCTGAAAATCTCCGCATATTCTGTGGCTTTCAGGGAATCGCCCTCCGTGGCCTCTTCATCATTGACAAGGAGGGAGTCATCCAGCACTCCACCATCAACAACCTCGCCATTGGTCGGAGCGTGGACGAAACATTGAGAACTCTCCAGGTACTAACAAAATATAATGATAATAATAATGATAATAATCATAATAATAATTATTATAATGATAGCTGGATCAAACCCCAGTGAGGATTCTGCTTATAATCTATAATAAGTGAGAAGAATTTTGATTTCCATGAGCTATGAGAACAACAGCGTAGGTGATTAAATTGGTGAGCATCTGAGCCACCCACCAAAACCTCGCCTCTGAGACTGTTCATTTCGCCCTAAAAAAAATTGTCTTTAATTTTTCAAGCTCTCAGAAATACTGGGCTCTTCTTCTTCTTCGTCTTCGTCTTCGTCGTCTCCTTCTTGACCAGTCTGAACCCGTACCGCTTCATCCTCAGGCGTTGCAATATGTTCAAGAGAACCCGGACGAGGTGTGCCCGGCGGGATGGAAGCCCGGGGACCGGTCGATGAAGCCCGACCCGAAGCTCAGCAAGGACTACTTCGCCGCCATCTGAGGGGTCAACAGCCGTCCGTCCGATGATCGGGGGCTTGGCCATGAAGATGGAGCTCGTGGACCAGGCTCCCCTATGATCAGGGTTTAGTAGAGCCGCCATCTGCCCTTGTGGGTTTTGATGAGTATAGATTGCTTCCTGCCGTCTATCTTCTTCTTCCTCTGCTGCATTGTTGCTTTGTTATGGGATTGAAAGAAGACTCACTCTGTGGCTCCCTACTGCTCTCTCTCTCTCTCTCTCTCTCTGTGACTGCTTCTCTGAGGTCTACTAGGCAGAGCCCGAGCACCTCTCTCTTAAAGAGAGATGTGGCTGTGTCTATTAAAGAGGGCTGGGTCAGCCTTATCTGGGCCAGGCGGGATCATCATACAAGTCCTGCAGTGCTCTCTTTTTCGTCTTTAACCTCTTGCACCAGCTGGGTCAGAGTCTCGGTTAACTCTCCTGGGGCTCAGGCTACCACAAGATCATCTCATTCCTAGCCCTTTATTGACCCTAGAGCTAGAGAGAGAGAGAGAGAGAGAGAGAGAGAGAGAGAGAGAGCAAGCACCTTCCGCCGCTTCATCTGCATCTTGGAATGGACTATTCAACAGAGGCCGTCCTTCTTTGGGAAGACTTGGGCTCTGAAAGCTGGCTCCCATCCCAACTGGGTCCTCGAAAAGAGACTCTTTTCTTTGTTGTTGAAGCGCGAAGGACGTCCAAACCAGGAACACCAACCTTACCCCCCCCTTCTCTCTCCTCTCTCCCCCCGGCAAATAAAGGGTGGGTAAAGGATGCCAAGAGAGACGTTGAGGGGTCACCTCTCTCTCTCTCTCTCTCTCTCTCTCTGCGAGGACTTTGTGCCGTACTCGACCGCATTACCCTTCCGCCGGACGTTTTCCCGGCGTGTCTTCAGTGGGGTGGGGCCCCTCTCTCTCTCTCGGATTTCATTGAATGGATGTTACGGGAAGACCCTTCCCTTCTTGCTTGCTCGCTTGTTGCGTACAGATAATGAAGCCGGGAGGGAGGGAGGGAGGTTGGTTCACTGGCCCCCACTGCTTCGCCGGCAGCGGTGACACTTGCCTCTCCCCTGCCGCCGTACTGACACCGCACGAAGCAACTCGCGGCGGTGACATTAAAACCCAGGTGGACAGACGGTGACGGGAAACAAAATAAATACCTGCGAGCACGGCCCAAATACCCCCCCGCCCTCTCTCTCCTCATCTCAGCCACTCGATCGATGGACCCAACTGTGGCCTACGCTGTGCCTCTCCTGCGGGTGCCCTTCACGTGATCTCGGTTTTAAAGCCCCCCCCCCCCCCGCCGCATTCCCCCGTAGCGTGCTTCTTAGGACTCCCTCCCCATTCTAACGGCTGCCCCACCGGCTATTGCCGGTCCCCCGCCCACTCTCTCTCTCTCTCTCTCCCCCCCCCGTATGAAAACTTGCGTCTCTCTCTCTCTCTCTCTCTTCCGTATTCCGTCTGTTGTCGCCTTCCTCTTCGTCCTCCTTCTTCTTCTTCTTCTACTACACTCACCTTCCTCCGCATAGGCGCGCCATGAGAGGGCTCACCAGGCTGGGGCTGGCCCTGGTCATCGTCTTCCTCGTTTGCCTCCTCGCATTGGCCGTCGAGCTCGTGTACCTGCTCTGGTACCGTCGCCGGAGTTTCCGGCGAGTGAGCTCCGACCAGGAGCTTGCTGCGGCGACCGTGGCGGCGGGAGACTCCTTGGAGGGTAACCCCACCTCCAAGGAGCTCCTCCTCTACGTCCTTTGCTGGAAGAATCAGTCCCGGATCGAGCCCACTGCGGCCCCCGTCGCCAAGCCATCGCCGCCGCCGCCGCCGCCGCCTCAGCCGGCGGAGGAAGACGTCGTCGACGACGAGCTGGAGAAGTGGCGGGGGATGTACGCTTCAAGGGTGCTCTTCACCATCAGTGAGGGGGAGAAGGAGGGGGCCGAGTCTGATGGGGGAAGCGGCCGGGCGGCGCCGCCACCCGGAGGAGGGCTCACTCCCTTCTCCACCCCCTGCGGCTCCCCTCCCTTCTT
Organism: Spirodela intermedia; assembly: GCA_902729315.2. Taxonomy (NCBI): domain Eukaryota; kingdom Viridiplantae; phylum Streptophyta; class Magnoliopsida; order Alismatales; family Araceae; genus Spirodela; species Spirodela intermedia. The sequence goes on along the minus strand of LR746271.1, from coordinate 205,975 downwards.
CACCCCCCCGCCATCTCCCCCTCGCTCTTCCCGGAACCTCCTCGCCGGAGATGAAGACGAAGACGAAGAAGATACCCGTTGCGGCCGAGGGGCCACCACCCCCGCCGCTGCCGCGGCCGGAGGAGGAGGAGGAGGAGGAGAACTCCACCTAGAGAGCTCCGGTGACTGACCATCTCTTCTCGGCTTCCTTCCCTTCCCGTTTTATCGCGGCGATATGTCGGTATTCACTCGTCCCCCGCCCTTTTTTATTTTTTCTCGCGGTACGATACGATACGATACGGTGGTATATACCGCCGCCTCGGACGGGTCGTCCTCGACTCGGTCTCAATTGGCCCGGGTTAGGTATCCAAGTTGGGGGCGGGCCCGCTCGTCTCTCCGCGACCGCCACGTGTACAGAGTCATTCCTTCCCGACTCGGGGGGGATCATTTGGGCCATCGAATTTAGTGGGATATTTAATGCTTTTCACGAGTTCGCCAGCTGATGGATTGATCGTCTTCCGTTGACTTATCTACGATTAGTATTTATTATTATAAATAATAATATGATAATTATTACTACTACTACTGCTGGATTATTATTATTATGACTACGTGACGAGTAATGTGTAATATTTATTTTCATGAATTACTGGACATAATTAATGGACCGAAGCCCATTAGTGTATTACCCTCAACCCGGCCCATAGTGCCCGAGTTAAGTGGGCCTAACAGGAGGCCCATACACGAGTCCCAGAGCGAGCTGGGCCGACGGAAGGAAAAGAACGGGCACCGTGAATGCTATCGTTCCTCCTACCCGTCGCCGTCGGCCCGGCCAGCGACTGGCAGGGGGCCCCAGTCGGCGGCGAGGGGCGGCCGGTGGGGGACATCTCTCCTTGTTTTTCTCTCTCCTCGTCCATTCGACCATCACTACCAGTGGCAGCGGCGGCGGAGGAGGAAGGCGGAGACCGGAATCTTACCCCGAAACCAGTCCTCCCTCATCGGGATAGTCAAGGTAGGTCGCCCATCATATCTGTCTCTCCCGGTGGGCTACGGCGACCACTCGGAGAATTGGGTTGCTGACGGCGGCGACGGCGGAAACCTCCGACAGGACCTGCGGCGCCGTCGCCGCTGCCGACAGAGATCGCTCGCGTGTGAACAGCCAACAGCCCAGCCGGGGGAGCACGACAGGGACTCACCGTCGCCGGTTACGTTCGCCGGCATCCTTCCTCCACCGACACCAATGGAACCAAAGGGATATACTCGTCATCTCCTCTCTCTCTCCGTCTCTATCTCTTTCTCTTTCTCTCGCTCTCGTCCACCTTAATGAAACACATTTCTTTCAATCATCCTGCACTACACCCTCTTTCCGGCCGTGGGTGACGGCGTCTCGCCCTTCCCCCTCCTCGACGAAATCCGACGGGAGGGTCGCAGGTCGACGACGATTGATTTCAAGGTTTAAGCGACGACTTTTCCTTACGAAGCAGTTCATTGAATTACACCGATGGAAAAGAAGAAGGCAGCGAGCTACCCTCCAGCGGCCCGTTCAATCTCTCCGTCTCTCTCTCGCTCTTTCTCTCAATTAATATCAACAATAATAGGCCATAATCACGGGTCATGAACTGCAATTCTGGCACAAGAGCGAGAGAGAGAGAGAGAGATGGGGATTTCTATTAATTGCTGGAGAATTCTGGAAAGGTTTATTCAACAGAACTTGGTCGAAATGCTCTCCCCGGTGTGGGCAATTGGGCACGAGATACGATTAAGATTTCATATGTCGCCTACCCCTCCTCCTCCTCGACAGGCTTCAGGCGAGGTCTCGTTTTTGACCGAGAATGCAGAACCAGGTGGAAGGGATGCCGCTCAGACGTCGACGGTGCAGGTGGACATCTGCTGGAAGCGGATGAGCGGCGAGTACCCGGCGGCGCCGCCGCCGAAGGTGAGGAGGGCGGGGCAATTGACGAAGATGTGGTACCTCCCGGAGGTCCAGCTGCCGACCTTCCAGCGCAGTCTGCCGTTGACCTTCACGTTGAGCAGCAGCACGCCGGCGTTCTGGTCCCGCAGCAGCGACGCGCAGAGGTAGGGGGCGATGGGCACGTTGACCGCGTAGAGGAAGGGCGACCAGACGACGACGTCGTTGTGGCCCTGGTACGTCGGAGGGATGACGGTGGGCATCGTAATCTGCTGGTTCTGGTAGGAGGCGTAGACGTCCAGTTTGTCGTAGTAGACGCCGATGCGGTCGTTGGGGTTGCGGGTGGAGAGGGTCACCTGGATGGAGGTAGTGAGGAGCCCGGTGGGGCTGCCGGACTGGTTGAAGGCGTAGACGGTGGCGTCCTGCAGGTAGAACTTGGGCTTGGTCGGCCGGAGCACCAGCCAAATCACCAGCACCGTGAACAGGATCAGCAGCACGAACCCCAGCAGGCAGTACAGCGAATGCCGGTACTTCTTCTTCAGCCAGTGCTTGTGGTTTCCGCAGTCCTTCGACATGGCTCCGAGGGCGGCGAGCGGCGGCGGCGCCGGCGGCGGAAGGGGGGGGAGGAGGAGGAGGAGGGAGAGCGGGGATGAAATGAGAACGTTTCGTTTCGTCTGTTAAATAATAACGTATTCGCCTATCCTCCTCTAGCGATTGAGAAGACGGCCCCTACCCCCCCACCGCGGTGTGTTGTCTCCCGGGGCAACGGAAATTAATATGTACCCCACGCCTTCTGAGTGGGGATTCCATCTTTGACTTCAGGTAAGCGCCTGACGTACTCCCTTGGATGTCCACGTCAAACGGTGGGCTGTCGGTGTCGAGTGGGTATGACTCGAGTTGGACGGTGGTGAGCCGCCCGTCTACGCCACCGGCACCGAACTGATAGGATCCGACCCGATTGAAAGGTCCGCTTAAATACTTTAATACCCTCCCGGCATGAGAGATTCTACAACGCGAGCCACTCATTAGCTGGGTGGCCAGAGTTTTCAGTGGGGCCCACAAACGATGAAAAGCCTACCGGGGAAGAATGAGAGTGTCGTGGAAAGGAGGTATTGCTGTTCTGGGGCCCACCTAACCCTTGACTTCCCACCGAACGTGGTCCCTGGGGAGACTTTGTCCACGTGCCCTGACCTTCCTGCCCCCAACCCCCACCCCCAAACTTTATCTTCACCTCTCCTCTGACCTTCTTCTCCTTCTTCTTCTTCAATTATTCATCAACATATCGAGAAACGCATAGATAGATAGCCGGAGAGAGAGAGAGAGAGAGAGAGAGAGAGAGAGAGAGAGAGAGAGAGAGAGAGAGAGAGAGAGAGAGAGAGAGAGAGAGAGAGGGGGGATATTCCCGGGCAGAAAAGAACAAGAGAATGGAGAGTGCAAGGATGGGAGGGGAGAAGAGAACCGCGAGGGGCTTAAGCAAGGGGCAGTGGGTGTGCCTGCCCGCGTAAGCAGGGGTTTAATTAAGGCATCCACCTGCTTCAAACTAGGCTTTCTCTGATTTAGTTTTTCCTCTTCTGGATTCGTCGATTTGTGGAGGAACCTCAGAGCAGTCTGCTGCTCACTTAGTCTCCAGGTGGGCTTGCCCGGCCACCAGATCGCCGGTTACAGACATTCCGAGACCTTCCGTATTTGGCGATGATCACGGCGGAAGGAAGAGACCGATCCCTCACTGTGCGCAGTGGACGTAGAAAAATAGCAACAATCCTCCCGCGGGGAAAGGATTAGGCGCAGTATGAGATGATTTAACCTGCATATGATATCTGAATGACGTTTCTTACCTTCCGTATTTGGTCCTGATCGGTCTCTGTTTTGGAAGGGCGTTCGATCCACGAAACTAGGGGGGGCATCCATGGGGAGGCTTTGGTTTTGGTCGCCGGAATAAACGGATCGGATCACTGGCCTTCAGAAAGAGGGATGAACGCGTCCATCGTATCTACCTCCCGCTGAGCTGAAACTCCTGCTTCCTTCTGTCGACTTTGCAAACCGGATCGTCTTCAAAGAATCCTTGAAATTAAGGATGCGGTAAAAAAATTCACCGAGGAGTGATTCCTTCTCTGGAGGACCTTCGCAGGAGGCAAGTCCTTTCAACATCGTGCCGACGAAGGATCGCAATCGGATCGTCGCGCTGGGGCATCCGAGGAGAAGACAGGCCGGAGGTTCCGAACAAGACCTAGATCGTCATGAAGAAGGGGATCGATCTCAAGAATCCCCAGCGCCTGAGTCCGCCTCCCGCTGGAGTAGGGTTCCGATCAGTCTCCATCTGCATTCCCTCTCAAGGTGGTTCCCATGTCCTCTCTCCCTCCCGGATACCCCAATTTACACCACCTCCGCAGAGGGGCAATCTAAGATCCTCCAGATCTGCCTCCACCATCGCCCCAAGATTCCACCAGAAGCTCCCACTCTCTCTCTCTCTGTCTCTCTCTATCCGGCTCCGGTTTCTGGTTTCAGTCTCCTCCCATGATCTGTCCCCCACTTTGAGCCATTTTCCCGCCTACACATCCTAAAAAATATTCGACTACACCCCCTCAATTTTTCCAAAATATCTGATTTATCCATCCAAATTAGTTCGGTCAACTTCCCGTTATTTACGGTGCATGCCATTGCCTCGGCTGCGGACGATTTCAGAGATATTAGGCCAAAATATCAAAGCCCAGTAAGATAGATTTCTGTCGTTTTCTTCGCAAAAAAAATTCATTATACCCCCTTTGTAATTTTGTAAAACATCTGATTTATCCATCTAAATTATTTAATGCTAAACCTGTGGCATGCTAGTTCGGACAAGTTCCCATTATTTACGGTGCCTGCCATTTCCGCAAAAAAGTGGAGGCCCATTAATACATAATTTTTGTCGTTTTCTTCGGTGTCTCAAGGATCTCCACAAAATATTCCATTATAGACCCCTTGCTTTTTAGAAAATATCCGTTGTATCCATCGAAATACTAGTTCGGTCTTTGTTCCCGCTATTGGGCCAAGATGACAAGCCCATTAACACATAATTTTGTCGTTTTCTCCGTTATCCATGTCGTACGGGGACGCGGAGGCTTGAGGATCTCAGGTTGACATCCGAGGGGGAGGGGGGGGAAAAATGGTCGTCGGCCTGTGCCGCGCCACCTTCTTAAGCCCTCCAGTCAGGCCCGTCGCCCTCCGGAAACCCCACCTGAGGTTCTTCTTGTGCTCCCAGGATTCCGTCGGCTCCTGCGAGGTTCTACCTCCGCGGCGCAAGTCTCCGGGAGCCTTCTGCGTCGGATCCATGGAAGCCCCGCCCGCCGGTTACCGGAGTAACGTGGGCATCTGCCTCGCCAATTCTTCGCTAGATAAGGTCCGGATTGTTGGGGCTTCATCTGTGCTGATTTCTTGCGGATTCTTCCCGTATCCTGTGTGACGAGTTGTCTCCGTTGTCGATCTCTGTGCGTTTGATGCCGGCAGATATTTTCGGCGTCCAGGCTTGACATTCCAGGCGCTTGGCAAATGCCGCAGGTGATCCGTTCATCTTCATTTTGATCATCTCCCGCGGTTTTCATTCGCTAATCTCCTGCCCCATGCCATCTTCGATTCGACCGGCAGTGATAATGTTACGGTAGGATCTTTTGTTCATTTTCCCCTCGAAAATGAATGCATGTTAAGATCAGTGGATGGGGTTTTTCATGAGTTTGACTTGTTCAGGATCCATTAAAACCCTAGGTTTTTGGGGTGAAGACAATTCCATATAACTGATCTCACCCTCAGATAAATTGTCGCTTTGTAGGAAAAAAACGCATAAAAATGATCAAGTTATTGTGATCAGGATACCGTCTTCCTCATGGATCACTACCTCGTGGGTTCTGTGACAGCTTCATCTCCATTCATGGAGCGTCATTGTAGAACACGCACCGAGCTTGGTGAAATATTTGACGGCCTCTCCCTCAGTCTGAATTGAAAACAGTCACCCACATGCACGATTTATCAGTCACAATGCCGAATAAAGGAAATTGTTCATCGTTGCTCGAATGCCATCACTCATTGTGACAGGACAGATACCTCAGCTGTATAGTGGGAAGACTGATGCATGTATTGTTTTTCATACCACTGAGTTTTCTCCTCTGTTTTTGTACAGTGGGAAGTTCAGTAAGTTCTTCCCCTCCCCTGTTGTATAGAACTGATTTGCTGTAACTTTCCTCAACAGGGTGGGATTGACGAGGGAGAGGATCCAAGGAATGCGGCCATTAGGGAGTTGAGGGAAGAGACTGGAGTCAGATCAGTAGAAATCATCGCAGAGGTTTGCTTTTGATTCGCTCTTAGTCATGATAGAAATGGTGATTCCATTATAATTGGTAGTAGAATCAACAAAAATTGAAATCTTGCTACTTGATGATGTATTCAATGGACTAGTTTGCAATTGTCATCATACCATCGAACTAATAGATCATTAGACGGCAAGTTGGAACTCGGTCTAACTCTGTCTTTGTAGACGGATATTGGAGTGTGCATAAGAGATGTCTACCAGCTGCTGCTAAGTTGGTGATTCGGCGAAAGAAATGTTTGCATTAGACTCTCTCTCTCTCTCTCTCTCTCTCTCTCTTACTCATCCTTCTGCATGAACACTCGGAATATGAGGGCAATTCCTTCTCCCTGCTCCTTGACTTTTTTATTTCCTTCCCCGCGTTGTGTTTTGCTGTTGCGCTCATCCGCTATTGCCCTGGAGAGTTTTCGTGCAGTGGCGGATGATTTATTTGGTATGATAGTTTCATCTCGGCTGGAAGATTTCATATTCCTGGTTATCAAATTCGTCCTTGTTGGGATTTCATGCAGGTCCCGTATTGGCTGACTTACGACTTTCCACCAGAAGTCAAGGATAAATTAAACAAGCAATGGGGTACAAACTGGAATGGTCAAGCTCAAAAATGGTGGGTTTCGAGCCTCCCAATGCATTTTCATACAGCGTTACGCCACAAAATGGAGAGAAAAAAAATGTTGTATTCTATGATTATCCTGAGGAAGGCATGGATCGAAACCAGTTGACCAGAGCACTCACTGTTGTCTGAGACACCAAAAGTTGGAGCATTTCTGGTGGTTGACTCCGAAAACACTTAGTCAACCCTCACCATTTGATTTGGGAGATTATTATGGAAAGTTGACCTGGTGTGGTTCTAGCTTCTTGCCTTGTTCATAGACTGACCTGTTAAATATCATGCAGGTTTCTCTTGAGACTCACTGGAAGCGAGGAAGAAATCGATCTCGCCGGTGACGGATCTGAAAAGCCAGAGTTTGGAGAGTGGAGATGGATGACTCCCGACCAAGTAATCGAGCAGGTATGCAATTTTTCAGCCCCTCAGCCTAATTTATCAGCTCTAATTAATGTATTACAGCGTGTGAAAAAATTAATTCCCCTAATTAATACAGAGATTTTTCGGAATAATTAACGTGCATATTAATTATTAGATACGGTTTCTTGATATTCGGTTGACTTTGGGAATAGTCAAATCGAAATAACCCGACATGTTGTATTTATTTGACCGTTTCTCCCCTGTGGGCAGGCTGTGGCCTTCAAGAAACCCGTCTACGCGGATGTTCTCCAGGCCTTCGCTCCCCATCTCCGGTCGGCCGCCACAGAGCGTTGACCTGGCCGTCGGAGCAAGATCGCGGCTTTCCTTTGTCATTTGTATTATTGCCGGCGCAAATTGCGTATCTGCCCATTTGATTTCAGACTTTACCCATTTCTCCTGCACCCCCAAAGAGAGAGAGGGAGGGAGAGAGAGAGGACAGGGTCTTTATTATTGTTATTATACGATTTGGGGTCCAAATGGTAAAATGGAAGGGGTGATTAAAAGTGAAAATTTTATAGAGGACTAATGGGCAAAAAAAGCACTTACCGCGTAGCGGCCGATAGAAACCATTGGCAGTCCTTTGAGATCTAGCACACAGCGTACATATTAACCGTGCGATATGGATCGGACGGTTGTAACCTTTGAGATCTAGTCGTAAGTTCGAGGGTGATGAGAGAGAGAGAGTGTTGTGCGCGTGTCCTCCCCATCTTTGCCTTCATTCCGAAGGCTTCGTCCTCTCTGAAAGTTTTCTTTGTACCTCTGCCTGTGAGCCCTAATCCTTGCCATCGTAGGGTTTCTTCCTCCTCGTTCTCATCCTCTTTCGGGTGTGTTCCTGCGCCCGTAGTTAGGGAAGAGATTTTTTCGCGTACCTGTGGACCGCTGGTTGGTAGTCTGTGAGAGCAGCGGTTGGTGCGAGAGATGAAGCGAGTCTTCGGCGCGAAGAAGAACAAGGAGCCCCCTCCGAGTATCCAGGATGCCTCCGAACGGGTATTTCTCTCGTGCATATTTATTTTTTGAGTTTTGTAGTTCTTATTCTGGCGGAAAGCGGTAGGGAGAGGCTCCATTGTCCTGCCGTCTTCATGCATTTTGTTTGGACTTATCAATGAATTTGGGCGGTGATGCCGCCATTTTTCTTTAATTTTTTCAATTGAACCGCGAGATTTTCTCATACTGTGTTCGTCGTAGTCGTTCCGGGAGACGGGCGAGCGAATTTTGACGAACGATGAAGGTTATGGCATCGGTGGCGGGGATCATCTTCTAATGCCTAAAATTATCAGAGAACTCGCTTTTTGTTCAAACTCAACGCATCTGGTTCTCCGGATGAGTAGATTCGGTGGATTATTTTTTAAAGCTTACGGTGAACAAACAAATCTGCTCTAGGAAGAGCATTATGATGCTTATTTCCGACGTAAAAGTGGTGTGAAAGTATTATAAATTGGTGATTCCTCTGTAGAAGGCACGTTGGCGGACTCAATATATCATTTACCATGGATTACAGTCGTACAATCAGTTGGGGTTTGTCTGTGTTCTCCTGTAGAAGTTCCGACACGCAACCGTACTCATGCGTTGAACGATTAATGTAACGTTCCTCTTTCCGCCCTCTTGTGTTACTTGAAAGCTACGATCATCTTAGATTCGTTTTTTATTAAAGTATTTTTGCTACTTGCTTAATCTTATTTACTCTTGAAATAGGGATGGCATTTGATTTTTCTCTCCATAGGGAAATTCGATTAGGTCATGATGAGGAATAGATTCCTTAGATTCACCTAGGCTGAAGGACATTGCATTCTTTTGGTTTGATATACTGGGCGATCTTTGTATTGGAGATCGACAATTGCTTGATCTTTCTACTCTTTCTCTTATCTTATATTCATGTACCTCTGGTTTCTGCCTATCCCTCATCATTATCTCAAGTATTCGGAATTTTACTTGTTGTTTTCAGTGCAATTTGATCGCATAAATTAGACCATCTTTTTTTTCTCTGCGTGCTCGGATAAGACTTTGTTTACTTACTAAGCTGAAGAAAAAACTAATTACAGATAAACAAAAGAGGTGAAAGCGTCGATGAGAAGATTAAGAATCTCGATGCTGAACTCGCTAGATACAAAGATCAGATCAAGAAAACGCGCCCAGGTCCGGCACAGGAAGCTGTTAAAGCTCGAGCCATGAGGGTTCTCAAGCAAAAGCGAATGTTAGTGATCCGTCATATTTAATTACTTCATTTCCCTGGAACTTTCTATATTTCACGCTGCAAAGTTGTGTTATTTTGGGTCTGTGGTCCATCAGCAAAGGCTTATGACGCCCTCCAAAAATTGGGTATATCTGAAGTATTTTTGCTTGGATGAAGAGCGCATCCATCTGGAGCTCATAAGCCTTCCTCGCACCTCTCTCTCTCTCTCTCTCTCTCTCTCTCTCTCTCTCTCTCTCTCTCTCTGTCTCTGCTGAGCCTGTGACCCTGTATCACGGGTCGATCCTGCTGTGCCAACTGCCGTGTCTCTGGCATTTGTCTCTTGATTCTCTTCTTCTAGATGAATCTGATGGTTTCTACTGATGGATTTTCTTTATCCATCATTTGCCATTCCAGATATAATCTTTTTTTATGTAATCGTGAAATCTTTACCTAGTAAGCACCAGTGAAAATGAAAATGGCTAGATATTTCCTTTTGCACTTTCACAGTTGTTGTCACTTTAAAGTTATAAACACCCACCCATTTTAGGACTTTATATTTGCCGGAGCGCTCTTGTTAGAATTCCATCTATATTTTGTTCGTTCTCCGTATGTAATCAATGATGGGTGAACAAGAGTAACTACTCTTTTTTAATCACTTAAAAACGCTGAACTCACTTTTTCTGTGGAACCATCATAAATCATTTCTTGATTTCCAGATGCACATGCCTTCTTTTGTGGCTTCCTCTTTTCTGATGTAGCATTTCTTTCCAGGTATGAGGGCCAACGTGATATGATTTATAACCAGACATTCAACCTTGACCAAGTCTCTTTTGCAGCGGAAGGACTCAAAGATGCCCAGCAAACCGTATGATATGGGTTCCCTTTTTAATCAGGTTTTAATCATTGATCTCTTGCGCTTACACACTGAACGCGAATCCACTGTTTCAGATGTCTGCATTGAAGTCTGCAAACAAGGAACTGAAGGGAATGATGAAGACCGTGAAGATCTCAGACATTGATGTATATTCCATGTTTAACCTCCCCAAGTTCTTCATGCATCAGAAGAACTATCACTCTGCTATTGCTGCTCCCTCGGTCTTTATCTAAAATTACTTTTTCTCAAATTTTATGTATGATAGAACATGCAAGACGAGATGATGGATCTGATGGACGTCAGCACAGAAATCCAAGACTCGCTTGGTAGAAGCTACAATGTGCCTGATGACATTGACGAGGAAGAACTCATGGGGGGTAAGACCGGAAATTTTGGACTATTTGAAACATGGCTGCATCCATCTCTTGTGGCTATACTATATCAAACGTGATTCTTCCTGAGAGTTTAATATTTCTTATGGGTCACGATTTCTTCCGTCCGAATTTATTGATTTATTTACTTATTTGTTTATCGTCGGTGACATGAAGAGCTGGACGCATTGGAGGCCGACATGGGTGCTGAGACCGAAGCTGACGCTGTGCCATCATACCTTCAACCCGAGAGGGAGCCAGATTTAGAAGGGGAACTCAATCTACCAGCTGCCCCATCCAGCCATGCGCCAGCACAGCCCGTACAGGTATATTTTTCATCATCTTCTAGCTGATATCAGATGAATTGGGAGGTCAACATCTCTGGTAGTTTACGATCTTCCAACCAACTCATTGGATTTAACAGCCAGTGGCATGCTGTCGAGGAAAGCTGTTCCTTTTGTTCCCCAAAGTTTCCGGCTGGTCATCAATGCCGAATAGTGGCCTTGAGATTATCACCGATCGATCTTTTTGTATTATATTTTATTTATCAGCCACCCCATCTCTAGTGGTTTCTGATCCTGGAACTCATTTTGGGGTTGGAAACCGGTGGCTGAGCGTTGCTGGCAATGTTCTTCTGTTTCTGCTTACCAAAATTCTCAGCCAGTTATCATCAGTGTTGGATTGGGATGATCTCACGATGAACTTTTTTAATCCTCTTTTTTTTTTTTTTTCTTTTTTCTGTGACAGGCGGAGGATGATTTTGGTCTTCCTGCTGTTCCCCGGGCATCCATACGCGGATAGAATCTCCCATTTGAGATGTGTAGAATACCATTTTTGGGCTTACATTCTTGGGGACTTGTGCTCCTCCTCATCCCCTGTAAATGGAGAGGGAGATCGGCATAGCAAGGTAGCTGGTAATGTGGCATCATGTGAACCAGCTCTTTCTCGATTGAATCTCTTCTCTGCTCTCTTTTTATCATGTGCATGCAAATCCCAAGACTCCGTTTCAGATGGGTTATGTCAAGTAAACTGAGCCAATCTTCCGAACTTCAAGCAGACTGATCCAAATGAACGATGAATCCAGAGGTGAAGTCAGGTTCGTGATTTTTACCTATTTGAGAAGTTGGTTGTTTTCTAAGAGAAGCCTTAGCCTTTAATGAAATGGAGTTGCTTCTCAAATCTCTAGAACCCTAATCATATCTTGTTCTTTTAATTCTTTTGAAAATAATATGTTTCGGCCGATTCTTGATTCCTTTTATATTTTCTTCGCTGAACCCAGATAGAAACTATGAGATTCCAAGGGTATTTTAATACTTGAGAGCGAGAGAGAGAGAGAGAGAGAGAGAGAGAGAGAGAGAGAGAGAGAGAGAGAGCAGACAGACAGACAGACAGACAGACAGAGAGACACATCAAGTGTTGCCGAATGTTATCACGAGTATCAGATAGAAAAAAGAGTCCAATGTGATGATCACCCATTGCCAAAAAACCGGAGCGTTCTTCAAATCAGAAGGGGCTACTACTAAGTGAAAGTGGGACGGATGATTTCATAGTCTCTGCGGCATCAGAGGTAACCCCCCCCCCCCCACACACACACACAAGTAGACCCGCCGCATCAGAGTGAAGGAGGACATGCAGAGAGAGAAAGGGAGAGAGAGAGAGGGAGAGGGATCGTATGACAGCAAGTTCCGCTAGGCTCTTATCCTATGAGGGGCTACTAAAACGGCTAACTGGAGAGTTAGAGGGAGTTAATCGCCTCGCTGGCTGACTCTACGTGTAGATATGCATGGATGGGATGGCTCCTGTGCATGCGGTGATGTTGTAAATGCTTTCTGTGTTAGCTGATTCTCTGGGGGGCCTCAGCCGAGGCTGAGTTTCGCCATGTCCAGTGATTGCCAGGTAGCTTCCAGGGAGCCCCTCTCAATCGAATCCATCTGGAATGACGACGTGCTCTTGGTCTTTCTGTGATGCCCGAAGACTGCTTTCATCCTCTTCAGCTCGTTCTTCAGGTACTGGTGTTGACCTGACATCCCGTGGATGATATGTAAAACAGGCACAGTAAGATTACACGACAATACCAGTCAGAAGCAGTCGATGGATTGAATCATAAACCGCCCTCATTAGGTCTGAGATATCCACAGTAATAATTATGGTATTATTCTCCATTGTTTCATTAATACCCTCACTAGGATCTAAATGATGCAGAGGTTTAAATCTCATACGAAAAGCGTCATGCCCATCCAATTACAGGAGACCGATTGATTATGTTTGTGCAGCCCTCACGGATTCTTGCTCCCCCTCTCCCACTCCCAATTCAATGTTTCTCAAGTTTCAGGTCAAAAGAGAGAGAAAAAGGCCTCGAACATTGGATTTCAACAGAAAGGAAGAAAGCTTTGAACAACCCAAAAAAAAAAAAAAAAAAAAGAAAAAAGAGGAAGATACTGACCATCCTTGATCATTTTCTCTTTTCGGAGGCTTGCAATCCGCTGCTTCAGCGTACTATTTTCTTCATAGAGAACTGCTCGTCGCTGAAAAAGAGATGCGACCTTGGCTGCCAGATCTGCTTCTAAAGTCTGTTCAACAGATGAGAATTGACCCATTATAAAAATAAAAATAAAAATAAAAATTATATACCATTAAAAAGATGCCGGAAATAATTATCACAGAAACACACTCACTTGGAAGACACTGACGGTTCTTTCAAGTTCAGCAATGTATTGAAGCTTGCGAACCCTTGATCGCTGCCCATAGTGTCTGAATAAAAATAGGTTGATTGCCATATGAAAGGAGAGAAAGTCGCATTTGATTTGATCATATATACACATGAAGACAACAACACAAAGCAAAAAATGGCGCATGCTCATCCACAAGCAAAATCATTACCAGCCCCGGAGGCAGAAAAACCGTCTTGTCCAATAATTCAACCAAAATCATTATCATACCCGAAGACTATTTCTCGGAGGTTTCTAGGGCTTCAGGAAGAGCCATGCAGATAAGACCTAAAAGAGGACCCCCAGCTTGGCTGGGGTACCAATCAAGTCAAGATATAGAATGGCCAACAAACAGGTGACATCAGTTAGTGGAGCAGACCGTCTCTCATGGATGAAGCCTTCAGGAAGCTTGTAGCATCTTGACTGCTGGAATGAGAAGCCCAGAATTACATGTATCCTAGCCCAAATCACGCCCTGGTGTCTTGGATCTTCACTGAGGGTCATAAGTACAAAACAGAAACCTAGTACACATTATTTGCTGCACTTTCTATAACTTATCTCTCTTGCAGAATGATAGCTAAAGATCATGGTGTGGAGCTCTAAGAATGTCACAGTATATATTTCTGTTTGTGTTTGCCGTTGCGACATTGAGTTATAATCATATCAAGAAAACCTGAAAGACTTTTCCCACCAAATTTTTTGTGCCCTATTTTACACCTGACAAGGCGTTATACTGGCTCTAATCGGTAGCTGTAGTAGAGGCGTTATTCCGAGTACGATAATGGGACTCCTTACCTTGAGCAGCGATCTATGTGTAGGACAAAATCCCATGCCTTGCTGGAAGAGAGTTATTTTCACCATTACTGATTTATTTCACTGTCCAAACCGAAGAACTGTTGCCAACATCGTTGATCACACCATTTTACTGAGCATGGCCAAGGAAATCGTTGAACATTGACACTAATAATTATATTGAGGACCCTACTTTCCACCTTGCTAACCTTTCCAACAGTAACTGTTAATGTTGATCATCCGATAATTCATGATTGATCACTTCCAACCGTAAAAACCAGGAGTTTGACAAGACCTCTATTCTAATATATACTCTCAAAGATGAACGTATACTAGAAGTTCATGAAACCAACTAGTCGTCAGACTAATGGATTTTGAGCCACGATCAAGTCATTGATCACAAACCAACAATTACAAAGGGAGTAAACCATATGATTACAATACAGTTCCCAGCTTACCCTCCTTGAATATCGTGACAATCTTCAGCGCCAATGAAAACACATCATAAGCTAGATGCGTATGAAACAACAAGGAGTGTTTAATACAAGCCAAAAGATATCAACCCACTCGTCCACTAATGCAGAACAACAGAGGCTAAATTACTCTCACAACAGTAACCAAGGCCACCGAAAAACCTGACCCATCTGCAAATGAAACAAGATACAAGGCACCACCGTAACATGATATAGAAGTTGGTGCTTAGTCCTCATATTTCTAAGTTGAGAAGGAAATTGATGAAAAAAATACATATTTATACATATACCTGTCTGTGTTTGGGTGTGTGTATATATATGGGGTTTATGGGATGGGAGAGAGAGAGAGAGAGAGAGAGAGAGAGAGAGAGAGAGAGAGAGGATTGCTGAAAAACATTCTAGATTTTTACATTTTGTTGAATAATTTATATGGGCTGTGAAGCGTGAAAATGCACAGCCAATGAAGCAAAGGCCCATATCTCATCTCATCTGGCTCCAAATTATAGGCCCTTTCGTAGCATCCAGAAACTCAGAGATTGATTCACCCACTATTTCACACTTATGAGCTGGTGAACAAACTACAAAACTTTCTCATTCTCCGAAAGAATGGGAGATACTCTCATTGCAATTCGCCAGGAAATCATAGGAAAGATTCCATGACAATGGTTTAAACCGCAAAAGAGAGAGCTACAGGTCACCTGGCAACTCGATGATCTAGGAGATGCTGCAGATCATTCTAATAAAATCAAGCATATGTTGGTGCAGTCATGGCAAAAACCGTTGCCCAACATCTTTTCAACGGTTAAGACGAAAATACAAGGCAACAGCGAGAATGGAAAGTAAAACAGGAAGATAGACGGTCCTCCAGAAGTGCACTAGAAGCATGCCTATGTAAGCATTTCAAGAGCACAGCATCATTGCGCATATCTCCACAGTTTGCTTTCATTCTGCGAAGGAAAATGAAATTGTATTCCAAACAAGAAAGGTTTTCTACAATGTTTACACATGTTTCCACAAGGAAAATGGGAAAATCATGGATAGATATTGACATCTGCGCCGCTCAAAATAAACCCCCCCCTTTTTAAGCCTGATTTTTTTTTTCTGAAAAGCCACAAGTTATGCTCAAATCAATGTAAATCTTCAATGCGAAAGATAATCTAACAAATCGTATAACCCAAAACACTAAAAAAAAATTAGCATTGTGAACTCTCTGTTCCCGCAGTATGCTAGAGTATGCTTTTGAGGCACGCATGCCTTTCAAATGTATTTTATCATAAATAAAGAAAAAGAAAATCGAATGCAAACCAATATCAGATATGCTCGATGAAAAAAAGAAAGAGAAAGTGGGAATTAATTTTAAAGCATCAGCAAGGGTTTACAAAATATACCTCCTTGATGCCCTTTCAGGGTCAAAGTCCCCAGCCGAAAAAGGGAGGTTCCCATGAGCATTGTATTGGTTGATCTCAGCAACACTACGAATATCCGAAGCAGCATATTGGAATGGGAATCGCGGGACGTTTTCCCAAAGTGCAGAGACTATTGCGCTCTCTGATTGGTTTTGATTAGACTTATGCCTAGGCGAGTTAGGACCATACACACAGCTTGCCTCCAATCCACCACCACCTTCAGTATCATGCACGTGTTCTGTCGGTTTACAACCTGATCCATCAGTTGCCTGTACATCTATGTCGTTAAAGCCCTCTGATAGGACGTCCAAAATGGCCACTGAATCGCTGGCAGACCTCCGAAGAGCCCCTCTCGGGCTCATTTCCGATTCACCCAAGAGATCATCAATCCACAGTGGCTGCTCCTCGAAGTAAGATTCTTGGGATGGGAATCTATGAAGCCTCACGGTCGCCTCATTACCATTATCTGCGTTCAGAGGCGAGACATCTATGGCGTAGTTCAAGGTTCCCCTGCTCTGAAACGGGCAGCGAGGTGGGCGTTGAGAAGACCGCGACATGGTCAAGTAACCTAGCGCTCGCCTGCCTTTAGACTATGTTTCTTCTTTCTGCTCCACTCATTGAAAATGAAACTGCAAAACGAGAGCCGATGGCATCTGTTTCCGCGAGCTGGGCAGCAATCCAAGAAAATATTTCTATGAATTACAAACAGGATTTCAAACAAGCCTCAAAATCCGCGCAGATGAACCATACTCGCATAAACAAGGGTCCTAGGACATTCAAAGCAAAACTACGTACAACCTGAAAACAAAAACCTCACCCCGACCAGTGGGGATGGCCAAACGATCGCCAGAAAAACGCCTCGACTGGCCAAAGAAAATGGAACAAGAACCAAAGAATCGAACGAATACAAACATGCAGAAAAATGGGCGGCTGACATTGGAGACTCCAAAACCAGAAACAAGAAAAGATCGACCCCACATCTGTGACTAATCGGACGGGAGACCAAAAGCGTTCGCCCCTACCAAATCCGCGACCCTAGGGGACACTCTCCGAGGCCTGCTCACCCCGACCGAAAACTCACACAGAATCCCAAAGCAGAATACATCACCAAACCTACGTCCCTCTGAGCCACATTGCGCTCGTCCTAAACCAAAACCTCCACAGCGCCAGAAAAAAACGCGGAGAAAGGATGAAAAGAGCTTCATGCTCGCGCATCCATCACACGCTCCCCATCCGCAAGGCGTACCTGAGCCCTACTCCTCTCCTGCTCCGACGCCGGCGAGAAAGGCGGAGCCGGCGAGGGAGGGGGAGCACCACGCCGCAGAAGGGAGGGGATTTGATGCGGTACGGCGGGCAATGCAGGGACGGCTGAGGCAGCGGCAGCGGTGGTGGTGGTGGCGGCACTGCAGGCTTCTGTCTCCTCCGTACGGACGGGTCGACTGGCAGCGGCGTTGGGCTCGCAGCGCCCCCCAGAGAGGAAATACACGCTGGACTCTTCCCGAAAGCGGGCCCATCCACTTCCTATTATCCATTCTCTTTTATTGGGCCGCCGCTGCCGCCATCGTACCTTGCCTGGGATCCAAACCGGCCCATCTACTACTTCACACGGGATGCTAACATCCCACCCTCCTCTACATGGATGCAGCTTGGCTTTAAAGTCAACCCACAACATCTGAGATTCATTCATATTGTGCCTTGACTTTCATAACTAAATCTCTGGATTGTCAACTGACGAGTGTGCTGCTGGTCAAGTAGCCATGGATGGGTCACCTTCCATATGTTCATCGGTCAAACAAAGTGGATACTTCAAAGAGAGGAATAATGAACTATAGGGTTTGACCACAATCTACATGTCTTTTGAGCCCCATGTTTCTTTCTATACATATTTTGCACCTTATCGAGTAGCTTGTACGAATGTTATAGTAATCAATTGTATGACTTGTTTTGGTGTTGTGTAACATTGAATTAGTTTTTATGTTGATAAAAAATTCATGTATGTTGCAGAATGGAGGCATTGAATTAGTACATTCCATTGATCTTAATATTTTAGCATTTTTTTATTAGAAGTTGGCATTATATATATATATATATCAATAGAAATATGATATTATAGGAAGAGTTGTATTGAAAAATAATAAAGTATTTAGATGTTAATAGTTAATAATATGAAAAATGCATTATTAAACTTTAGTATCAAACTCTAGGGCAGGTGTGCAAATAGCTCATTATATAAACCATAATATTTCAGTATTTGATGTTTACATTTTGGAACACAATACATCAAACACCAATATGAAAAGTAATTATATCAATTTTAACATATAATAAATTATATTTGGAATAACTCATAATACATCAAGTTTAGTGTATCAATACATGAAAATCATTTTACAAAAAAAGGAGGTGAAACACAAAAATCTTATGTAAATAAGTATATATTTCTTGTTTAATATTCCAATACATGAGAATTATGTTGTTCATTAATATGGCTCTAAAACACAATATCTCAATACATGACATTCATGTTCCAATATAAGTTAGCATGTACAGTCAACTATCTTAATACATGGACTGTTGGGAACAACATAAAACAATTAAGATCATAGTATATATGCATGAAATTATGACTCATGTAGTATTAGTCTGAAATTAACACCAAACTATTTGTAAGAAAACATCATGTTAGCATAAAACTTGCATAGTTATTTGATTGATACATGGATATTACCACTAGAACAACATAAAATACAATCTTTTTTATCACTGAAGATACTAGATGAAACATAACAAAATTTATGTAAAAATTTATATAAAATTTGGAACTAAAGAAAGAAAAGAGAGAAGGAAGAGCTAGAAATGAAGCAAGTATACAAAAAAAAAAAAAAAAAAAGATTTGGTAATCTAAGAATATACTTCTAGGTTGAATATACATCAATCACATTTCAATCTATGTGTAAGTAGTCTAACCATTAAAAGATAACTATTTAGAGTAGAATAGTCTAAGAGACTTGAATTAGAATAAAATACATATCTAATTGATCACTTTAACTAGTTGGTTTTGGAACCCTTTATACTTTTGATGATGATGAAATGAGTACAAGGATAAAATGTCAATTTTATAAAATTATAACTATTATAAGATATTATAACAATTGTGGTAATTATTAGAGTATCTTAGAATAGTCACATGTGATTTCTAGACTAATTACATGACCTATAATTTTATTTTTCACTTTAAAGAAAGGAGCACACTCATGTAGTCAGATGGGTTTTATACTTGTAGCTAGATAGGTACTATGAGAGAGTAAGATGGTAATTTTGTACATCAAAAATACCTTGATAATTGAGCTTCTTCTGTGCATGTAAAAATACCTTACTAGTAACAAAATGTACCTTACATGAGACTTATAATGTGTGATAAGATGTAAAATTTTAACTTGAATTTAATGTGTATTAATACCATTTTCTAGTGATAAATCTTAACTATGTTAATTTTAAATAGTGTATAGATATTTTTATAACCTGGAGATAAATGTGATTCCTTTAAGATATTATACCAGATTGTGAAAATGAGTTATAAATGGTCAAAACATTGTTCATTGTGGATTTTTTTGAATGTATGATTGTATCATTTAAAGCCAATTAATTGAATAATAATCATACGTTACTGCTCTAACTATCAAGTGTGGATCCTACATGATTGGTTCTTGAGTACCAGAGCGTCATGTTGCTTTAAGTATTCTGACATTGATAAATAAAAATAAAAAAGGAAATTTGATCATAACTATTTTCTTGCTATACTAATGGTTGGATTAAGATCAAAACTATTAGATCCAATCCAATTTTGTTTTATTGTCATTTTCATATATAAATATATACAAGGAATCATCTAACAAGAGGTCTAGATAAAGAAAATAAATTAGGAATGAAAGAAATACTTTATAGATAAAATTACAAAAAAAAATCAATTAACAACCCATGAGTCAAGTCAATTAACCTTAGGATAGAGAGAGAGAGAGAGAAGTATCCCTAGAATCCAATATGACTTAGAGTCTAAGGTTATTAACAAGTGTCAAAATATCATATCTATAAAGAGACTTTAAAACACTATAATCAGAATATCAAAAAATAAGATATCAAATACATTGACAACACAAATTATTATGCATTCCAATTTAGGGTAGACTCAACAAATCTTTGACTTATCATTTTCATATCTCACTCGTTTGAAGTCAAGGGAAAAAACTGAGGAATGAACCTCAATTTGTGACCATAGACTAGGAAAAATAGTGTTTTTTGTTAGTTATTAACAATTGAGTCAACCTAAAACAATCTAAGAAAAAGCGTTAAAATCTTAGTGTAGTGTAAAAACTATAAAAAGTCAACTCCTCACCTTCTTGGCATGTCATCTAACTTATTTTGGATGAACATAGTGAACAAGTAATGTAATCATCTTTGGGTTTCCTTGATTGAATTAACGATGTGGCTCTCGATCCATTTTTTTGTTCTTAATTCAGCACACGAGCAACCAGCAATCAAACTGGATGATACTGTTTTTGCTATGTTATGCGGCATTTAAAATGTTTTAAAGATGAATGAACCCCGATCCCGAAAAACTTTGTACACTTTATACATAGAGAATCCTCATGAAACAGGCCTGGGATCATCCCATTTCTTGGGGATGACGTAGTTTCAGAGGGTGGGGGGGAGAGAGAGAGAGAGAGAGAGAGAGAGAGAGAGGGGTCTACCAATTTCTCTTGGTATATACGTGATTTCAATGTAGTGAAAAAATCGGAATGGGGACAGCAGGAAGCAATCGACATCTCCCCCATTCCTTCCATTTCTACAAGCAAAGAACGCTCTAAATTAGCCGCAGATGGGGCATCGGATCAACCCGTTCTCGTTGCATTCGGCGCACCTGACCGTCTTCTTCTCCCCCTCATCAAAGACCTTGCAGCTGCCGCAGCAATCCATGCACAGGACGAACCTCATCCCGCCGCAGCCGTCGCACCACGCCGCCGCCCGCGGGATTCCGGCCAGCATCTTCTCCAGTTTCCCCTCCTCTTCCAACTTCAGCACCTCCTCGGCGCCGCCCAGCAGCCTCCCCTTCACGAAGAGCAGGGGCACCCTCACCTCCCTCTTCCCCATCAGCAACCTGAGCTCCTCCCTGAATCCCGAGTCCATCGAGATGTCCCTCTCCACAATCTGCACCCCATGGGACTCGACTGTAGCCCTCACGTCGTTGCAGTCCTCGAAGGTCCTTCTGATCCCCCTCAAGGTCGTCGTGTACAGAACCACCGACTCCTCCCCGCCCGGGGGGCACTTCTTCTCGAATTTTTCCCACGGGTATGGAGCGGCGGCGTCTCCTCGCTTCTGCTTCCGGGGAGTTCCCGAGATCATCTTCTTGATCTGCGCCCCTTCCTCGCAGTGGTCCTTCTCGAAGAAGGCGACGAGTTCCGGATCGAACAGCGGGCTGCGGCTGAAGCTCCTCCTCGCCCCAGAATCTCTGCCGGAGGATTGGATCTTCAAATTGCGGGAAGTAGACTTGATCGACTTGGGGGTCTCCCTCTGTCCACTGCCCGGGGAACTGATGGGCTTCAGGACACGGGAAGGGTCGAGATCCAGTCGCTCCGGCTTGCAGAGGTTCTCCTTGCCGGCTGCCCTCTGCTTCCTCGGGGATGTGACGGCGCCGTCGAGTGGCTTCGTCTTCGCCGGCATCTTCTTCGCCGGCGGGCACATCGGGATCTCGTCGTCGAGGTCTTCCATGAGTTCCCAGGCATTGATGATCTCCGGCTCTTCCGCCGTGGCCTTCTTCTGACCTCCTGTGACGAAGAGGGGCGGAGGCATCCTGCGCTCCTCCATGGCCGCCCCTTCTCCGGCGTTCTCGCGGTCGAGCTTCAAAACTCCGTAGGTGCTGGAGGTAAGAGAGACTATGTGGTTGGGCAAGACGCCGCCCCCATCGCCGCTGACCCCTAGTTCCCTCTCCTTCCGGAGATCTTCTCTGGCCATTTTTGAGGAGATGCAGCCCATTCGATCCGATCCCTACGCTTCCTCCTCTCTCTCTCTCTCTTTCTCGCTCGCCGTGTTTTGTGACAGCTCAGTGGGGGGAGGAGGCCATGGGATGAGAGGAGGGAAACACTGTGTTTTTGAATCGTAACGGTCGGAGGGGAGGAGCGAGGGCAACGGTAAAATATAGTGGGCCCCAAGTGTCACGAGTCAGATGTCCGTTTCTTGATTCGGATTCATCCGGCTCTCTCTCTCTCTCTCTCTCTCTCATGCAGATTTCAGAGATCGATAAGACCCCGCAAGGGAATGTTTCCACCGTTGATTCACGATCGGACGGTCCCGGTAATCCGAGCCGCTTCTTTCGGATCTGGGACAGATTTTGCCTTGGTTCGGGTGTGGGGCCCACAAGCGTTGTCTTCGGATCCACGGGCCCATTAAGAGCGAGACTCGGCGGCCAAAATAATCCGAACAGAAGAGAGAAGGATCCGGATCAAACGGGGGCTCAATCCCTGAACAACATCAACCGGACAAAACGGGACCTCCAGCCGCATTCGTTTTTTCCTCGCCAAAAAAAAAAAGAAAAGAAGTCAACGGGAGGCAGCCCAAGAACCCGGATTGCAAGGATCCCAAGCATCGCGACCGTTCTTTCTCTTCGCATCTCATCACCATCCATCTCACCTTTTCCAAGAAGTCAACGGGAAAGAAAAATAAATGAGCGATGGCCCATAAAATCACAAGAAAAATATTAATCAAAACCATATATATATATATATTATCAGGAGTGAATGAGCAATGAGACAGACCTCAGAGGCTACAGCCCCGCACCCAGGAAGCTCAGAGCGATTTCTAGCTGCAGGGGGGCGGCTCTTCAGGCCAGCTTTGGAGAGCCGATCAAGGGCGCCTTCGGTGCATGGCTCTTGGTGTGGCCCCCAGAAGACTGCCCAGCCGCAGAACTCTTAGCATTACCCGGTTCAGGAGCTCCGGCCATTGACTTCTTTATCTGGGGGTCAACTAATGCGATAAATATGACAGATGGAGACATTTTTTTTACGGAGATCTGAATCTCCAAGGAAGCCAGGAGAACATACCAATGAAAGCCTCTCCTTGTGGACGTCGTTCGTGAGCTGAAGATCAAATCCCAAAGAAAGCAACCAGATGCATGTGGTCAAGCACAGAGGAAGCCCGTTGACATCTCACCCCGGGTTGGTTTACTCAGAGACTCTTACCGGTTTCTTGTAGCACTTGATCTCATCTCCGCCGAAGCCGGGTATCGTCATATTCCAGTTCCTCTCTGTGTATAAAGAGAGATGCCCACATATGTCTGTTTTGGTCAAAATCCCAAGGAGCCCAGAGAGGGAATCCATGAAAATATGCACATGGAACTTCACCTAGGTGAAGAAGTATGTCCTTGGCTTCCAGTGTAGTTGACTTCCGATGCTTTGCCAGAGAACACCCAAAAGTAGTTATCTGCAGATTACATCAACGATCGTCATGAAACAGCCAACAACTCTGAAGATGATTTCAGACTAAAATTCATGAGTTTAAGCCAACCACTCTGGATCGAACGCATTACAATCAGATCAATAGTAGTACAAGTATTGAACGTGAAATATCTATTTTTTTTCATGCAGTCAAATCGGATTTATGCGAAAACCAGACGTTGACTATATCACATAGGAGAATGCTCAACAGTAAGAAACAACTGCTTTGTGCAACTGAAAGCCCCATCTCCTCAATAGGAGTCAACTCGTACGAAATTGACCATATGGGGACGTCAATGTTGTTTATGAATTGTTTTTCGGCTAATGGCATCACCTTCTACTTGATTGAGATAACACATCTATCGATGATAATGGAGGAATTTGAAGGAATAACACATAATCCACAAACAAGGTAGAATTAAATATGTATATATATATAACAGATGGACTCAAAACAGCATCTCCCCTGTCTGATGAGTGCAGGAGTCGAAATTAGAGTATCAGATACACCAGAAAACTAAAACAAATGCATAACATATTACGCCAGCAATTTTAGAGTAAACGACATTTTCATCACACCAGAAAGCTCGAGGAATTAGAAATGATCTTCAGAAATATGCAGTATTTTCGCATAATTTGCTTCGAATCTTCAGAAAAAGCATCAAGTGTGCAGTGGAGCAGGAGAGGTTGAGGCCAAGCTGGAGCCACTGAGAGAGACACCAGATCAACGCATCCTTTTTTACCATTACATCCGCGGTAAATGCAGGACGGAAATCCAACAACATTCTGAGTCCTTTCCGCCATTACATTGTAAGACGTTTAAATAATCACCATCTTTTTGGGGAAAAAGGATACCTGATTCTGCTCTAATACAATCTGCAGGCAGGCATTGGAGGGCAAATTGATGATTAACATAAATCTCACTGAACTTCCACAGTCTTCATTTTCATTGGAAAGCGTTCAATACAGGCATTGAGCATGGCATTACAAGTGATGTCTCTTAAAGGGAATACCATACACTATTATGTAGATTATAATGTGAGAAATCCTAAGGCAAGCCGAGCACAATTATTATGTTTGTTTATCAACGCAAAAAAATAAAAAATAAAAAATTAAAACAAATAATCCTTAACTGAAGGCCACAGAACTCACAGATTCTACAAAATCTTCAGCAACTTCCACAAGGATATCTTCAACTTCGGGATCCAGCCTTTCAGAGGGATCAATCTAAGAAGCAGGCAAATGATTAAAGCTCATTAATTTATATCTAGCATCACCTTCTTCTTTTTTCAAATACAATAATATCATTTTATCATATTGACTATCACAACAGATGTGAAAATGGTGAGAAAACTTTGACCAAGGCTTTCATCACAATCATTCTGAAACATTCCACAGAGATTTCCAGATGAACGATTGATTACGAAACGAAGAGTCTATTCTAGAATATTACCGGAATACTGTTCAAATTCCTCCGCCCCATAGTTATAACAAAATAGCCAATCAAAAGGCTCCTCAGACTTGATTCCCATGTTATTATATGCATATGTAGCGTGCGAGAAAGCATTTTAGGGTAGAATTTTCAATGAGAAGATGGCAAGTAGGACTCGAATGAAGAAGAAGACTAAATGGCAGATTATTACGTCAGTCCAAATGTCAAGAGAGGGTGTACTATACATGTCATTTTCATTGACAACAGATACATATTTATTGATATATATGAGGCAACTTCTGTAGTCTGCCCCCCCAATACCAACAAGACTTCATTGAATATATCAACATCGAGCATTTAATGCGACGAAAAATCCAACTAGAAACACAAATGGTTACATGGCTTATGCTGTCTTCCCCCAACAGGAATTAATAAGTCAAGCTCAACCTGTTTTCTGTACGTGAAAATAATTCCTAAAACAGCAACTTGTGCTATTAAAAACTTGGCATGATGTAGAGAACAGGAAAAAAAACAATTGGTACAATAGCAATGCAATTATCTGACCGCAATGGCATGATTTTTAACGCTATATATAGAGTCTTGGACAGTCCCAAAAAAATAAAGGGATTAGAACATCATCAAAAAATTACGATGAGAAATGTGGCCAAATAATTATTTGATGGCAAGGAGAAAAAGTTTAACAGCAGAAAATAGCAGATGCCAGAATGACTTAGAATGGATTCAGTCAAGCAGAGAGAGAGAGAACCGTGAGATCAAGTAATAAAATAAAGTAGAAACGCTGCTTTGTGGTAAAAGACTTTTCTTTAACGGCCAGGAAGTGGAGTTAAAAAAATTCTCTAGTATTCGCTTTGAATTTTGAGGAATCGATTAGTATAATTTAACTGATGGTTAAAACCAAAACTAACAACGCTGCCTTTGTTTTCCTTTTTAAGTATTTGATGCATTTACATAAAATGGCACCGGATAAAAAGGAGGGTGCACCATAGCTCACCTGAGCAACTAAGTCACGTATGCTTCTTTTGCTGAGGATGTGATTACTGGATTCACCATCATCTGTTCCAGATGTTGGAGGGAAGGAGCCAGGCTGGGTGGCTCCTGACTGCATTGATGCTGGAACCAGTGACTTCTGACCTGCTGATCGAGATAACTGCTGTTGTTGATGCACAGCTTGCTGGGCTTTTGGCAGCGACTGAGGTGGCTGCAACGCCTGCTGTTGCTGCTGTAGCTGTATCAATGGCGTCTGCTGTTGCTGCTGCTGTTGTGATTGCTGTTGCTGTTGTTGCTGCAGCAGTTGTTTCTGATTCTGCTGTTGCTGTGAACCTGATATCTGCTGCTGGTGTAACGATGTTGGCATAGACGGTTGTTGTGGTTGGTGTGGTCTTTGCTGTGACAACTGTGGCCTGCTCTGTGCCCTGAACGAGGGGGAAGATAAGGAGCCAGGGTTAGCTGGTCTTCCTTGGGCAGTCATCCAAGGCTGCTGATGCGGTTGAGAACTCTGGGATTGACTGGGTGATGGAGAACTCGGAGAAGACACAGAGGGCCCTCGAAATGAACCAGGCTGAAACTTCTGCAAAAGCATTAATTAAAATAAATGTAAGAAAGCAACCCAAGAAGCGAATTCCAATATCCAAAAGTAACCGCAAGTGAAGAATTATTTTTCATGTCCCCTCTTTAAGATAAAAAGAGGTAAATCAGAAAGACACAAATAGGTCCGAGTATCATATATAACGGCTCACACATGCGTTGGAATCGAAAAATGAAGTTAATATCTCCATGATACGTGCTAAAAGATATACATCAAGATTATCACACATCATCGTTAAAAAGACGTCCCAGAGCATCAATATATCAGGCTAATAAAACAAGACCATCGACTTTTTCTTTGTTTGTTTTTTAATAAAAAACTTTATCCAAGAGATTCGAGAAAGATGTACGGGTACACAGAAATTGAACCAGAAAAGAAAAGATGATAAAGAAGGATGAGCCAAAAGACAGACACTCACATGATTAGTTGAAGACTGAATATTTGACGGAGAAACTGATCTCAAAGAAGGCTGTGCAGGCCGCTGCTGATGATTCCCAGTAACCCCACCAGGTCGCATGGTAGTACCTTGAGCACCCACTCCAGGATTCTGAATCGTTTGAACTGGATGTCTCACCTTTAAGAAAAAACGCAAGGAAACTATGAAATGAGTAAGAATGAAAGATGGGAGATGGGGATCGGCATCATGATGTTAAACCGCTGCAATTAAGCAGTCATACTGATTCCACGAGTCTCCACAGATATACAAAATTTCCACCAGAATACTTTTCAGAGGACTCCCCAAAGGATAAAATATGCAAGAATTTAGGGCCAAAAAAACAGCTGTCGTAACTTATGTGGGGTTTTTTTTTCGATGTTCATTGGTAATCTCCGGTTCATAGGGCCTATGAATTTTTCCTTCCACTTATACCCACCAAAAAGGTATGAAAAATGCAAAGCAAGAAGTTGACTTTCAAAGCTCCAAATTAGAACAGACCAAGGATTAAACAATAACGCATAGCCCAAGGATTTTTAGAGGAATACTCCATTGAAACAGATTGATTTGATAATTGAGAACTACTGGATTTCAGTGAATCAGGAGGGTAAGAGATACATAGGTCAGTTCATGGGAAGAACTCTTAAGAGATACATAAGTCAGTTCATGGGAAGAACTCTTACGAGTATACTTGTAACGATACCAACATAAGGCCTACGATCATGCCATAAATGCCGAGCACCACATTGAAACATTGATTGAAAGAACGTACTAATATAAAGGAAATGCGAAAGGGAAAGGCATGATGCAAGGAAACACACTTGAGTATTGGTGTTGGAGCCTTGGTTTGGCATGCCTACTGAGCTACGAGGCAACCCATTAAACGTTTGGTTGAACGCCGGCGACGGCCCAAATGAGGAGAACGGCACAGGACTCTGCTGCTGGGTCCTTTGGTGATGGAGCGTGGCGGGAACGCCGATGGCCATCCCAGGCCTCTGGAGCGGACCAGAGGAAGATGCGACTGAAGAGGAAGGCAAAGGCAGGGGAGAGGAGGAGGAGGAGGCGGAGGCGGCGGCGGCGGCGGCGGAAGCAGGAGAAGCGACATGCGGTGGGAATTGCGGGGACCGAATAGCCCGCCCCGGCTGCGGTGGCCTTTGATGGGGTTGCTGCGAGAAAGTTTGTTGCTGCTGTAGCAGCTGGGGATGCGGCTGCGGCACGACCGTTTGATGTGCGGCTAGGGTTTGGGGCTGTGGTTGTGTCTGTGTCTGGAGTTGAGGCTGGAGCTGACTCTGAGACTGGACCTGTGGCTGCGGCTGCGAGGGAGGGTTTACGGGGGGTTGCAATGAGGGGAAAGGAGGGCTAATAGCGGGGGCGGGGGCAACTGGAATTACAGGCTCGGAAGGGATAGACGAAGATAACGGTGGGAGAGTCTGGTGCTGCGATGAAGGTGGTAGCGAGGCTTTCTGCTGCTGCTGCGGGAGATTTGGCGCCGCCGACACCGTCGTCGGTTGCAGCGCGGCCGTCTCCGAAGACGGTACGGAAACCGGCTTCGTCTTCACCGGGGAGGTCTCCGTAGCCGCCGGCGGAGGCTCTGCGGATTCCATGGGAGGGCGGAGCTCCCCGGGATCGAGCGCCGAAGAGGTTAACCCGTAGACCAGTGCCGGAGAATATGGAGGTCCCTGTGGCGAAAGAGGAGGCCTCGAACAGGAGGACCATCCTGGGTAAGATGGGCCACGAGGGGCCCATTCATTATGGGCTGTTACTCCTCATCGGCCCACAATTTCATGTTGGGTGGTGGAATTCCGGTCGTCCAACTTCTATCGGCTCACGAACCAACTCACGCGCCTGGCGTTTCGGCCCCTCGGGCATTTAAAATATAATATTTCATTTATTTTATTAAATTATGTCTCTATATATATTAGCCCCCCCCTTCTCTCTCTCTCTCTCTCCTATTGCTCTTCGTGTTCCTCAAGCAAGCGTTTCCGTTGTCCGCGATCGATTCCGGGGTGGGAGGTGATCGGAGGATTCGCTCCGAGCAGGAGTCGAGGAGAGGAGCGCCGCCCTACCGGGTGAGATCACTCCCGGCGGTTGTTGCCTCCAGATCCTTCCCCTCCCCTCGCCGGTATACCGCTCGCCCCCCCACCCCCCCCGCCTCCCCTGTGCTTGTTCTTTCATATCACCGAGGAGCTCTGTGGCGCAGATCTAAATTATGATTGTTCTTGCTGGTGTTATCTTCTGGTGTGTGTCTGGGAGGATAGATGGATGTTTGTCCTAGTTTGTGGTTCCCGATTCAGATTCTTCGACCGCTCCGTCCTTTGAGAGATTTGTTAGACGCGATGGCCTTCCTCCTCGCGCACCTACTTGAACGTATTTGTTTTGGTTTTGGGGGAATTTGCTCTTTCTGGAATGGCATGGAAAGCTCTTAAAGATATTGTGTTTCTTTTCCTCTGGCAGATCACTAAATGGCGGAGGAGCAGTGCCAGTCTCCGCCGGAGTGTCCTCGCCTTTGCGCGAACAACTGTGGGTTCTTCGGCAGCTCTGCGACCCTCGACCTCTGCTCCAAATGCTACCGCGACCACCACCTGAAGGCCGAGCAGGATGCCTCCGCCAAGATGGCGGTGGAGAAGTCTTTCCTTCCCTCAGCCTCCGCCCTGGACGTGGACCCATCCCCATCACTCCCATCTCTGTCCAAGCCAAAGGTAGAGCTCTCCTCGACATCAGAGCCGCCGTCCGAGGCGGCGCCACTTGCGGACGTCGCCGCAGCTCCGTCGAAGAAGGCGGGGCGGTGCACGGAGTGCTCGAAGAGGGCTGGACTAACGGGATTCAAGTGTCGATGCGGGCACACCTTCTGTGGTTCCCACAGGTACCCTGAGCAGCACAGTTGCGAGTTCGACTTCAAGTCTGCCGGCAGGGAAGCCATCGCCCGAGCAAATCCCGTCGTCAAGGCCGACAAGCTCCTGGACAAGATCTGACCATTCGACGAAGAAGCTGATTACAGTAAAGCTCCGGCGCCTCTCTGATTGGCTCTCCCCCTGCTTCCCAAAGAAGATCAGCCCTCGTGTTCGTCAGCGGCGGGACCGCCGATGCCCTTCGCCGGTCTGGGTGTCTTCATCCCCTGTTGTTCTCTTTTCCCAGTGTGGACGCGATGAATGCTTCGAGGGATCCCTGCTCCCTCTCTCTCGCCTTCAATGGTTCTCGTCATCGCGATTAATGGGTTTGCCAACGTTCCCTCTGCTCTCTTCGATTCAATTGAATATACTTGTAGCAGACCCGATCGAGGGGTCTTCTGAACCATCTCTCGCATTGTTGACCATCGAATGAGATCGCTTGCTCTCTCGATGGTCAGCGTTATATATATACATATATCTTCCAGTATTTCCGACCTTTTTATATCATGTTGGATCGCCACCCCTCGTGATTACTTGTATGAATGAATAATCGTAAGTTTCGGCATAAATAATGCAAAGTTTTTACTATATTTTTCGTGAACTTCAAGGTGGGACCTTCAGCAAGCTCCAATAAAAAGATCTATCAGATAATGCTCGTGAGCTCGGTATAAAAAAGAGTGTGGGGCAATAAATGCTGCCCTCAAGATTATCAGATAATGTACAGATATGCACGTTCCCAAAGAAAAAAAACAAAAAAAATGAAATCAGGTAGATGATTTTCGAACTGCGCAGCTGCACAGAGCTTCAAAAGCAGATTTTTGTTCTTAATTTTAATTTTAATTTTAATTTTTTAGTTTGTTTCTTTTTAACTTTTCATTTCTGTTTTAAATGTTCTATTTTTTATTTTGTTTTAATTTTAATTTTAATTTTGAAATTTTAATTTTTCGTTTTTAATCAAAAGTATTTACTGCTCCTTGGGGTTCTGCATCACCCCAACTGGAGTTAAAGAGGCGCTTCTGGGCCGATACAACTCGAGCCGTGTTCCTTCAATGGCGGAGGAAATATATGACGATCAGAAGTTCCTGTTTCGGGCGAATTTATGGTAAGCGTTATGTTCCTCGGGGCTATCTGCAGGATGTCTGTTCCAGGTGGCACCCAGATCGGTCTGCCGTGAGAACGATGAGAATCGCAACGCGATCGCAAGTTTAGCGGCCTGATTTTCGGGAACGATGTACATCGGCAGATCTTCGCTGCGTGGAGCCTGCGGCCCGCCGGCGACGGGACGGCGGGCTCCGCGGCGGCGGCGGCGACGGCGAAAACCCACCTCAACGGAGAGTCGGGGGGGGAGAATGATGGGGGGGAGCCGGCGATGTGATCTCCAACTGTAGAAACCGCCGTGAAAGTCTTCGCTGCAGCGGCAGGAGCTCCGCCTCTGCCGATCGCGCAATTCAACCCATCTCATCATCCGCTGTCGGCGACGGGGAGGTGACTGACGGATGGGGACATACTGGGAGTCATGGGGACGCGGGGGAACTGATAGATCTGGAGATCGGCGAGCTGCCTTTTTCCGCCCCCTCTCCGCCGGCGTCTCGGTGGGGTGGATCTCGGAGAACATGCCCCGAAGAGGAAACGCGCAGACAGACGAAGGATGGGGGTGGGGGGGCCGTTGCCTTGACCGGCGGCGGCTTTTGGCAGGCCAGGCACGGCGAGTCAAAATGGGATCGGGCGCACTCGAATGTTCTCCCCCTGCTGCCCTCCGTCACGCCCATGTCATCACGCTTCACGAGAGAGAGAGAGATTGCGGAGGAGCGGAACTTGGTACAGTTCTCAGAGCGGAAGCATACGAGCTGAGCTGTGGTGACGATATTTTAGAGAGGGATCCCGGGGTTTGAAAATTTTACGGGGGGGGAGGGGCAGGAGCGTCCGGTGAGCCGGAGGAAGGATACGACGGCGGAACCAACAGGAGGCCACGCGCAAAGATCCTCCTTTCTTCCTCCTCTCCCCTCCTCCCGGGGAGGCAAGGCAATGATGGCGGAAGCAAGGTGCAGGTCGTATTAAGAGCGAGCTCTGGGAGGGGATGAACGAGACGACCGGGATGGGGTCGAGTTAGAGAGGGTGAGGAGGAGGAGGCGATGGGATGCCCATTAAATTTCGCCCGAGGAGGTGTGAGAACAAAAGATCATCGATGGGGGGAGGAGGAGGAGTGATGATGATGGGGGCGGCGAGCCGAGCCGGCCGCGGCAGCCATCATTGCGAATCTTGGGCCGACCCAACCCATCATCACCCGGATATCCTCCATTTTCAGAATTCTCCGAGCCTCAAAGCTCGGAAGGTTAGAGAGAGAGAGAGAGAGAGAGAGGGAAGCAGAGAGAGCGTGAGAGATAGTGTCGGGTTGTGAGAGATGGAGAAGCGGGAGGAGGGGGGGTAGGGGGAGAGGAGAGAAGCCCCGGCATCACGTGTCGCCATCACATCTCGGGTTCCCTCTTCTTCAACCTCCCTTTCATGCCTTTATCGTCGTCATCAGTCATCATGCAACATTAAATCCTCTCTCTGCTGGTCGGTTCCTCCCCGCTCGCACTCGTATCATTATAGAGAGAGAGAGAGAGAGGGACGCCTCCCAGTCCCACCTCAAGCTCACACTATATAATCCGACCCTCCGCACCTCACACGACCTCCATCTCTCCCAGCGCACACTCCCTCTCTCCCGTTCCTCTTCTCTCCCACGCCGGGCCCTCCCCAGGCTCGCCAGACAACGGGTTCTTCTCCAACTCCACTCTTCTCCGGTCACATCTTCTAAAGGGCTTCCTTCTCCTCCTCCCCAAGGTTAGTGGTTCCCTTCCCCTACTCTCCTCGCCGACGACCCCTCCCCGTCTCTCTCTCTCTCTCTCTAAGATGTCGAGCGACGGTGCACTTCTGATAGATTATCCAATCTTCGACACGGATCTATTCATAGGTTTTAGATGCTTAAAGCTTGTATTATTAAATTAAAACCTCCGGAATCTGAGTATGGCTTCTGAAATGGCTTTCTATCTCGATTTCCGGTCTACTGTAGTTGGGGGGTATATTCTTTCTGCCATGCATTATAATATTTGCATAGTGTTATAGTCGTAGCGAAGACTTGCTAACACTGCAGCCTCTCTTTCTCGAATTGTTCAATCTCTGCTCCAGGCCTCGCCCTTCGATTGACGTTAGAGGGGGAGAGAGAGAGAGAGAGAGAGAGAGAGGGAGGGAGGGAGCGCGATGGAGAGAATCAACTCGAAGCTGTATCTGCAGAACTGCTTCATCATCAAGGAGAACGAGAGGCTGAGGAAGAAGGCGGCGCTGCTGAACCAGGAGAACCAGGCCCTGCTCTCCGAGCTGAAGCAGAGGCTCGCCAAGGCCAGCCAGGCCCACAACGCCGCCAAGGGGATCTCCTCGTCGGAGCCCAGCTCGCCCCCTACTCCCCTCCTCAAGGACGCCGGCGACAGCAAGCCCTGATCGCCGCCGCCATCTCATCTCCGGCGACCATCTTCTCTCTCTGCCTTCCCTTTTGTCCCCGATGGGCCTCCTTTTGGTGTAAATGCCAGTAGAAGAAGCTCTCTCTCTCTCTCTCTCTCTCTCTCTAAGCTTGTAGCAACCATGCAGAGTGTTCGTAACACCTGTTAATTGCCAGCTTCTCCCTTCTCTGTTGCAGGAAATGATCACAGAGAGTCGCCACGCTCATCGCGTTATTTCAGCAGGGAATATTACATTTATTCGCACATATATACGTATTTAGTAAAGTTTGGAAAATATCCGGCGTCCAACCTTGGCAGGCAAGGGAGGGGACGGCAGCGGGGAGAGAAGATCGTAGGAGAGCTGGCATGATGATTGTCTCCCCCCCCCACTCCCGCCTTTTCCCAAGATCTGAGAGGAAACATGAATTAGATTCTCTCTCTCCACGTCATCGGATGCGACGCCCAGTCAATGGTCTTCTATCATCACAGAGACCCATCTGGCCTGCCGAGCTGACGTCATTCGGCCGGACCAATCGGACGAACGTGAGGGGTCCACGTGAGAGGACCCGGGGCGCGCATTTCCCCGCTTGAAGTGGGCCTCTCTGCCCATGGCCAGGCCCACTTCAAAGTTTAGGAGCATAGCCTCTCTCCCTCTTTCTCTCTCTCTCTCTCTCAACAGAGTTTGGAGAAAGGATCACTTACAAGTCAACGCTAAACGTGGACCCACATGGCATCCAGCAAGAGAGTTCCACAAATCAGGCCCGGCCACGTGGAATGACTGACTGTAAACAATCTTCATTCTACGCCTTGATCTTCCCACGAAACGAACATCATCGTCACCTCCATGGCAGGGGGGCTCTACTGTGGACGTCGTCACAGAGAAGACCCGGGCAGAGGGGCGGAGCCCAGAGCCCCTCGCCGGTTGGGTGGGGGAGAAATCCGGTGCCTTGACCACTCCTCCAGATGCTGCCCGTGGAGGGCGTTCATCTGGATGAAGGGCCTCCTCTCCATGATCATCCTCTCCGCCGCCTTCCAGTCGTCGGCGGCGCCCAGCGCCACCAGGAGAGCGCACATCACGCAGACGCTTCGCCCGTGGCCTGTCATTGCACCGGTGTTCATCCGCCCAGCCAAAGTCAGAGCAGAAGATGATAATCCAACTTCACAAAGTCGAAGACGACGACCCAAAGAAAAAAACTCCGAAACATGAGATCAAGAAGAAAACATCAGCGAGAACTACTCGGAGGTGGGAAGATATGGACCAAGGAGAGGCTGCCCACCAAAAGCACAGTGGATGTACACGGGATTGTTCTGAGCTCTTTTCCTGCACGCCCAGCGGACGGCCGATTCGATCTCTGATGGCCGCGGCGCCCTTGTGTCCCATGTAGCAACGCACAGGTAGGCATTGCTCGACAGAGCCGAGCTTCTGGGAAGCTCACAGGTGCAATCAATCACTGCAGGATCGCCGGGCGGCAAGTGATGGGGGGAAGAAGGCCATCCTCCAACGTACAGCCCTTGGATGATTTCACTGTACACCGGCTCCCTGCTCTTCAATCTCCTCAGGAACACAAAGATCCTGATAAACACTAGGTAGGGGGCGAATAGGAGGATGGACCAGAGTGGAAAGGTCCCATCCGAACTCTTTCCCAAGAGCAGAGGAAGATTTAGGGATGGATGGGATGTAATGGCGACCAACGACGAGACCAAAGAGGCGTGCAGAAGAAACACAGGAACCAGGGCGATTCCAGAGTTCCTAGTGCACAGGAATCCCAAGAACAACACCGCTGCCTTCATTCCGATCAACCTTGACAGCCCCATGCCTTTCATTTTTCTAACACCTCGCCGTATGCGGGGAATGCTCCCGCATCGATCGATCAATCAATCAATCAATCAATCCAGAAAGGAACTGCGCAGATAACAGCAGATTGCCCCTGTAATACAGATCAGGGGACCCTCAGATTTGCGGCCTCCTCGTCGGCCCCGTCCCGGACGGCGACCTGTCAAGCGGCAGACGAAGAAGGAATACGGTGAGTTGAAGATGGACGGGCAAAGCCGTGCTTCCAGGAAGATGACGACTGCGATTCTAAAAACACTCGTCCGAGCTAGATCTCGTTCTCCACGCAGATCCTCACTCCAGCGGTATCGATCGCAATCCAACCATCCAGAAAAGGCGCAAGGCACACAGATCGGAAAAAAGAAGAAGAAAAAAGGCTCACAGATCGGATGCAGAAACCTGGAATCGCCGGGCGACAACACTGCGAAGCATCGACCCAGGGAATTCCCGAGCACGCCACGGCAGAAGGGGAAGAGCCCCCCCTCCTCCTGTCCTCCACCTCCTCCCTCGCCCCTTTCAGCCCTACGCATCCCTTCGTTCTATAGCGCCCATTTCTGGTCCCACTGAAGAAAAGCGGGCTGGCTTGGGGAAGGATCGAGTTTCAGGCCCGGCCCGGCCCGTCGGTAACGTTTTAGTTTTTTAAAACGGTCCGATTTTGGCGGTTGGGTATCCGCGGGCCCGAAAATCTCCGGACGGTCAAACATAAGGGCCCGCTGGGTGCACATCCTCGCCCACCGATCCGATCTCCCGTTGCTGTCAGTCCAGTGGTGGAGAGGGAGAGAGAGAGAAGATGGCCTCGGCGAACGCCTTCCTCCCCTGCCGCTGCTCGGCGCACCCCCTCTCCGACCGTCGATCGCGCCGCCTTCCTCGTCCGGGAGCCTTCGGGGAGGCGGCTCAACTCGCGGTTTTTCGGATCTCCCCTGACCGTCGCGGAGATGCCCGGACTGATGTCGCCGGGAAGCCCCCGAGGTGAGGCCGGCGGCCGACCTTATCTCATTTGTCTCGAATGCGTTTGGCTCAGAATTCCTGTGGTCGGATCGGAATTCCGCTTCTCGGATGATTTACTGTGTCGAATATGCCCCGCGTTGACCTTGAGTGGAATGCGTACTTGGTACGACGCGAGTCTTCCATTTTGTTCGAAATGGAATGCTTGATCTACTCTGAACAAGGGAAGGGATACTTCGACCGATAAACGTCGTCCAGATGTTCTTGTACTGATATTGTTTTGTTTTCTTGGTTCTCCGTTCGGTCCGTACTGACTCGGAGTTTCGGATAAACATCACGGCCATCGGTTTGATGTACCTCGCTTTTTGTACGTTAGGTATTATTTTCATGCTTATGTAGCGAGGGATCCTCGGTATGATGACGGAGTCAGTGGAATAGTTGTGAGGTCCTGTGACATTTCCGATTCGCGATGACGATAGATTCAACTTTAAACAGTCAAACTGATAGCCTTTCTTCAAGTATGCAATTAATGACACTCGGCGACTTGTCGTTGTCGAAGTTAACTAGATGAATCAGTTTTAAATGTTTTAGCAGATGTAGCAATTTCC
The DNA here is from genome assembly GCA_902729315.2 of Spirodela intermedia. Lineage (NCBI taxonomy): Eukaryota > Viridiplantae > Streptophyta > Magnoliopsida > Alismatales > Araceae > Spirodela > Spirodela intermedia. The sequence goes on along the minus strand of LR746271.1, from coordinate 169,227 downwards.
CCCTATAGATATAGTTTAGCACGCATTTATTGTTAGTTGCAGTTAGACGGCGTCAGTTTCGGTACACTTTTGTGATTTTTCGTCAGATCATTGTGCCTTTGCATTTTATTCAGATTATGCTTCGAGTTTCGCGTGATGAAATATCGCGGAAACTATGACGAATTGTATTTTTTTCATACGCTGTCGTTGCTTTTATCCAGTTCAGCTTCCTTTAGCTGTAACAGATTTAAAATCATCTTTATGCTTCATTTTTAGGTCTTTCCTGTTTACCATGTCATATCGGTTTTGGTGTTAGGGCTCGAATATTTCCAGTCCAGTTACTATGAATCTTCTTATCAGTATTTTAGTTTGAGTCATTCATCATTCCAAATTGGTAGGAGCTTTCACGCGTCAGAGTAGATTTCGTTGCTAGTTCGGATTGAAATGTAGTACTTGGTTTTTTATTTTAATTTTTCCCACATTCTCAAATATTTCAGTTTTGCTCGTATAACTGTAGAGCATTTCTCGATCTGAATGCTCTCCAGAAATACGATCTTACTCTAATGATTTAAAATAGAGTATCCACACCGAGAAAAATAGAGTGGGCTTGTATCTTTTTGTTTCTACTTTTCCTGAAATGTAATGTTTTATTTTTTGTTTTAAGTTGGTTCATCATAAGTTATATTTTTGCTAATTGATTCTGATTTGAACAAGGCAATTTCGTACTACATGTTCGTCGATGCCGAGGGAGATTTTGTGTTTGATTAGGTGTTCATCAAGTACATGGGACCTTCGATTTTACCCGTATCTATCAACCCTTGTTTCTCTTTATTTATGCTAGCGGATTATGTTTGTTTTTCATGTTAATGACATCAATTATGCATTCAGTTACTTTGAGATTAGCGTAACCTGAATCTTCAAGGAATCTGCTCTGCCAACACTAATTGATTCTTCAAGTGTATTTTCATAAAAAAATCGTATGCTAAGAATTGTGTGTCAGGTTAGTTGTTCATGTTTGTGATATCAAAATTGTGTATCACCCATTTAAATATGAATATTCTTTTTCCTCTCTTTCGTTGGTGCTGTAGGAGGATGCCTCTATTTTCTATTAGTGCGACCGTTATAGGGGGATCTTCTTCACAGGTCAGTGGTGTTTTGGTCGTCAATACTTTCTTTGGCATACATATTTGGCCATATCGTGTCGGAATGTCCTCTGACAAAGCTATCTTTTGGCGAAGGGCTGATCAGGATGCTGATTCTGTTCCTAATCCTATTGTGCTTATTGACCAATATGGTGATACGAATGCAACTGTTGTAGAAGTGAGTTTTGGGGATCGTTTGGGTGCCCTTGTTGACACAGTAAGCTGAATCTGACCTTGCTTATATAATCCCAGATTTTTTCTCTTCTTTTGGCTTAAGTTACTGTACCTGAAGGATAGAACCCTCTTCGAGTTTACTCTGCTAGAAAATGTCAGGGGAGGAATCTTGCATATGACATGATACTTGTTTTCTCTTTTAAGTGATCTAGAGCATGCTCTTATCTGAATGATGTCAATTATGGATGATATCTACTATTAGTCGGTTGTATAGGGAAATTTGCAAAAATTATGGTTGACACATTTTCCTTGGATCTCCTCTCTTGTTTTCATCCTGGTTTGTGGTGATTAAAATAACCATTGTCATACTTGGTGTATTTTGATATTTTTAATTCTACAGATGAGGGCATTGAAAGATCTGGGGTTGCATGTGACGAAAGGAACTGTCACAACCGAGTCTTCAGTAATTAAAACAAAATTTTTCATTACACGCTCGTAAGTCCTTGGTCGATTCTTAAATGAATGGATAATGTTTGCGTGTATATATATCCTTGATTTTTTTTTGTCTTTGATGTTCAGCAAACCTTGTGGCTTTTTCGTCTTATTTGATGACAAATGTTCGTGTCTTACTTGATTTTTTATCATTTTTTTATTTGGAGCTTATATTTTGTTATTATAACATTTTCATTTCTGTGTTTTTTTTAAAGAAACTTATCTTATCTTTCTGATAAACTTGAGATAATTTCTTTTTATATTATTGGGCCTATAGGTGGATTCGGTTTTCAGGGTTAGAATTCGGATACCAGCCTACACTAATGGAAGTTAATATTAATCATATCCACTGAAGATGAGTGTTAATATCTTTAATCTCGTGCAAGGGAATAGTGCAATTTATACTTCTCTTGTATATGTTAGCTCTGTTGTTGATGGTGCACCATCAGCTAAAATTGTACAGTGATTTTAATCCTCTGAATGTATCTTATTAATAGCATTGTCATCCGTTTCGGCATATTTAAGTGTCAGTGTGTTTTGAACTATTGTTTTAAGCATTTCTTGTATGTAATGTTGAAAGAACCGATAAGTACGAGATGTATCATTTTATTCATTTTATGAACTTAACGTACACGACAGGGGCCGTAAAGTTGAGAATCCAGATATGTTAGAGAGGATTCGCCTCACAATAATCAACAACTTGCTCAAGTATCACCCGGTATGGCTAAAAAAATCATTTACTACTGATGAGGATGTACTTCCATATCTCGAGTTTGACATGTTCTCTCCCCAGGAATCCAGTGAAAAGTTGGCAATGGGTGAGGCGTTTGGAATAAAACCACCAGAGAAGAAGGTTCAACCCGCTTGATACTTCATGTGTCTACGCTCTTGATATTACTTCATGCTCTGCATTTTTTTTTCACTCAAATGGCATGGGCCTAAAATTCAGAAGACAGTATCCGAGTTCTAGAAGTTCATATCTTTCGACATTGCAATCATGTGACTCACTTAGCTGGATGTACGGATTAGCATGCTGACGATTGAATTTCATGACTTAAAAAAGTTGAATATTCCCTGTACTGTCTTTTCAAAAGGGAATCTTCGAGTGTTCAGAACAAATTTTTTATGATCAAAGAAAAATCTTGCCAAATGTTGTCACGTTTATGTTGCTCGAAGCTCACATTTGATTTGATGAATTTTATGTTATTTGGCACCATGAGAATCTCATCCAAAATTTGTGGAGCGTTTTAATAGATTATGCATTATATATAGAAAGAGAGGTACTTACCTATGTGTTGTTTTTTCAGTTAGGCCCGTCTATGAATGAAGATAAAACGGAAGATAATACTTGTTTCTTCGAATTAGGAGATTGAGCTCCATATGCATCCTAAACTGTTTAGGGGAAGCGATAATGCAAATCGCCGTCCCAGTGGGGAAGGATATATTCCCAAAAATACATCCCATCTGATCTCACGTTAAGGAATGACCTTTATACGGACCAAGGGAATAATTTCCCAATTATTATTTTTTATTTTTCAACAGAACCTAATTATTATAGGCTCCATTTTTGCCAATACTATCCCACGTTTATTGAGGAGACTAATGGAATGTTACAGGTTTGGTGTTTTACTAACGAATTCTTTGCATGATTTTTCTGTCAAATAGGATGCAAGAAAGTGCTTCTCAAACTAAATAAAAGAAGAACCGAGTCTTAGAGGCGAACATGAGTCGCATAAGTCCAGTCAAACCATTAAATTTCTCTTATATTGAAGAGTTGTGATCATGAAATTCCTCTATACTCTTTAGCGACCAACACCATTCTCCAACATACAGCCATGATTTGTCTATCCAAACCCTAAGTGAAAATTTTATCTTTTGTAATGGATGACTTTCTTTCCAACGAAGATCTCTTACACGGATTCTGATTTATTGATCTAATTTCAGCTTGATGTTGATATCGCGACACACATACATGTCCAGGAAGACGGTCCAAAGAGAAGGTATACTCTGTTGGCATCATATTGTCTTTGGGTCATGCCTCTCTGTGTATCTATGCTGTTGATATAATTCACAAGGGAAGATCCCGGAGGGAAAAATGAAAATCACTAATACTGAAAATGACTTCTTGCAATTGTTTTATGCATGCTTCTCCGCAGTATGATCATTTTTTTCTAGCTCTTTCTTGGACAATTCTGTGTTTGACTCTGACCTCCCAAAGTTCACGACCAAAATTTCTAATTACACCTACGTCACAGCTGATAGAAACCTCAGTTTTAAATTCGATCTGAATTCTTCACTGTCGCCATGATGTTCATATCCACCCTGGTTTATTTTTATTGGGACGTATCCTGAATTAAACTTTGCAGACGTAATGCCCCTTTCATTTCATCGAATGTGGTCCTGACGTCTATGTTCCATTTCATTACACAATTAATTATCTGTCCACAACGACATTCTTTACCTTTCTTCGGCCTCTGTCGTTCCGTAAATCATATGAATGGGTTCTGGGACATGACCATCTCCTTAGGTAATTAGGTCAGCATGTTATTGCTTTCAGCCTTGCAAAATATCAATATCAATAAAAAAATGAGAGAAAAATGCCATTGCTTTCCAGCGTGCTGTACATCGAGACAGCTGATCATCCCGGCCTTCTCATGGACATCATCAAAATCATGGTGGACATCAACATAAATGTCGAATCGGCGGAAATCGACACAGAAGTATGCCGTCATTGTTTTGATCTTAGCGCTTTTGAGGTTCACTTATCAATCATTGCCCTTGGATCAACAGGGTCTAGTTGCCAAGGACAAATTTCACGTCAGTTACCGAGGTGCAGCATTGAACAGTTCTCTGTCCCAGGTAATTCCTTCAAGTCCCCGCAACGCATGAAACCCGAACGATTATCCCCGCATTCCGGCATCCCATTTTCGCCAGCGGCCCTGTAGAACATGCCCGTCATATCTAATGCACAAGTTTGGAATTATTGGCCATATATTTGTCTTCCAGGATACCATGTTTCTTCACCGGTTTCTCAATCTTATTGGGACTTGCGTTTTTGCGCATCCTCTGCAAGAAGGTCAAACCATGTGGGTTGGTTGGTCAGATCAATATATCCTTTTGTATTCTTTTATCTGCATTCTTTTTATGGATCTGGAGATCGGATACCCAGACAAATTCTCCCAAAATGAACTGGGAACCAGCCTTCGCTCTCTCTCTCTCTCTCTCTCTCTCTCCCCCCCTTCTTCTTCTTCTTTTTGATTACTCTCAACTGATCTGATCCCCCTCCAGTGCTCAGATCATGCTCTCAGTCACTATGCCTCGTTCAGTCTCAACCCATTTAAATATTGGATTTTTGAGGTCTCCGCTTATCATCTATCACTGTGCAGGTACTCATAAACTGCCTGCGCTACCATTTCCGAAAGCCTGAAACAGAGGAGGAGAGCTACTGAGAAGTCGGCAGACGGGCAGGCAGCAAAAACACCTCTCCGTTGCACCATCTCTTGCTCTGATCGGTCTTCTGTGACGTTGGCTAGGGGTTTTGGTCGGATCACCCGATGAATGGCAAGATCTCACTGTACAGATCATAAACTCCGCCATTTATTTTTTTCGAAAAGTCCTATGCTCTGCCCTTCGTTCTTGAGTTCGTCCCGAATTTACGCTCTACCAACCAGCTACACAAATAAACGAGCACAGAGGAAGGTGAACTTCCTCTTATTGTAATTCTTCAGAGAAGCAGTAATCGATGCGTCTTTATGTTTGTTGGCTTCTTTCTTTCAGGAGAGATCGAGCTACCCCGCCTGCTCTCTCTCTCGGTCCAGGGGGCCCGAAGGAGGACCGGGAGCAGGCTGCTCCGGTCCGCCATCGCCGCCGCCGGGGTGGGGGAGGAGCGCCTCGAGGATGGCCTCGCTACAGTGGCGGAGATTAAAGAAGAGATGACCGCCGCCGGCTGACTCGTGGTAGCGGACCCAGGGGATCCTCCCGGCGACGTACCGCTGCACGTCCACCGGGACCAGCCTGTCCTCGGAGCCGTGCCAGATATGGACGGAGCCCTCGCCACCGGCGAAGGGGTCCGGGAGGCTCTCCGGCTCGAACCCCCAGTCGCCGGTGAGGACCATCAGGTCACGGTGGAGAGACTCGTACTCCCCCTGCTGCGTCACCACCGTGTTCTGCGAGAGAGCGCTTTAGCGAGAGAGAGAGAGAGAGAGAGAGAGAGAGGAGGGGAGGAAAGGAGAGAGTGAGGGGGTTGTTTAGTACCTCCGCCGGTGGCGGATTCGCCGCCTGCGCGCGGAGGATCTCCTTGTCCTGAGGGCAGTACACGTCGGGGTGCCCGGCGATCAGTTTGGAGGGAGTCACCAGCTTCTGGTTCAGGTACCCGTATAGGAGCCACGGGGCGTGGCGGGCGATCCAGAACGTGCGTTGGTCGGAGCGGTCGAGCCGCCGGTAGGCCGCCTTGCTGAGCTCCGCCGGGAGAGACGGCCACCAGTAGTTGATGGCGGGGACGACCAGGGCCACCCCGGCCAACCTGCAGCGATAAACAACCCCAGCAAGTCAACGACCGAGCAACCCAGACTCTCACGAGGAAGACGAGAGGGAGCGTTGAACTGTACCTGTGGGGTATGTGCTTGATGCAGCTCCAGGCGGAGTAGCCGCCCATGGAAATGCCGATCACGAGGAACCGGCGCCCGAGGCCCAGCTGGTCGGCGAGCTGCTGGATGTCCTCGGCATCGCTCCTCGCCGAGCGGCGGGGGTTGGGGTCGCTCTCGCCGTACCCCGCTCGATCATAGGAGACGATGTAGACCCCCCGTGCCTGCATCAGCTCCTGCGCAGCGCAAATCCAGCTGCCGTTCAGGTTCCGCAAGGAGGAAGAGGAGGAAGAGGAGAAAGAGGAGAACCTGAGAGACGTTGAGGGAGATGTCCTTGGAGTCCCGGAAGCCATGGATGATGACGATCCGGTGGCGAGCCGCCTCCCTGGGAACGCCCCGCTCCCTGTAGGCCAGGTAGCGGCCATCGCTGAGCTTGACGCGGGGGGAGGTCACCGGAGGCCCGCCGGGGGAGCCGCAGATCCTCGGCGGCGGGGGCCGGAGCACGGGTCGGTAAGCCCATCCTGCCAGCAGCGCTGCCAACACCGGGACCAGAATCCCCGCTCTCGCCGCCATCACCGGGACCAGAACCCCCACTCTCTCTCTCTCTCTCTCTCTCTCTCGTTCCCCCGCCGCGAGGGGAAGTGGAGATAATGATCAGCGGACTAGCCGTCGCCCAAGTCCCTAGCCGCCGGCTGCTAATGGCAACGGTCGTAGGTGGCAGCGCTCGTCGACGGGGAAGCTACTGACAGCCACCGGATCGAGATCGGTGAGTGCATGGAGCTCGGATCAACGTCAGGAACAGTCTCAGAATACAAAAATCCTCCAAAACGCGCCACGTCGCCGGGAAGCTGATAGGGCCCGGGGTAATAGGGCTTCTGATAGGATAATTCTACTGATAGAGTGGGACAATACCCGTTCCCGGACCACAGTCAGCTGCACAGAGACAGAGAGAGAGAGAGAGAGAGAGAGAGAGAGAGAGAGAGAGAGAGCATTAAGAAGAGGCAGCGGAGCGGTGGGAGGAATCCCATAAATATGTAATCATCCTAACGCTGGGGATGAACGTCTGTCGCGCCCTATCAGAGAGGGAGTGGGTCTTCTTTGTCGAAATGTCCACCGAGGTGAGTCCAGTGGAGCTCCTTTTGCGCTGCCGCTCGGCCTCCTTCGTGGAGACTGTCAACTGTCGGAAGCCGTAGCGGCGCTTCTCCCGTCAATCTGCGGCCCCAGAACGTTCGCAGCCATCGTCTTTCTCCGTGTATGGGAGAGAGCTGCCTGCATCGGACGTCTGCTTTGGGTTTACGGAAAGAGTTGCCTGCATCAGACGGAGCATGTGGAAGGGCTCCTCGAAGGCTCCCTCCCGTTGGCGGACGTCTGTCTGTCGTCATTCCCAGTGAGGCTTACTTGGAGAAGTCAGAGCACCGGACCCAGCAGAGAATGCCCCTTCTCTCTCTAGAGAGAGAGAGAGAGAGAGAGAGAGAGAGAGAGAGAGAGAGAGAGAGAGGGAGAGAGGTTCCTGCAGCCTCACCCTTGTGTCTCGTCAATTTTGATTGGAATTATTAGTCTGCACCTGAAAAATTCGAGACCTCAGTGGTTCTGAACACGATAAATAGAGATGGGAGCCCGTCCGGGACACCCGTCAAAGACACATAAAACCCCTCCTCCCCCGAGCTCTGCAACAGCTCTCCCACTCTTCCGCGGCTATGGCGAGAACCCTGGAGCCTCTCGCTGTTGTCAGGGTGATAGGAGAAGTCGTCGACTCCTTCCGCCCCAGCATGAAGATGGTGGTCTCCTACAATGGCAACAAGCTGGTCTGCAACTGCCACGAGTTCTTACCCTCCACGGTCGCCGCCCGGCCCAGGGTCGAGGTCCAGGGGGGCGACATGAGGTCCTTCTTCACCCTGGTATACCCACTCTCCCCATCATCTTCAATTACAATCGCTCGTCTAGACGAAATCTGGCATCCTCATGTGCAGTGGCTCCTCTCCGGCTCTCTCGCAGGTAATGACAGACCCAGACGTTCCGGGTCCCAGCGATCCTTACCTCAGGGAACATCTGCACTGGTAAACCCTACTCCCGCCCTCCTCCTCCCATCAAGTGAGAAAACTTATAAAAGAAAGCAAGCTCACAGCGAGCGTCTGTGTTCATGAAAGTTGATGACTTCTCGCAGGATTGTGGCAGACATCCCCGGGACAACCGACGCCTCCTTCGGTGGGTCATCTCTACCTGAAATCCGCCTGTGTTTCTGTGGTTTCCCTGGCAGATGCAGAAGCCTCATAAGCACAGTGATGTCGAGGGACAGGGAGGGAGCTGGTGGGCTACGAGAGCCCTAGGCCACTCATCGGCATCCACAGGTTCGTCTTCGTACTCTTCAGGCAGGAGAAGCGGCTGTCAGTGGCGCCGCCATCCACCAGGGACCATTTCATCACGCGGCGGTTCGCGGAGGAGAACGACCTCGGCCTGCCGGTGGCCGCCGTCTTCTTCAACGCCCAGCGAGAGACGGCCGCACGGAAGCGCTAGAGCCTCCTGGTCCAAGCTTGTCATCTCGTCACAGAGAGCATGGATTCGGAGAGACCGAAGATTCCATGGCTTCTAACCGCGACCATCCGTCATCTCCGCCGCAGCCCGTTGGCCATCGTTGGCATTCTCTCCCTACTTAGCACCTCTCCCACCCATACGCGCATCTTCCTATCCCATCTAACTGAGCTTCATTGTGAGTGTAGAATTATATATCGACAAAGCTTTGGGAGGCTTCGGCACCAACTATCGCCATGTCGCTTCACATCTTCCTTTCCTTCTTCCTTCCTTCTGGACCAATTCTTCTACGATGGCTCCGCATGAGCTCCTGCTCCTCCTCCGCGGACACGACAGGAGTGGGCAGCTCTTTACTTCCACATGCGTAAGAGAAGCTCACAAGTCGGGGAGCTAGTGGAGTTTATGCATATCGGGGCCATGTGTGAACTGCTGCACATCGACAAGTTCATACCTTGAATGAGAATATTTTTCTCGCCGTACAAGATTTTAACATTTTGCAGGAAAATATTTTAAAAAATACAAAATTTATCGAGAATGAAAGGTGACGCATGTTCTATTTGTTAATAATCCGGGGAACTAACGAGTACCATGGGACAGCGACTGTCTATGGACGAACCATCTGTGTGCGTGGCTTAGGGAACTCACACATAGAGAGGCAGAGGGAGAGAGAGACGAAGAGAGAGAGAGAGAGAGAGAGAGACGTGGGGGTAACGAAGAGAGAGATAGCGTCCACCCCAATGGATCTACGCTCGATCTCCACAGGATAGATGGTCGAAGCATTCAGCGAGAGCGAGGGCAAAGCTTGGGGCCCGTCCGCTTGCCCCCCGCTCCCGGCGATCGCCCTGCAAGTCACCGGCGTCAAATCCACGGCTCCTTCGCTGCCCGTTTCAGTGAGAGCGCCGGCCCCCCTCCCTCCCTCCTTCCACCGTCAAGAGTAATGAATGTGCCCTCTCACCTTTCTAGTGACCCCTCCCTTCCCCTCTCTCTCTCTCTTCCGACAGAAGACGCTGGTAGGATGACGATAACGAGGTTACGTGAGGGAATGCAATCGACACCGACGTGGGATTTCCAAGGCACCGCGGGAGCGGGGAGGGCATCTAGTAGGGTGGACGCTTGTCGCCCTGGTCTCGTCCCTGTGCCGGGCCCCCGGCCCTCCCCCTTCGACAGCAATTCCCTCACTTCTCGAGGCCATGAAGTGAGTGAGGTTAGATGTCACAGAGCCCACCCCAGCGCAGACATCTCCGGTCTTTTCTTCCGGAGGGATCCTCTCTCTCTCTCTCCCCCTTTCTCTCTCTATTTTCTTCTCCGTAGATTTGCATGGGGCTGACTATTCGTCCCACACCCTCCCTCTCCCTCTTCCGCAGTAGACTTGCATGGGCCAAGACGACGTAGGAGGGCAGACAGGACCATCCCCCTCACGGGTTCTTCGATGAGAAGCTGACTGACCGTTTGAGTTCACGAATGGGCGGACAGGGACGCTTTTGACTATTAGAAGGGGAGACTAAAAGCTCAAACCCCGCCCATAAAATGGGCCGGGCCGATCCATTGCTTATTGGGCGGGCCCATATGTGCCTGTCAGAATCGCCGGGCCGACTCGGAGGTTTCCCCCTTGACTCGCCGGGTCACAATCGTCGTCGCAGCGGTGTCGTCGCAAGTTGCAGCGGAACCCCTCTCCGGCGGCTCAGCCAGCGGGGGCGATGGAAGGGGCTGTGATGGACGGCGGCAGCGGCGCCTCCGTGTCGGGCGCAGTGGCGGTGGGAGCCTGCTCCGCTATGTCTCTCCTCTATGTGGGGATCCTCTACGCCCCGGGGTTGATCCTCCGTCTGCCCCCGCCGAAGACAGTGAACAGCTTCCTGATCCGCCGTTTCATCTGCGTTGCCATCGCCTCGTTGATATCGATGCTCGCCTGCGCGATCCTTCTCGGGGTGAGGGCGTCGCCGCTAATGAGACCCCTTGTTCCTTTACAAAACCCGCACCTGAGAGTTTCCAGACGAGTCCACAGTGCTCTTGGGTCTGATCATTTATCCCTTTTGATGCGATTGCCATTCAGCTTTGGGGCTTCGATCCGGCGCCATCAATTTTCGGAATTTTCGGCATCAGACTGGACCATCTGGTATGGAATCCTGCTCTCATGCTGTGACGAGTAATGCCTCTTATTGATCATTCTAAACTGCGGTGTAATCGTCTTCCTTGAAGTGGCGAGCTGTCTTCATTCCCACCTTGTTGACCTCTCTCGTGTACACCGGATCCTTGGTGTCGAAAGTTGTGATCTTTTTTCAGTCTCCAGTCGAAGCCGAAACAAGCTCACGATGGAGTCTTATGGAAATCACAGGTCGACAGATCCTGGACAGCATCCTGAATGTCGGTTCTAATATGCTCTTTTGGCGTAGTTTTTTAGTGGTAAGTGCCTCCGTTGTGCCGGTAAGAAGTTCCTGCTCAAGCTGCTTTGAATGCTCTTGTACATTTGCCTGTCCCAGTAGGCGCTTCCTGTGTGTCTGTGTGCTACTGCAGTAGAATGAAGTTGTCATCACAGGGATGATGCCTGAAAGTTCTCCCATGAAGCATTCGTTGAAACACGGGAAATTATCTGTGAGTCGTCGTCATTTTGGTTTCATGTCATCATTCTGCAACAAGTCAACCTTTGGCCAGCTTAAGACTTGGGTCGCAACGGCTCCAGAGATTTTGGGAAAAACTTTAGCCAGTTGTTAGAATGGTGCCCACTTCTCATTTTCCTAATGACATTTGAGGCCAGTTGATGGGTAAAGCGTCCTGAGGTAGTTCGCCTTTTTAAGTTGGTCTAGGAATTCAATGCACTGGATAGATTTTGAATCAGTTCGACGATTCTATTTATTTCTGTGGAAACATTAAAATTGATCGGACTCACTTCTTTAATTCATATAGATATTGAGATACTGATAATATTTTGTTTTTTGTTTTCCTTTCAATCACATTGTAGTTTTTACTATGGGAAAATTTTCGTTTTTTGTGTTTTCTTTTTTTTTTTCTTTGGGGGCGGGGAATTATGTGGTTGTTCTTAACAGTGGTGCTGAATAATTAACTCTGTTTCATCTCTCTCCCGAGAGACCTCATTCGTTATCGTATTCTTGGGCAGGCACCAGTTACAGAAGAGATTGTTTTTAGAGCATGTATGATTCCTCTGCTTCTTTGTGGGGGATTCAAGACTCTTAGTATCATATTTTTCAGCCCCATCTTCTTCAGCTTAGGTAAACCTTTGGTCAATTCTTTTAGGAAACCTTTAAACAAAAATAATTATCTCTCTTTCTCGGTAAACTGCTGAATTTGTGGAGTGCAATAATGTCATTGAATTTTTTTTATTAGTTGAAAGACGACAAGATTTATTAGTGTAAAAAACGAATTTGAATAGCTTATCTTCATCACGGCTCGATGGTCTTTATCCTCTAGTGATGGGGAACTGCCGCACACATTCAAATTCTTTCTCAATGATCAAGAAATGGCCGCTTGAAGTCCACTTTCTTTCTCGTTTTCTAGCTGGTAATGTCCGTCTTGGATCGCCAGGCTTAACTAAGGTCCAGAGTTGCACTTTCCATTCCCATCAAGTTTTGATTTTAGTATTTTTTGCTATCCCAAATTTTTTGGTCCATGCCTCGCATTAGGGTTCCCGCAGAATTTACAGGCCCTGCTGTAAATCTAGTCCGCATGCAAGAGATGGCATTCTAGCGAGATCTGCTTACAAGGCCATAGTAGTTGACTAGAATAGTTTATTTGATGCATTACGGCGTGATGGAGCAGACTTACCCGCCAACTTGGTAGAAACGTTATATCTGGCCTTTCTTTACGCCCTTTTATTGCCTTTATGGAACCACCTTTAGTAATAAGAAAGCTCATGTATTCGGTTCTTCATCTGAAAGTTACTCATCCAACGTTACAGAGTTAATCATACTTTGGTGTCTTCCCAGCTTACTCCTCTCTAGACTGCTCTTCTTTAATGAGTATACTAATCCTTTTCCTCTCCTTCCAGCGCATCTAAATCACTTTCTGGAGCTGTATTGCCAAAGAGGATACAGCTTTCTCCGTGCTTCCATGGTCGTTGGTACTTACTCTTTCTTGCTGATCTACCACTTGGGTTCTGCTTTTAATATGGTTGCAAAGAGGATATTGCAAAATACTTTTAATATGGTTCCCGGATTGAGTTATGGTAGCGTTGATTATCACCGCTCTCTCTCTCTCTCTCTCTCTCTCTCTCTCTCTCTCTCTCTCTCTCTCTCTCTCTCTCTCTCTCTCTCTCTCTCCCCTCATTCAGAATGCTTCCATTGCAAGTGCCATGGGGTCATGACGCCATAGGCCCCTAAGTTTTCTCCCCCGTGGAGACGGATCTAGCCGCTTGGGATACATAGCCCGGCCATCCCATTTTTTTATATTCATTTTTCCTCTCAGGGGCCGCTGCCCGTTTATTTATCTGCGTAGTAATGATCTTTGCCCGCAGGTCTCCAGCTTGGCTACACTGTGATCTTTGGAGGGTACGCGTCGTTCCTATTTCTTCGTACAGGTTCGTCGTCTCCCATAGATCCTTTTATCAATCTACGTCGGGGCGCTTTTATCTTTGGGCATTTCTTTGGCGCTCTATGAAACTACACCAGCTGCCGGGTTGTCTTCTCCACCGGCATCTGTGAGCTGCGCTCTAGTGAAAACTTTCTCGCACATTCCACAGATCACCAGGGGGCAATGACATAAATATTTGATGGGCCCGAGCAGGTTCAAGAACCGTTCGGGCTCAACAACACAGAACGAACTACCCCACAACACAAAAATCTCTTCTTTTTTTTTTCTTTGGATTAGTATTGCGGACGAAATTCGTAAACATGGACGCCGTTTGTTTAGCAGGGAACTTGATATGCCCCATCATGGCTCACGTATTCTGCAACATGATGGGCCTCCCCGCTGTATCGTCCTCTCAGGCGAAAGGTCAGCGGCGACGTACGCTCATCTTATATAATACTATATATAGTACTATTATATCTATAACGCTGATGTATAAGCATGCATGCATCTTCTTCTTTCCAGGGTTGACGAGGGTCGGGTTCGCGGTTGGTGTGGCGGGCTTCCTCCTGGTTCTCTTTCCTTTGACCAGCCCTGATCTGTACAACGAAAGCCTAGAGGAGTGTAGGTGTTGGCACGGCCGCTGCGGCTGGGACTGAGCTTTCCGGCGTCCCATCGTCACCTCAGAAACTCTCCCCGTAATAAATGGCCTACCAAATGGGTGATGTTGGTGGTCCCTCCCTCCTGTTGTCTCCATTTATTGCGAGAGAGAGAGAGGACTTCTGGTGTTCTTTCAGTTGTATGGTGGAGGAGGAGCGTGATCCCCAAGCGTGGCCGCAGAAGGGCAGAGTGGTAGGCGACCTTCAGTCGGATAGACACCTACTAAACGCGACGAAGGAAGTGGAGCATGCCACGCAATGGAGACATCTGTCGGTCCCTTATTCGGCTGGGCTCGCCCTGTCAGGCCAGGCGGCGCCAGAGACAAGCGGCGCCGCTATTTGCGCCAGTGACGCTGACCGGCCCCCAACACTGGCCCGACAGCGGTGGGGGTTCCAGTCGGCATTGCGTAAAACGCTCGCTGTCATAATCCGGCGAACGCGCCGATTCTTGAGGACCGGAGAGGCCTTGCGGGGAGACCCGCCGATGGACAGCCGTCATGTTTTCGTCGTGGCTTGAGCCTCGGAGGTGGTTGCTGGCCAATCGAAATCGTTCACATGGATGGAATTATTTAGTTGGTCCTGATTGAGCTCCAGAATTAGACGGAGGAAGAACGGGACCGATCCAGCTCGGATAATATCCACTGGAAAGTACGATTTTTCTCACGACGTGAATCATCACGTGATACATATCTCTCTCTCTCTCTCTCTCTCTCTCTCTCTCTCTCTCTCTCTCTCTCTCTCTCTCTCTCTCTCTCTCTCTCTCTTTCCCTTCCAGTGTTGCTGCGGGTTCCCTCCCCCCATGCCTCAGCGAGTGCCCAAGCCCGATCTCCACCCTAGTGAAAGCCATCCGGAATCAAGCCGGGCTTCAATTGGCCCCACCTGCAGGCGTTCCCCCCGAAGAAAAAGTGCGCGGCGCATTTTTTTTTGCTCGGGGAAGCCAAAGAAAGGACGGCCGCCATCCGCCGCAGGGATCTACGCCGCTGATCCGGGTGGCCCTCAAGTTCCTTTACACGCGTTGGAGAAGAAAACGGCGATCACAAATGACACGTGTTTGTTCTTGCGCGGTTCTAATCCTAGTACCATATCATACCTGTCGATTTTTCCCAAGGCCATGCTTGGGTTGGCGCCGCTGGGACAGGTTCGCTTTTGGTTGCCCGTTTCGATTTTGCGGCGGCCGCCACGCCCCCCGCCCACCTCCCCAGTGGCTGTCTTGCTCTTGGCTACGCCATGCCACATGGACATTCAAATGCATCGACGTCGACCAACCCACTCATAGATTCCAGAAACGTGGTGGGTGCGACAATGAAAGATCGTTTATCGTGAAACGGCGCAAAAATATTGGTTTCTTTACTGCTTAGAAATAATTAAAGACTTTTTAAATACAGTTGCATGCATGCATGCATATACAGTGTGTTGGGTATTGAATTTTTTTGTCTACGTGACGATGGTGGACCCTCCCAGTATTAGGGCATGTGATGGAACAAGTCGGGTACCTGTGTATGAGTAGCTGCTTATACTTAGCCGACTTGATGGACGATGCAGGTAACACATAATCCGCTTATTAAGCATAAACTATAGTAGGACGACCGCTTAAAATCCATCCACAAATTTTACAGACCTGGGACCCACGGGGGGATCCTGAAAAGGACAGAACTTCGGTATGGTCAACGTCCAAGGGATTGATTCGTTGGCCGGCAAAGCTCCTCGCCCCCGTCTTCGGTAGAAAATCCAGAGTAATCGACGAAAATCAGCGGGAGTTCAAAGGATGCACGGAATAGAGACAGGAACTGGTTAGTCAACGCGGTGACGTAATTGCGCCTCAGGTCGTCCGTTGATAGGATCGGAAGGGATGGGATTGACGCCTGGCGCGAATGATCTGTCCCGGCAGCCCGATCCCAGGTGTCTTGGCCTCAACGCTCGACCATAGAAGCTCATCCGAAGGCAGAGGATGGGGAGCCTGTGGACTCCTGCCCGCCCAGTCATTGTCCTCTTTCGCCTCACGGGTCCCCCTGCTCATCTGTGTCCGTAGTAATTGTTTTATCACGGTGTCATCCTGGACCATGCATTCCACGCTTTGTTTATATCGACTGCTCCTTCTCTGGCCGCCCGGAGATCAGATAGGATTTAGCACGTGCGGCTGCGTCGGGTAGGAGAGGATCGGGTGATTGATTGAATGGTTCAAAGAGGATGGAGAAGAAGTAGTCGGCCGTATGACTGAGCTGGTCTTAAGTTGATGGGAGGAATTCGTCGGCGTAATTAGTCGCTAATATGTGTTTTGAGATTAATTGATTTTCATGTTCGCCGAGACTTTGTCGTCGGACGGCCTCTCTCTCTCTCTCTCTCTCTCTCTCTCTCTCTCTCTCTCTGTCCTTTCAAGCACGAGTTACCCATGTGAGAAAGGATGGGCACCTCTCGCGCTTAAAGGGGGAGCTGCCCACCCCATCCTCAACGCCGGCTCGACAACATCCTCCATCGACAGCGGTGATGGAATCCCTGACGCAGCCCCCAAAACTGCAGAGCTCCATATCCCTGGCGTTCTTCTCCTTCGCCGCCGTCTTCCTCGTCTTCTCTCTTTTGCTGGTGGTGCTCCGGTGGCGGAGGTGGTGCACCTGCGACATCTGCTGCGCATACATGTCCTCCAGCTGGGCCGACGAGGGCTTCGAGAATCTCGTCGACTGGCACGCCCACCTCCTCCGCCAATCGCCGACGCGCACCATCCACATCCACGTGCTCGGCAACACCATAACTGCGGAACCGGCTACCGTTGAGCACATGCTCAAGACCCGGTTCGACAACTACCCCAAGGGAAAGACCTTCTCGTCCATTCTCGGCGATCTCCTCGGCCGCGGCATCTTCGCCGTCGACGGCGATTCCTGGCTCTTCCAGCGGAAGATGGCCAGCCTCGAGCTCGGCAGCGTCTCCGTCCGCTCGTACGCCTTCCAGATAATCTCTGGCGAGCTCCGCCACCGCCTCCTCCCCCTGCTGTCGTCCGTTGCGAACTCTCCCCACCAGGCAGGAAGCTGCTCCGTCATCGACTTGCAGGACGTGTTCCGCCGCTTCTCGTTCGACACCATCTGCAAGATCTCTTTCGATGTCGACCACAGATGCCTGGAGCTCGGTCAGCCGCTATCGGAGTTTGCGGTTGCCTTCGACAAGGCCTCGAGGCTGTCCGCTTCACGGGCCCTCTCGCCCTCGCCTCTTGTGTGGAAGCTGAAGCGCCTTCTCAACCTGGGTTTGGAGAAGGAGCTCAGACGGGCTATCCGTCTTGTCGACGTCCTGGCACGGGAAGTCATCCGGCAGCGGCGGAACGGTGGGGCGTCGGCCTCCGGCAGGGACCTCCTCAGTCGTTTCCTCGGTTCCACAGACGACGAGCAGTACCTCCGGGACATCGTTATCAGCTTCCTTCTCGCCGGCCGCGACACCGTCGCCTCTGGACTCACCGCTTTCTTCTTCCTCCTCTCCAAGCACCCCCACGTGGAGGCCAAGATATTGGAAGACATAAGCCGAGCCACGGCCAGAGGAGGTATCGAAGATGAGACTTGTGAGGAAGGAGGAGTTTCAAAGGAGCGAGAACCGACTTTCGAGCAGCTCGGGAGGATGGAGTACTTGCACGCGGCTTTGTACGAGAGCATGCGGGTTTACCCGCCGGTGCAGTTCGACTCTAGGTTCGCCGTGGAGGATGACATCCTCCCTGATGGCACCTTCGTTCGGAAGGGCACTCGTCTGACGTACCATGCTTATGCCATGGGACGAATGGAGGAGATATGGGGAGAGGACTGCTTAGAGTTCCGGCCCGAGAGGTGGTTCGATAAGGATGGAGTCTTCATGCCGCAGAGCCCCTTCAGGTACTCAGTCTTCCACGCTGGCTCGCGGATCTGCGTCGGCAAGGAGCTGGCGGTGACGGAGATGAAGAGCGTGGTGGCGGCGGTCGTCCCGCGGTTCAGAGTGGAGGCCCTTGTCGACGGTCCTACTCCCAAGTTCGCGTCTGGGCTCACCGCTTCTATCGTCGGAGGCCTCCCTGTCGTCGTCCGGGCCCGCCACCCCACGGAATGCAGATCAGGATGATGGAGGCGGGCGGTCAGCCAGCCAACTGGGACCTCCATTCTCATAGTCCAGCAGGGGGTCTTTTATTCTATAAGATGTAGACCGTTGCAGAAACCCCCTCTCTACCGGGAGGTCTCGAACGATTCCAGCCAAGCCGAACAATAATAT
Source organism: Spirodela intermedia (assembly GCA_902729315.2). Classification (NCBI taxonomy): domain Eukaryota; kingdom Viridiplantae; phylum Streptophyta; class Magnoliopsida; order Alismatales; family Araceae; genus Spirodela; species Spirodela intermedia. The sequence goes on along the minus strand of LR746271.1, from coordinate 150,939 downwards.
CCGCCGGACCTTGCGAGGTTCCGACCAGAACTACGTTACTCCGATCTCCGTCTTCTGTTCCACGTTCGTCATTATTGTGATTATCAAGAAGATCAACTTTAAATAACTCTGAGGGGTCTTCAGAGTCGTGTAAGAAAATTATTTGAGGCCAACTTTATGCGATGCAAAAGTAGACCCATCTCCACTCTCGTCCACTCAGAGGTTTTCTACTCGAGAGGGATATCACTCTCTGGTGTGATCTCTCAGGGCGGGCATTCAACTGAAAACGAGCCATCGAAGTATCGTTTAGGATTGGCGAGATACGGGCATAAGAGAATCCAAGGTTCTAAGCGAAGAATACTTCTTATAACCGCGACAGCGGGAAATCAGCGTCTGTTTCAGAGCTTTAATGACCTCGATGCGGACCCCGCCTTCTCTTGGGATGTACCATGGAGGGTTTTTAAACATCTGATCGTTTTCATTACTTGGACTGTCGGAGTATGTCATTACTATGCTAAATAGTGTTGTCGAATGTAAAATCGGATTATCTCATCGGTTTCAAAATCATCGAGAAAGCAGTTCTCCGACATCGGGTAGAGTTTCTGGATTTAAAAAGAAAAGGAGTTCTTGTTTCTTGCACTTCAGTTTAGTTTTCGCAAAAAGTTAGATTCTCCAAAGACGAAATTTCCGTTCATGTCACTGTATTTGGTGACATCTTCGTCGACGGGAACGTTAAGAAAAGTAGCAGTCCAAGATTTGGACAGGTACGATCTGCATGAATAGCTTGCTTCAGAGGGGAGTAATGGGAGGGCCTCTCAACACGGTAGCTGGCCACCTCATCTGTGGAAGGCGGTCCTATCTTCCAGATACCCTTCGAAGTAAGATAGCGGCCCGCTGCAGGAGATGACCTCGGAGGTTTTCTACGCATCAGGCCTACCGTTCACCCGGAGTTCGAGGAAAGTATCCACGCCAGCAATGGAGAATCGGCGGAGGCCCCGCCCTTTGCCGACAGATGGAGTCGAGCCATCGCACGCCGCTGCCGCTGTAGCTCTCAGTTTCCAAACGGGATGGCTTTCCCGGAGAGAACGTAAATTGATTGGGAGAAGAAAAAGTGAACAAGCACGAGCGGCATGTGGACTACGGATCCCCATCCCTCTTCCCACAACATGTCCTCGTCGTGTGCGCCAAGAGGAGAGACTGCAACTTGCCGTATCGGTCATCCGCTGTCGTCGCTTTCTGCCGGGCTGGCGAGCAAGGTCCCGTGAGTGCAACTTGCCTCCTCTCCCGTCTTCCAGAAGATATGTCGCACGCGCGCCTTCAACTTTTTATGAGATCGTGGAAGGTGGTGCACTACTTTGTCGACTAGTGGAAGCTTCACAGAGAGAGTCCGGTTCAGACAACCCCTCGATTCTGGTACTGACATCGTGAGAGAGATGGATATAGATCTCCATTGAGAGAGAGAGAGAGAGAGAGAGGGAGAGGGTCCGGTCGTGTTTTGAAGCGCGGATTTACGTACCGAGCAGTCGTTGCACTGGCGTTATGGTAGACGCAAAAAAGGCTTGATGTGCATCCGTATACGCCATATAGGTCCCGTATTTCTATTATATCGGGCAAATGGGGGTTGTCTAGATATGGCTACTTGAGGAATGGGTCTGAAGACGGTCTGCGGTCATTTGATGTGCTTGAGTCAATACTCCGTGACTAAGTCGACGTCGTAGGATGCGTGGTCGCGAAGTGCCGAAAGACGACCCAGTCAAGAAAGGAGGCAGAAGTCTAACCTAGAAATGGACGACTCTTGGGAATAACGAAGCGGCAAAGAAATCATGATTGTTTGACCGATAGAAAATCTCGATATTATGGCAAGTCGGGAAATTGTGTGGGTCACTTGCATTTGGAAAAGTCAACGTAGATCTTCTCGCCGATTGCGATCTCCTCTTTCTGACACGATTATCGAACTAATCGTGGACTGAGGGCACTTCCCGGTATGGGCCGCATGTTCGAGAACTGCCCAGAAGAAAAGAAAGATACACCACATATTTATTCGAGCATGGTCTCGAGTAATTATGGAGCGTATTAGAGGAGGGTTTCAAACCCGAGGAAGGTCGAGTGCGCTATTGCACTTCTAGAGTAACTACATATATTATTAAACTCTTAGAAAGATGATGCGGGATATGGATAGAGATCGCCACCGTGACACAAGCAGGACACCGAGCCCACGTGATAGTCTGGCTGATCGAGCATCGAGAATGAATTGAACAGGAAGATCGGGTCGCCCGTCGCCCATCTTGGTCACCGCAGGTTGGGGACGGCCATTGCTCCATCCCCGCCGAGGTCGAGATCTAAGCAACATTTACGAGGTGGGAGGGAGGGAGGGGCACCAGGGGGGGAGAGAGCAGTGTTGATGCCGATGGCGTCAGTTCAAACAGCAGTCATCGGCAGGACGAATACTTTTAATCTTTCACGTAAAGTAAGGGAAGTGTTTCCAGAGCGAGACAAATTGGCGGTGGCCGGGAAGAAGGACGAGCGACGACTTTTGGGAGCAGGTTCGCACGTGTTTGACGTGGTTTGCCAAGTCCTTTTTTGCACGTTTGAGTAACCTCAGCTCAACATGGATTAAGAATATTCTAAGATACTACCGGAGCCAACTTGGAATTTTCCCCTAGATAATGCTTACATTAACATAGGTCATTAATGCCAAAAAGTCAACTTTCCTCTCTCTCTTAACTCCAACTCCTTATCGTTCGAGCGGTTGGACCGTCCGATTAAAAGTGGGTAGTAATTAATGGAGTGGACTCGTCTTTATGTTGGTATATTTAATCGTGATAAATAATACACGATTTCATAAAAAAAATCTTAACATGCTCCTCACACTCGAGTAAAGAATTCATTGCGACTTAAAAATATTTTGATCATCCAACCTTGTAAAATTAATTGGCAGCGAGCGGAGTTGGGTCATCTTCGTAATCAAAGATCTTTGGTTGTTGATGACGATCATACTGGTGCATGGGCAAGTCATCACTGCACGCGTAAACCGGGTTATACAATCTGTCTCGCGATCAACGCAAAGAGATGTGTGGACCCAACCGGACGCCACACTTCCAAGTCTGATTCGTTGTGTTCTTCTTCGGACACTTCCGGCGTGCGATGTATCGGAATGAACAAGAGCCCTATGAAGTCTAAGGCGTGGGCTCTGAGCCTCGAGGGGTTTCTCAAGATTATTCTTAACATGCAATCGATCTTCTATTCGTCGGACATTGTTCGGGTTTAGAGGGTAGGTGGTCTCTCGAGGCTCGAAAACATTCGAAACAGTGTGAGAATTCTCAACAAAGTCCCCCCGTTTCTACGAAAACTACCATACTTTTACTTCCCAAGTGGATCGCATCTATCATGGGGTTGTCAGTCTAAGGTTTCCTTGCAAAGGGGGCACGGCCTGACGTAAGCGGCGACGCGTTTTTTGTGGGTGCCCAGAACCTCGTTCCAGCAGCATGGGTGTCACGGCACTTCTTTCGCTCAAAGTTGATCTCGACGGTCCTTCTCACGGGGAACCCATCTCGAGATAGGAGCATTAAAAGTCTCCGGCGGAAGATCTCTATAGCATCGGAGTAGCCGAGATGCCTGAACCAGGGCCGGATTCGCGGCCTGGGGAGGCGGCAAAATGGAAGGTCAGCAGCCGGCGCATGCTACGGACCGTGATAAACACGGAGACCTCAGTGGCACCAAGCGGCACCGACGATGTTTCCTCCCCACCTCCAGGGCATGGAGAGGCCTTCCCCTGTGAGCGAGCGTCTCCAGACGCATACACGTGGGGCCCGAGAAACAGATTGATGGAAGGGAGCTATCCGAGCATAAGAAGACGGTGCTAGAGATGGCGACGGCTGAGCCGTAACGTAAGTGTGCTCGAAGATGGAGCAGAGCCGGAGTCCTTCACAGAGCCTGCTCCGGCTCACCAGCCCCGTTCAGCCACTCCATCAGGGCCACCGTGGAGCAGCAAGTGGGAACGGGGCCTGCGGCAGCTGCAGACGTCGCGATCATGGCCGATCCTTTTCGCATCTCGGTGCCATTCGCTCAGTCGGTCGCCGACGACGGCGGAAGGGACTTCAAAAGTCAAAGACTCATCACTGAAAGAACGACTTCCCCCACCCTTGACACGTGCCGAAATACTGAGCACATGGAAAGAGGCGGCGCGATCGGGCACGTGGCGCCGAATTAGCCCCTCTACTCTTTGGGATACCGACGGCGGCCGGCAAATTGGGAGAGGCCGCAGAACGTCGTGCCAAAATGATGGACTCTGATAAAGATTTGGGAGCCCAAGGGGCTACTTGGGAAATAGCAAAGCGGCCCGTAACGCGCGGCCAGAAAAGCCCACTGAAGGCTTTTCGCTACGACGAGCTCCACGTCTGCTTGTGCATCCCCCGTTGACCCGGGCCTTCGGTCGCTCATGCCCACCAAGACTTCTTGATTGAGGTTTTTATCGTAGGAAGACTAATCGTCTGAAAATGATCGGTTGGATACACAATCATATGTTAATAATATTATATCCACACTGGCTATGGGGCTGCTCTCAAGACCTCGCGGATCATCGTCTTGTAACGTTGCGGGGGGGGACGCTCGCGAGGCGTTTGCTGTCAGCCCATTGCAGGCACTTGCAAATATATGCGGCAAACTTTTCTTCATTCTTGTTGTATCAGGTTACCGTCAGCCCCATTTGTCTTTGCTGTCTTCTTGTAGTCCCCGTCTGGGTTTTTGGTAGGGTAGGACGAAGCCTGCGGAAACTTCAAAGAGGGCCGGGCCAACTGATGATGCAGAACCCACCCTGTCCTCCACCCCCACCTCCACCAAGAAAACCTGAAACAACTTATTGTGCCGTGCCTTCTCTCGTGCTCCGTCGCTGTGGCCTACCGCGTGCAGGCCATCCCATATCCGCTGGCGCGGCGGCTGTGGCACTGCATCGTCGTCCTTGGCGTCCCCATGTTCTCGTGCTCCTTTCCCATCTTTTCGACCGCCGCAGCTCCGCCGGCCTGGAATCTGGCGGCGAGACAGTCGGTGGAGAATATGCCCGACGTGGCGAACTCCTTCTCGCCGCCGAGGACCGGCACCGCCACGTCCATCCTGGCTCTGCTGGGGTTGTTCTTCCGGTAGGTCTGTCCCAAGATGCCGTGGACGTCGTCCGTCAAATTGTAGAAGGTGAAAACCAGGTCCAGGTGAGCGAAGCAGTCCTCGTCTGTGATGTTGTACCCATGGCGCTTCGAGTCCTCCTCCGTGATGGGTACCACGACCGCATTTATGGCGAACTGGGCGACGACCCCCACCGCCACGCCGTTGGCATCTCGGGTCCTCGTGAGTGATATGTGCGGTGCAGTCTGGCTATGCCACTCGGCGCCCTCCGCGGGAGGGAGCTTGATGGGCTCGCCGTCGAAGGCGAGCTCAAGGCGGTCAATGGCGTCGTCCCAAGCTGCTGTCTTCCGGGCGCCGACGAAGAGGTGGTGGCCGGGGAAGAGGACACCGAGGGATTGCACCCAGGTGAAGTCGCGGTTGTTGGCCCCGACGCGTTTGCCGATGAAGTGGGCGTTGATGTGGAGGTGTCGGTCGGTGACGAGGCAGAAGTCTCGGTCCCTCTGGCCGTGGAAGTAGAAGGTTATGCCGTCGCCGCCGATAAAACGGGGGTCCTGGCACACCGCCCCCGGCCGGTCACAGTCTTCGTTACGGTATGGAGAGACGAGAGCGGCATCAGCGATCCCACACTCGCATAAAAACGTAAGTGTAGAGAGAGAGAAGATGAGCAAGATCATCTCTTGCGAACTTTGATTATGAAGGTGAAGATGCCAGGGAGAGGTGCCAGAGTGAGATCGTTATATGATTTAGAAGCCACGGAGGCTGGAAGAGGACATGGAGAACACGTCAAAGGTGAAGGAGAGAACTTACTGCAGACCGGCTTGCAGAGGGTGCAGTCCATGAAGCAGCTGGTGGGACACCCCACGGGGCAGCGGGCTCTGACCTGGAAGCAGGACGGGAACTGTCGCAGCGTGCAGGTCACCGTCCGACGGCCGGGGGGAAGAGACAGCGGGGGCCTGACGAGCGGAGCAGCCACCTCCAAGGACTGAGCCGACGTTGTTGCTCCCATGGAGAGCAGAACGAGGGAGTAGAGAAAGATGGGGAAGCAACAACTCTTAGATGAAGCCATTGTTCAGACCGCGGATGGAAGGCCAGCTTTACGTGTAGTCTCGGCGATGCCTCTTCTGCGACAACGGTTGTCTACAGTTATAGGAAGAGGGGGGAAGAGAGAGAGGTAACGCATACGAGTTGCTGGAGGGAACTCCTGGGCAGTGAATCGTGAAGTCCATGCTAACGGCAGCGGCGTCTCGCAAGGTTCGACGCCTCCGGAAATGAGCATCACGCCGCAGAGACCTCGGGCCAAGGCACAACGTGTGGGGAGGCAAGACCCGACAGAAACGGAAACTACCACCCATGCAAACCAACAGTCAAATTGTGGAGCAGATTTCTACTGCAAGAACAGCGTGGGATCACAGCGTGGGATCTATTCTGAACCAGAGAACGGGGGCAGGGGAAGGAACGAGGAGCGAAGGAGCAGCGGAAAGAGAGAAGAAACATGGGAGAAGCGAAGAGGATCAAGAGCAAAACAATGACGGAAAAGCTCCTTATATTCCACGGCCTCGCTTACACTGGTCGTCGCATAGATCCCTCCCTCCCTCCCTCCCTCCAATCGAGCATCAACTCTCGAGGCCCTCTCATGGACCCCGGGACTGTGCCTGGAGGTTGGTCTCCCTTGTTGGCTGACTACGGTCTATTAGCAAACAAAACAGGTTCCCCCGCCAGGAGAGTGTGCTAGGTTCTACAGCTCTCTCTCTCTCTCTCTTGCTAGAAGTCTAACTTCACAGAGCCTCCTTGTATAAAGCCTTGAGCGGTATATAGGATGCAGCGGGAGGCTGACCACGGCCTCCCTGACCTCGCACGTCCTGTATTGTGTAAACTGTGTAAATGAGTATCAAATGGCTCGGGGCGACGTTGAGCCTCAGCTCTTCCTACCTCGCCTGGCCAGCTCCTTCCTTCTCTTTCGCGCCTCAGTCGCTGCCGATTGCGCCACCAACTTCCCACGAGCACGGCACGGTCCCCGCCATCCCTCTGGCTGCACTTCCTCTGATTCTCTCTTGACATTCACTACTTGAGACGTCCCTGACGTCGGACCTCCTGCCTGGGTTGACCTCGAGATCCTCGCATCGTCTTTGCCGAGATCCTCGGTGCTCTTAGAACTCAAGCAACCCGGCTGCATCTCCTTCTCCCTCTCCTTGGGACCTTCTTCACCTCCGCCGTGAGCGGAATAAGCAGACCATGACGCGGGCGGGTAGTAAACCGGAAAGAGCCAGGGAAACTGAGGCACTAACGTGCCCGAAGTTTGGAGAGAACATGCTCCTCGAGCACGGAAGAAGCTGGCATGCTGAGAGTCGTGACACGTGGAACTCAAAAGCTTAGCAGTCTGAAGTTCTGCGGAATGTTGTGGCAGAGGGGAGATGCCAAACGCCACCAATGAGCTGATGGTTGATGAGGGAGTTGGTGACTCTGGCTTAATAGAAGCTGAACCCGATGGATCTTCCTTCACCTCAAAGTTCAACCTAGCCATCTGAATGAAGTGATCACCAGTGAGAGGAGCTTGATCTATGAAAGAAAAAAATCCGCAGAAAAAGAACCCGTAGATGGGACCATGCCTCCCCAGAAAGATGCCGGAAACTTCTCTGATTGACCAAATTACCTGCTCCCTCAATCGTATGTTTGTGCCTCTAAGTGACGAATATTCTTCCATAAGTAGTGCCTTTTCCTGTTCAGATGCCACATACATATTTGAATGAGCTACGTAATCGTCCACATCATCGTAATTTCGAGGATGAATGTAGAGAACATGCTTTCTTGCAAAATCGAATTTTTTTAGCACAGCTTGTGTTTTTCTAGAGTATCCTGCAGTTAAAGGTTAAAGTAAATCCAGATCATCTGTGGCGTGCTTCTGCTGATTAGAGAATCCCCTCTGAAAATCTAAGGTAGAATGATCCCATCCATAAGAGCACAGAAGACGCAGATATATCAACGATAATGGGATAACATAGCCATGGAGGTGCCCGGCTGGATCTCTCAGCATGAGGTGAATCGATCCAGCATGAACTGATGTTCATAGAATTAATAAAAGCAGGAAAAAAAGATGACCAAGTAAAATTTCGAATGATATATTTTTTTACCATTTTTATTTTTTCGTTCTCCAGTGATAATTCAGAAGCCCTTTTCGCCAACTCTTCAAAACGAGCCTGCCAACCAAGAAAATGAAATTACAAACCAGTTATGCAAGAGAAGGAAAAGAGGCAATCCCTGGGTGGTGATGAATCCAGCCACCCCGAACCCACAGCTCTGACCATTAAATGACCGGCATGATATCCGAAAGCCCCTGCTTCTTTCCAGAAATAAATAATGGGCATTGGAATGCCGCATTAAAATTTACTCACCAGTGTAATTAAAATTTAAAATGCATATTATACACATATTGGTTTGGCTTCTCTTACTGCTACTTTACTGCCTCAGAGACAAATAATAATTTATGAGTACAGATTGGAGCTGACCCTCACAGATTAGGATTTGAGCATAGAGAATTTACTTTTCGATAACATTACTGGTATTTAATATAAGATGCAATAAGTCACCAACTGGGGTCACCTAAGACGAAATTATGTGAACCCGGCTCAACTGGGCAAGGGTGTGCTGTCAGAAGCACAGCTTAAATCACTAACAAATCCAATCAATTGTTGAACTAAAAATATGACATGTGCACAAGAAGAACATAACCTGTCTCCTGAAAATAGTCTTTCTCGCTGACTCTCTGTTTGCCAGCACTCTGCGCAATCTTTTTGCCTCCTTCTCAGCCTAAGGATCAAAATTACTTTACAGATCACATACATTGTATCTTTTCCATGACGAAGAAATCATGAATTTTATTTTACCTCCGTTAGGGTTTGCTTCCCCCGGCTTTCACAAGAAGAAAACATCCTTGATGGGCTTCCAGATGTTTGTTCGAGCCCAAAAGCATTTTCTGTATCTATTTTCTTTGTTTCCATACACTCGCTATCCTCCCCGCATGAGGGATTTTCCTGTGCACCGGAAGGCTGAAAATTGAAAGGAAAATACTAAGAAGTCCGAATCTTTTCCATTCTAAATATGTCTCTGGAGAATAAGAAGCTTAAATAACAGATCGCTTTGCCCATGAGAAACATAATGTTCATGAAAAGAAAAATCCAAACCATTTAAGGTCGATGCAAAATCAGCATCTAACCTGCACGAGATTGACATAGACTGTTGTGTGACATTAAAACGAGTGAACAACTAATGATGGGAATTTTAAAATATGAACTGCATGTGTATGTTTTTACAAGTTCCATAACTATGGCATTTACTTATGCTGGTACAATCCATTCCATCACACAAAAGAAAAAGTGTTTTCTTTGCAATGATATTCAGAGAATCCGATACTCTCCCATTTCATGAAACTTTTGAGCATCAATGCTCCATAGATTATAATTAATTTTTACTAGATGAATAAAGAATAATCCACATACAAGATTGAAATTCATGTTTTGTTCTCAAGCAATCCAAGATTACATCTTTGTGAGCGACAGAAGCAATCCATGATTACAATCTAGGAGTTCTTAATGAGAAGCACTTTAAATATGGGATTAGCTCAGAAGCTCACTTAATTTCCGCTCCAATCGGAATCTATAATTTCTAAAAAAATATATAATTTTCTCCAGCAACAGGCCATAGAAATAGATCTCGATAACGAAGTACTCATTGCTTGATTCAATACTAGCACTTTCTTCACATCGTCCAATGCAATATCTTCCATCATCAGAAACAGGTCATAGAACATGAGGGGGTATGTAAACAGCAGACGGGCTCCTCCATGTAAGATAATTTGCTTTCCTTTTCCGCTGGATTCTTTAACTATCCCAGTAAAATTCTGGTTCGATAAAAGAAACCATTTGAAGATACAAAATAAAAGGCATTTCAAAGTAAACCAACCAAACGAGTTCTTACCCAGGAACCGAACAGATATATTTTTCTAGAGAGAGACTATTTCTTCTGGCATACCGGATCAGAAACCAAATGAAGAAAGTGCCATTCGTGGGTACAGAGGTGTTATCAGCCTCCTTTGCCAGAGTATCCCCGACTGATCCTGCTGAGGTGACCTCCAAACTAGGAAGCAGATAATATTCGCGTCACGGGCATAACTCTGAGATACCCCCGGTGTACTCTCGCACAGATTCCGGAGAAACCGTTTAGGTGCTCATATGATGGATCGAGAGCTAAATTAGATGCCTGGGTAGACATTTTTCAACCAAAAAAAGAAGGAATCAGGCATTTCTTTTTCTCCAGTTGCATAATTTTCTGGACATCACCGGCTGATTTAAACACTTCTTCGCAAAGTTCAAATCAACCTCTTCCCTATCTGTCACATCTTCAGGGGGTTCAGGGGAATAGAATATTATGAGAAAACTGATTAAAGAGAAACAAAGAAACAAGGATGTCGAGAGCGTTTTGTATCATCAGACACATCGATCAGCTCAAAGCTAAGGCGACAAGGGATCCCCGATTCGGCTTTGATAACCGACTTGCAACGAAACCCAGAGGAAAGACATAATCATACGTAATGTTAAGGTTTTACAATTTTCTAAAGTAAAGGACGGAAAGCTATGTTTCTCTGGACTTGCTGCCTTATGCGATCCAAGGTAAAGCTCATAGTTACACGAACAGTAATTACCTAAAACTGGAGACGCTTAACGAAAAATCCCTAAAACTCCGTTTCTTGGAATGGGAGGCCATGGAGTGACCGGAATTGCGATCAAGAGACACAAGGAGATATCTACATCTACGGAGATGATTGACCTGAGCACGAAATGACGGCGACGGATTCAACTTCGAGTTGCACCGCTCTTGCGGATGGTCCCTGCTGACGTCTCCTTCAAGAGGCCCATTCTTCGCCCCCTTCGTCGGCCCCGCCTCTTTTGTATTTCCCCCACAGTCGTCCCGCTCGCCGCCCCTCAGGCCATAGGCCTCCCTCTCTAGGAAAGCGATTTGAGCAAAATTCGCAAGGACCTGAGCGGCATCCATCTCCATCTCGACCATAGATAAGTGCCGCCATTGGAAATCCCCGTCCCCGCGTGTATCAGCGGACAGGTTGGCCGCCGAAACCGAACAAGACGGATAGAACTGATCGTCGCCGGCGGGGCGAGGTTCTCCTTCTCGTTCGTCGCCCACCGGGCAACCTACAGCCCTAGCAACGAGAGCGCGTGTCCCTTCCGCCGCCATGGCTGCCGACCCTGAAACGATGGGGGGGAAGCTCGATGCTTAAGGTGTAGACAAAGGGAGGGCGAACCCCCCGCTTCCCTCCCCCTCCATCCGCCACATGGCCGCCAGGTCACCTTCGATCACAGAACTCCACATTGCCGGCGCCACGTAGAGCTCCATAACGGGTGCACTCCATGTGCCACGTAGGAAAGAGAACTTCGTGCCGCCGCTTCGGACCGTCGATAAAACGAGAGATGGCGCTTCGATCCCGTGTCACGGCATCTCATAACACGTCGTACGACCCTCAATGCGTGTCGAAACGCACGAGCATGGCCTAAAAAAGTGGTCGTCGTCATTATCCGCGGGAGATCCGATGTGTGAAGGATTGAACATCGGACTCTTTCAGGGAGCACTTGGCCATGGACGCCAAGTGACTAGGAGGATCACTCCTTCAGCAGGGGCGTTAGTCAAGTGACTTAAGAGGGCCTTATTAGCTTCAATCCAATAGTCTTACATACTTCTGCCGGAGGACATGCCTAAGCATGCTACTATGCCAATGCAATCTTCTTATGTTGGTTGTGGGTAATTATTATGACATAATATTCTCTCTAGCTTCAGCTTCGGTGGCCCTTTTGGCTCCATACATGCACTGGGTAGGCATCTAGCTCCAAATTTCATTTGAATTACTCTGGTGGTTCTTGGGATTTAGAGTCCCATGTGCTTTGAAATTGGTGAGGGGGGTACAAAGGTTTTAAAAAATGTCATTTCATGTCCTTACGTTGAGGGTTTTTTATCATTTGAAATTATTTATAAATGCTGCTAATTAACCTCTAGAAAAGTTGAATGAAAAACTTGAGATTGATTGGATATATTTCAAGTTAGTTTGGATTTTTAAACAAGTCAATTGACTCACCTTGACTTGCATATGAGTAAGAAGGAAATGATAAATAAAAATGATTTTTTTAAAATTTGAGCTCATTAAAAAGGTGACCATCATCACAATTAACATCATTGCTATTGTGATTGTTTGAGGCCTATATATATATAATTATTCTTAATGAATAAGACAAAATTGAGAATCCTCTTCACAACATTTTTGGGACATTTCTAGTAAGTCTATGGTGCTTGTATGATTGCTTAAAGTTAGATTTAAGCTGCAATATAAATCAACAACTCCAATAGCATTGTCCCAATAGATTGAAGCTTCTAAGTCAAGACCTTATGCATTTTTTAGGATAAAGATGTAATCTTAAACATCTATGCATTTTTATCATAAATGTTATGAGAGATAGGAAAATACTTATAGTAGCAAGCACTTGGAGCCACTCATGCCTTCATAAGCTTATTAATTTAAATAGTGATCTAACATCCAAAAAAATTCGTGGCCAGTCTTTCAGAAGTTGTGAATCTATAAGATACTAGTTGAGTGCTAATATTGTTTGGTGTAATATAAATGTGAATATAAAATAGTCAAGTAGAGCCTATTTACTTTGTCTGCCCATAAAGTTATGAATCAAGAAGCAAGTGCTAGGTGTACTTGGACCCACAATAGCCATGAACACATATGCAATACAATAGTACTTGTGAAAGTAGTTTTCAAGGGAATAGACCAAGGGAGCCAAATCATTGTAAATTTAGGTGTTTTTATCTTTATGTCCTGAGTAAGACTTGCATGTTGACACAATAATTGATAACACTTCTACACATTTATACATCGGTTTTAGTCTACACAAAAAAGACCAGGTATCCACCTTCCCCTCTTGATTCGTTCTTGGCTATGGGGTTAAGGTGTGATCAAGAGTTCTCTCCACCAGGTATGTCTCTCGTCCTTCAATTTATGTGGTTCTTCTTCTAATTCTTCTTATTCTCATTCAATCTAATTAAAAAATTTAAATATGTTTACATAGTAGATCTTTTGGATATTGTTCTGTCCATATCACCTTCCATAATGATAAAAAGAAAATGTAACATCTATATGCTTTCTCTCGGTCTCAATCCACCACATACAGGGAGGACACGCTATTGTGCTCCTTTGTGTGACTTGGGCTACGATAATTTAATGGTTTATGGTCTCAATACATACCTCACGTTTGCTAGAGGACATGGGCTATTGGGCCAGCCATCTCATGAGTGACATTCTCAAATCATGCTTGGAAACTTTGTAAAATTGCACTCCTTAATTAGGCTCAACCCCCAATTTTTTTGGGGCCTAAGACTTAGCCTAACTCACATATCCTTCACTCCATTAGGTACATAGTGCATGCATGCGGAATTTTGGTATGTGTGCATGGACAAAGGGAGGTCGACGACAAAAGTTTTGTTTATTATCTTCTTACATTGCCATTTTCATTGGTAGAGTCACCAAAGCCTACCATACCCAAGTGAACTTGGACAACTCCTTTTCATTTCATCCCATTTCTCACACTAAATTCCATCTTTCACCCTGTTGCTAGTTCTTGAGCTTAACCTCTACCAATACCTATAGAGTGGAACAAGGATTTTCTTGATCACTACTTGTCTAGGTTAGAGACTTAGCTTTTCTGATGTTAGAGATTAATTTTTTTAATTGATCTTAGTTAAACATTGATATTTTTAGATACTTTTATTTATCAAAAATTAAATATTTAATGTTAAATTCTACATAAGTTAATTCAGATTGTATAATTATAAATTTTTATTGCCAAACTTTGTAATGATTAATCCACTATGCACATCATTTTTATTAGCTCATTTTAAATTCATTATTGGTATTAATCCTAAAGATTATTGAGATTCTTACATGATTAACTTGCTTATTAAAAAAAAGAGAGTAAATCTAATAGGTTAAATGAAGAATTGAAAATCAAATTTTATAAATCTCACATGTTAAAGGTTATTAGTAAAGCTAACACTAGATTATTGAAACATTTTTTTGGATCTAAATTCTTTTCATATATATGAAATTGCATATGGTTTTTGGAAAGTTTTCTGAAAGAAGTGAATATAAAAACAGTAGTTAAAGTATATTTTCTTCAAAAACATTTAAAATGCATGATGTTAGAACTAGCAATCTACTTTACAATTGTTATTAATGACCATTGGAGGGTCAGAACTAAACCATGGAAGAAGAGGACAACTCCCCATAAGTGAGTGAGTGAGAGAGTGAGAGGGAGGGAGAGAGAGAGAGAGAGAGAGAGAGAGAGAGAGAGAGAGAGAGAGAGAGAGAGAGAGAGAGAGAGAGAGAGAGAGAGAAAAGAGGGAGAGCTTCAACAACCTATCAACCCTTACAATAATGAATCTACAAGCCATTTGAGAGCTTAAATGACAAGAAGGATCATTGATGTTCAATACATTCAAGTTTGAGAGTGATCCAAAGTTACCCAAGTAATCAAACAATGGATCAAAGTCAGCATAACATAAGAATAACATCAGCTGTATCACAAAGTCGGATGTCAACAAATAATAAATTATGTGATAATATATTTGAGGATTAATTTTTGTATTTTGAAATTTTATATAATCCCCTTGAGATGGGTATTGAGTTTGTCTATGTAGTGCACGTGAGCATGAGTTTGACAACTAGGTACTTGGTGGGAAAGGCCATAAGGCTTGTGCGAAGATGATACTATCATGAAAGACTATATGGTGGGACAGAGCCAAAAAAGTTTGTAGTTTGGTTGTTACTAACTTAGCATCAAAAATTATTTTGTATTATTTTGGTATTTAGAAATAATATTTGAGAAATACTAACGAAAACCAAGAAGTAAGGAGGCCTTGTGATAACAAACATAAGCTGGATGTTGAAACATCTAAATTTTTGTGTGCATTACTTTTCATGTTTATTATATCTAAATATGTGCATATTTCTAGTATCCATTACATACAATAATATCCACTAATAGGAATAGATACTCAAATCAATTCAATAATATCAACCAAACTAATAAAGTATGAAGTTTTATGTATGTACTCATTGTTGAATTGTGTTCACTTCAATTCCATACCACCTCTTAGTTGTTGATATTTTTATAAGAGTACTATATAAAGTTATTGTTATACCCTTATATGATATCTTGCTTACTATTGTGTTTAAAACCCTGCTTTCAAAGAGAGATTTACCTCACTTCCTAAAGAATAAGAAAAGACACAATGTTTCACATATTCTCAAGTGTTTCTTTAATTTGTGTTCTTTTTAATTTAAGGTTCGCCCCTGAAAATTACATTTATAAGTCCACCTGCTTCTCCTCTCATTGAATTCTGAGCATTTTACCTCAGAGTTAGGAGGGCACATTATGAGCTTTTGAGTATATTTAGTAGTAAGGATCAGAAAGAAGAAAGAAGAAGAAGTCTTCTTGTGCAACAATGACTAATGCCACTTTTATTGATGGATACTTTACCACTAGAGAAAAGATTTCATTGTAACCAATTCCCTTCACCTATGATTATCCTTTTGCTACTAATTAAACTTTAAACTTTGATCTCTTTTTTTTTTTTTCTCGATGTGGCTTCTTTCTTCTTGAATATCCACTCACATTCAATTGTCTTTTTCCCTTTGGCTGGATCTCACATCCTATTTTTATGCAAAGATTCTATTTTCCATTACCAAATCAACACAAGAGACCTCTTCTTCTTCCCCTTCTTCTTCCCCCGCGCCGGAGGGCTCCCCGTCTCCATCCATCCAGCTGACCGACTATTTTTAGATCGTACACCCTCTCAAATTTGAAGGCATGGCTTGCCTATTTGACCTTATCTTACGCAAGGCTATTATGTTCTCATATGCATGCTCCTCGCTTCATTCGAAAGGTTGGAAGTGAGCTTTTGACAAGCTTCTGGTGGCGATTCCTATAGCACATCTGAGTTGAGGATTGGTTTTGTTATCATTAACTAATGCGGAAACATGTTTGCAGGTCTAAATGCCGTAAGAATTTCAAGATGATGAGAAATCCTCGTAAAGTACGGTCGATGAAGGCTTGTAGATAGTCGTTGGTTGTTGTGGATCTTCTCTCCATCCATCCATGTTTCTTCTGGACGCAGAGATTGATCGGGACTCGGGCTTCCTTGTTCTTCCTTGTCGGATTCGACCTTCTATTCTAGTAACGAGGCAATCGAACAGAAGGCGGCAATCAGGAAGTTGGAACGGAGCATCCACACGGTGAAAGCCTTCATTGTCATTCCACGAGAGCCGTTTCTCACCCTTCCGAGGACCAAAGTCAGCGTCCCACATCCACTCCTAGGAGAGTCAACGCCTGGAAGAGTGAAGAGTGATGGGTGTTTTGGGCAGGGGACGAAAGGTAACAATGTCATTCTCTCTGGACAGTTAGTAAAAACCGGTTTTTTTTCCCCTCTTGTTCTTCGTTCGAAGGTCGTCTCTGAGTTTCCTCTTCTACATGCCCACTCTGTCGTGGGAAAGAAAGAGTCAGCATCCTCATGGGTGGAAACCGAAACATTCAGCCGAAGGGAGGGGTCTATAGCGGGCAGAGGAGAAGAGGAGGGCGGGGTCCTCTATTTCTTGGCCCCCAAGGCTCTCTTTCCCCCGTGCCCATGTAGGTGGGCTAGACCTTTCCATCTCCCACTCCACAGCCATGGCTGAATTCGAACGTAAACATGATGGCCCCGGCAAGGATGCGGATGACGGTGAGAGGGAAGGGGGGAGGGGGGGGACCCAGAACAGTGATGCCCAAGGCACTCCGCAGGCAGCGGCCTTTCGCCTTCGCCGCCAGCAAATCGTTGCACTTTGCTTAAGATCCCGACAGTTTCCCGGGATCGATTATATTTATCTTGGAAAGGAAAACACAGATACGAGGGAGGAGGAGGCGGAGGAAGGAGAACTTCTCGTGCGAGAAGTGCAGCAGAGGGAGGCAAGATGCTGCCCACCCCGTCGACGGAGGGACAGGCGTGGAAACGACAAGCCCAGAGGATCAGCAACGCCGGCGATGACGACAGGGAGAGCCCCACCGAGGAAGAAGGGCAGACGTCGATGTCGGCCCTCAGCATCTTCCGTGCGAATGAGGAGGAGATCGAGAGGAGGAAGATGGAGGTGAGGGAGAAGGTCTTCTTGCAGCTCGGCAGGGCGGAGCAGGAGACTAAACGCCTGTCTGTTATCCGCGAGGTGAGTCGAACCCTCAATAAGGACTCAGAAAATCAGAAACCCTATCAGCACTGCATTTATTACGTCTGTGATTTTCCATGAATAAATCCTGGCGTGGAACGAATCCGCCCTATCCGCCTGGACTGACGCGACGGAAATCCGGCAGGAGCTGGAAGCCATGGCGGATCCGACGCGGAAGGAGGTCGCGGCTGTCCGCAAGAAGATCGATGCTCTCAATCGGGACCTGAAGCCTCTCGGACAGAGCTGCCTGAAGAAGGTCCTAGCCTCCTTCCCCTCGTCCTCCAACAGCTCGCGGTGAAAAACAAGCGACTGTGGACGTTCATTCTTTTCTTTTTTTCTTTGCTATCCGTTTTATTAGATCGACATTCCTGCTGAAACATACATCTGCGTTCGACCCCGAAGGAGAAGGAATACAAGGAAGCCCTTGAAGCGTTCAACGAGAGGAACAAGGAAAAAGCTCAGATGGTGACCAGATTGGTGGAGGTAACCGATTTTCAGCGCTATCGACCCTTGCATGTCTGGCTCATCGAAGCCCTAGCTCATCATCTCCATGGTGTCTGTCCGCGCAGTTGATAAGCGAAAGTGAGAGGCTCCGGATGCAGAAGTTGGAGGAGCTGAGCAAGATGATGGACGAACTCCGCTGAGTTCCCGACGCCGTCGAATAATTGCCGGCTGATCCCTGAAGATGTCAACCTAGGAACACCCGCCATGCAGGCCCCTCCTCCCCCCAGTGTGATTTTCCTTTTCTCCTTCTCCCTCCTCCCCGATTAAGAAAATAAAAACATAAGCCTTCGATTTCCTGGGGACAGAGCTCTGCAGTTCTTCCTCTTCTGTGTTGGTTTTAGCGCTTTATCAAGGGATCAAAAGTTAAACAGACACACACCTGCATGCTTCTTCGAAATATTTACGAAACATATCTAAAATATGTGTCTCATCCTCTCTTTTTTTAATATAATTCAAGTAAAATTTCAAGAATGTCCAAAGCTCACATTGTTGGATTTTATCTTACTGTAGGCGCATATGTGACTTGTATATTATGAGTTATCATTGAGATAATTCTTATTAAAGTGATTTATTAATGATTCATAAGGGATTATGACATCTCTCATATGAAGTTAATATGTGTAGAGACTAGGTCATTTATAATTTTATAATAAAAAATTATAAAATAACACCAATAATCAAATCACCTCTTGCCCATAAATAAGGGATGGTCCTTGGAACGCATATTGCTATAATTACTCCAAAATATCCCATCACTTCAAAGAGCTCACGTAAGTCAAGTGTACTGATCCAAAAGGCACAAACCCCCAAGTTTAGATTGAAAGGACTCATGTATATTTTTTGTTCACTCTCATTTTTATTACCATTCTTCAAGACTCAACATTAGATCATTTCATTTCAATTCTCCATAAAGTGATATCAAAGTTTGGCTTGCAAAGAAAGGTGAGCTTCTCACATCAATTTTGTTAGGAGGTTAATTTAAATTTTATATCTTTGAACACTTAGTAGATAAACTATTGCGTGATTGGACTATCAGAGTATGGACTAATCACATGTCTATCTATATATGATTGTCTCAACTATTCGAAATCAAATAATATTGAAAGGTACATCCACATAGGTGATGACAATACAACCGACATGGAAGTTATAAGAACTTTATGTTATCATTAAAAAATGATTGTTGTTTGGATTTGAATGAGACTTTATATTGTCTCTTAAAAATAATTCAGTTTTCATTTTTAAGTTAAAAAATTATGTTATTATTGACTATTTAGAAATGAGAAGTTTAGTCTCTTTCATAATTCAAATTACATTAGTACAGATTTTTGCCTAATGTCACAGTTCATTCTAATAAAATGCTGCAAATAAGTTCAAATGCAATATCAATCATGAGCAGATATTGTATGCGTATTATATAGAAAAGATCAAAAAATTAAATTTTGACCAGAAGTTTTCATAAATGTTTTTAGCACCTTGTGATATATTTCAATC
This sequence comes from Spirodela intermedia, assembly GCA_902729315.2. Taxonomy (NCBI): domain Eukaryota; kingdom Viridiplantae; phylum Streptophyta; class Magnoliopsida; order Alismatales; family Araceae; genus Spirodela; species Spirodela intermedia. The sequence goes on along the minus strand of LR746271.1, from coordinate 131,537 downwards.
ATACCTCACCCCTGAACTTAAATGGCATTGTCCTCAATGGGATATGAAAAAAATTTACGGAATGAGGCCTCTGAAGTGATGAATCTCTCACAAAAGAATGATCTCCTCAATGTTGTATTAGAATCATTTTTTTGTCAATTTATAGGGTTTTAGGTAGATTACAAGGAGATTAGGGAACATTTTCAATCATTATTTTGTTTAACATAGTGAAACAACATATCACTAGAAAATGACAATAAGTAGAATTTTATTAGATATACAAGAATACAAATATTTCAAACCAATATATGTAGGCACCATCACAAAAATGGCAAATGCTACACTACTTTATCAATGAGTTAGAACAAATCATACAAATAAAATGTGTAATAATGCAATAAATTCATCATAAAAAACATAAATAGTTAAATAAAACATGGAGAGGTATAGGTTAAAACAAAGTGTACAAAAAATAAATAATAGAATAAGATAGTTATTGAATATTTACATAAATTATCATACTAAGAAATAAAGTGACTAAAGTAGTCAAATCAATAAGATTTTGTAAAGTGAAATATGAGTATGAAAACTTACTCAATCATTTATGAACTCATATGTTTACATTATTAGTTTCAAAAGGTTTTGACATCGAATTAATAGACTATATTTATATTAATCATTTTTGTCAAATAATATTTTATGGATATTATTGAACATATGCTAAAATCATGGTAAGTCATTGAATCATTGAATTGTGATTAAAAATATTAAAATCATCAATCAAGATGTCTTATTGGACATCACATTTTGTTTGAGGTGATTCAAATCAAGTTTGATTATTTTATATAGTTTTAATGAGATAGTTTACAGAATCTAGGCTCATGATATTTGATCTATCATATAAAATGCCATGATTCAAATATGAACGTTGAGTATTAATATGATCATTTATTAGTTTCACATGGGGATATCCATACTATTTAAAAAAAATATTGGATTGATATCTTAAACATTTGAATAAATTTTATTTTAGAGAAAATAAACATTAGAAAATCATAGAAATCTAGAAAGAATTTTGTACAAGATTTAGCTATAAACATGATTATTTACCAATAGCCATATCACTAGATATTGATCATCTTGATCTTCTTAGTGATCTCCAGCTTTACATTAAGTTTATGCAAAAAAAATCAAGTGAGAAAAATCGTGAGGAACATGTTGGTATGTTAAGCTACTTGAAACATTAAATCAAAGAGTATTATTCAAATCTTAAAAAGCTTTGTCCCTTTAATAAAGCTATCAAGCCTTGTCTTCTTCCTCAAAATTCTAGAAGCTTTCAAAGAAATCATACTTCAAAAATCAACCCACAGTAAAATCATTTCATATATGTTGTGGGATAAACATGAAATTAGTTTTATTTAATCACTTGTTAGAGTTCTCTCATTAAATAATTATCGGCCTCCTAGAGCCATAAATGTAGAAGGAAATTTTGAAGTGAAATTCAGGAGTTTAAAAACCTAGAATCAGTGAGCAAAATTCAAGAACATGAATTACTATTGGAGAGCGAATGTATGTAAGAGGCTGAACCATTATAAAAATATACTGGACTCACATTTCTCCATCTTATAACTTAAATAATCAAGGATTAGAAGGAGAATATCATTCATCTTCATTACTATAATTTTCATCTAAAAAAATAAAATTTGATCAATTCAACCCCTCCTTCTTGATCCTTGTGTGGGCTAACACCTAATAATTTTGTCTCACATTATTCAAGAAATAACATTATTAGGCTAAAACCCAATAATATTCTCATACTATAGTTTCGGAAACACAAACTCAATAATCTTGTAAATGAATATCATTAAGAAGATCCACAAGAAAAAGGAGAAATGTAATTCTAAATGATTGTCATATTTCTTTGAGCATGGATTACATCAGAATAATGAAAGACGATCTTATCAGTTTCTACAAAATCATCTAATTATGGTAAGTGGATATATGTTACTGATTAAGAAATTAAATGTATGAAGTACAATGACATTTAAGATTTTACACTATTACTTGAAAGTGAAAATCTCATTGATTATACATAGATATTTAAAACCAAGAATAATTCAAAGACAATGTTGAGAGATATAAGATGTATTTCCATAAATAGATTTATTCAAAAATAAGTCATTGACTATAAATAGATTTTTCATCTAATTTTAAAAAAAAAAACGTTTAAAATAATAATGTCACTTGAGGCACATTTGATTTTGAATTATGCATCAAATGGATGTAAAGATTGTATTTCTTAATAGTGACATTGATGAAATGATTCATATGTTGTAGTTAGAAAATTTTGTGTTGGGAGACCCAAAGAAAATGATATACAAATTAGATAAATATATTCACAAGTTCAAGTAGGTTTCATATTGATGGTATCACAAGTTTTATGAAATTATCATTTCATTCAATTTCAAGATGACTATAATTTATGATTTTGTATATTATAAGTTAAGTAGAAGTAAATATACTTTCTTAGTTTTATATGTTTATAACATTTTACTTGTGAGTAATGATATAAGTTTATTATGTAAAGTTAAAAAGTTTATATCAAGGAATTTTAAGATGAATGATTTTGATGGAGCCTCATTTATACTAATCATACATGTATTAGTCTTGAAATATATTTAGGTTTTCATTTTTTATTTTATTATAAAGTTATTAAAAGATTTAGTATGTAAGAATATAAATTATGTGATACTATTGGTACTAAATAAAACAAGTTTGGTTTCAATTAGTGCCCCAAAAATAAATACAAGACTAAAGAGATGCAGAAGATTTTTTATGTATCAATTATATAAAGTTTTACATATGCTTAAATATGTACTTGCTCAAATATTAGAGTAGATACTTAAGTAATCAAAATGTAAATCAATAGAAGGTGACTAAAAGAGTCATGTAATACCTCTAGAAAATAAAGAACTATATGGCCACATATAAAAAATGTGATCAATTAAAGATCATTAGATATTTTGATTTTAATTTTTATTATATATGATGAAATTATAAACTTTATTAAAGTCTATATCTACCTACTGATTGGAAGAATTATATTATAGAAGAGTACAAAGTAGACACTCAATTTTGTTTCCACCATGGTAATAGAGCTGATAAAATTTTATGAAGCATCAAATCATGCAATATGATTGTGCAATTTTGTCACAAAAATTTAAATGAAATTAAAAATACTACTAGAAGTATTATTTTAGCAATAAGGCATCCATTGTGTATTTCAACAATAATAGAAGCTTGAGAAAGTTTAATAATTTAGAAATCAAATTACTAATTGCGAAGGAAATGATTCAAAGTAACTAAATGTTTATAGAATATATTGAGACAAACTTTATGGTTACATATAGTTATTAAAGGATTACTATTGTAGTTCTTTTATGAGCATGTTTTTTATAGAGGTGTGATTTATCATGAGCAATTATGATTTTAGTTAGAATTTATATGTTAATATTCACATAATTATGGGCATACTCTTTGGCTATTGCATGCATAAATAAAGTTTATGTTTATTCCTACTTTAAACAAAGTTAGTTGATTTTCATAAAGAATTAAAGGGGTCAATCATAAATCTAAATATTGAATTACATTTCGTGTAATTTTCATACTACATGTCTATACTTGATCATAATATATGTGATTACATTTTTTTTTGTATAGATATATGTGATTATTGTTGAATTTAGTTACATGCAAATGTGACAAAAGTATATTTAGTCTTATTTTATTACAATAATAGACTAAATTGTTAGAGATGTCTTTTGGTAATGATAACAATTTATTAGGTTCATAGGATCATATTATACAATATCAGACTATTATATATATGTTGTATAAGTAGAAGATTTTTGTATTTGATCTCATAAAAGTATGAACATACATATATAAATTATACATTATGAGGTTATTATTAAAGTAGTTTATAGTAAAGTGATTTAATTATGCTTAGTAATAGATTATAAAATCTCTCGTAAGTATAAAGTTAAATATATGTGGAGACCATATTATTTCTAATTTTATGATAGAAAAAAAATAAGAAAGTGACATTAATAAGCAAGACTATCCACTGTTTATAAATAAGAGGTCATAATCTGTAGATCACGCATCGTCAGAATTACTCTTGAAGTATTCAATCATTATAAGTGGAAAAGTCATAGGATTAGAGCTACTCTATTATGCTGATCTAAAAGGCAAAAAGGCAAAGGTTTGGATCGAAATGAATCTGGATATGGTTTTGCGGTAAGCTTTGATTCTCATTATCGTTCCAGGACTCAACACTAAACCTTTTCATTTTCAATTCCCCTCCCACCACACTAATCAAGTATCAAGATAATGTTCTGAGGAGGTATCTCAGCAAGCACAGACTGGTCAAATTCGTGGTCTCAACACTAAACCTCAAAATCTTGTGAGGCCGTTGAGTTTGTTGGCATGGCGGAAAACTTACGGTGTGTGAGAAGAGGATACTCCGCATCGTCGGTGGTCCTCTTTCCACTGACGACTAAAACTTCGGTCAACGCCTGGCTTTGAGAGCTGAACGGCGTAAAAGAATCAGTTTTCGGGGTGGAGGATACATGCCTTTATTTGGATATAGGGTACGAGTACAATATAATGATCAGTGAGGTGTGCTCAAAACACTTCGTTTCCTTGTTTCGATTCGGATTGTGTTTCGGGTCGTACCGTATCGGTTCTCTCCCCTAACCGAGACTACGCCAAGAAAAATGACGGCACCGCCTGTTCTCCTTCCTCGACGCTGAGCGGCGCGGCATCGGCAGTGGAAGCGGCGCCGACCGGGCTATCAGGTACCGCTCTCTCTGCCCTTTTCTCTGTTCTATTCTGCATCCAGGTGGAGAGCCAGAAGAGGGTTTGGTGCCCCCTCCCATCCGCCAGCCACCGCCGGCGGAGGGGAAGTTGCCGACTGCGTATCTGCCCAGGCGGCGGGGTCCGGTTGACGGGCGAGGCCCGCGGAGAGACTGCAGCGCGTGCGTATCTGAGTGTTGGCCATCCAGTAGTTGACCCGCCGTGGCGGTCCGGGGGAGGCTCAAGCGGTTCCTCTTCCATCCGTGGCGGAGCAGGGCACCAGCGACGGCTTGAAGCGGGGCTCTGAGACATCAATTTCCCAGCAGACTCCTGTTCTAGGGTTCGCTCTGGCCCCTCTCCAGCCGTTGGGCTCGCGGCGAGAGTAGATAGTTTACTCTCCCCGGCCGGGGGCCTCCGCCTCACGGTCCCACTTGCTCCAAATCATTCATATTGGACGATTCCTGACGGGAGTTTCAGTTTTGCCCCCCTCTTGTCTGTTCGAATCGCATCCTACATTCCGGCCAACGCCAAAGTACCTAGTCGGTGCGTTCTCGTGTGTCTGAAAGGAGCATGCCTGTGCATATTTCCCTTTGGGCCATAAAAAGTGCATCTTTTGCTTCCATCCTGTAGTAGAACAATGGCTTGGCTAAGAACGGGACTGCCTCTTGTTCCTTTCAATTTAAAGCCTCCGCTGAGCTTATCCTTCTTATGTTGAATTTGTGCATACAACCGTTTCAACATGTGCAATGTTCTTTCCCCGGTGCTTAGTTTATCAGTCTCCTGTGTTCGTCCTGATAATTCGGGTTCTTCTAGGTCTGATAGGGCCCGTTTCATAGAGTTTCCTCTGGTGCCCGGGGTCTCTGTTTCCCCATGGATGGTCCCAAGGTTGCCGAGCAGCCGGCTTCCCGCACAGAAACCCTGAACAAGTAAGGATTTTCTTTCCTCTGTCGTCGCGGTCATGGTCATTATTCTTGACTTTGAGTTTGTGGTCTGTGTTCTCCCCGCTCATCACTCATATGTGAACTCCGGAATTGTGCTCCTTGCTATCAGGGAAGCCCCACGGTTGGTGGCGCTGTTGAAGGAGATGAAGAACGGGTTAGATTTGGTGAGGGGCAAAGTGGAAGCTCTGACGTCCAAGGTGGGCGCAACGTTTTTTTGCATTTTTTTCTTTTGAATATCAGAATTTTGAGACATTCGACCCATGCTGTTCTATATTGATTCTTCACAGGTGAGAGAGAACCAGTATCCAACAGGGGAGGGAATGAGCTATCTGGATGCGAAGCACCTCCTTCTTCTGAGCTACTGTGAGTGTATCGTTTACTACCTGTTACGCAAGGCAAAGGGGCTCTCAATCGAGAAGCATCCCGTCATACAGAGTCTTGTAGAGATCAGACTGTTTCTGGAGAAGGTCTGCTTATTCCTCCTTTCCGGTTTATTATGAGTTGTTTTCTATGACGCGAAGATCATGATGTGTATGCTATATGGTACACAGATTCGCCCAATAGATAAGAAGCTCGATTACCAAGTCCAGAAGCTTACAAGGGCTGCTAACACTGCGCTGCCAAACAAAGTGGCGTCGGATGGAGGAAAAGATAATTCTCAGGATGCAGGGGATCCGCTGAAGTATAGGCCGAACCCTGACATGCTCGTCAGCAAAATCGATCAGGACGCTCAGGTGAATAGATTTTCTCCTTCCCTCTTTACAAGCTGCATTAGTGTGTCTATTTGGTTTCCTCTCAGTTGGTTCTGCCTCAGTATACTTACGTTGGCTCTGCTCTGGAAGAAGCAAATGCACACTGGAAAAACCCTGATCGCCCTTCTTGTGGAAATAAGTCAAACACATTCCTGACAACCTGCTTGATCATTAATGGTTTTGGTAATCATTATCGCAACGTTTTAGCTTGCCTTACTTGGCTCAGTTGACCGCAATAGTTTCCTTCTGGAAATTCTGTTTTAATTTTGCCGGGTATCTAAAGGGGTGGTCTTGGAATGATTCAGGGTTTATTTCCTATGAAAACTATAGAAATTCGACCTCAAGATAGATGCCAAACCCTTTGATCGAGCCATTTTAATTTCAGGGAGCGACTCATGTTCAGGCTCTGTTGTTGTTTCTAATTCAGTCGCAGAAATGGTATCATCTTACTTGCTTTTGCTGCAGAATGGATCGGGTGTCTACCGCCCTCCTCGCTTTGCACCTACAAGTATGGACGATGATGACAAGATATCAAGGAAGGAAAAACAGGCGATGAGGAAGGACAGAGATGTGCTGATGCGAGCAAAACAGAGCACGCTGGCAAAGGAGCTCATGGATGAGATTGAGGGGAGGCCTGAAGAGGTCGATTCTGCAACTCACTCTTTTTTTTCTTTTTCTTTTTCCACAAAATTCCAATCTCTTCATAGTCCCTGCGGCTCCTGTTGCGCCTGTTTGAGCCTTTTGTGCTTTCTCATGATGTGCAGTTGAGAGAAACGATCGGTGCAGAGAGCAGGGATGTTACAAGGTACAAAGCAATGCTAGAAGAGCGTGCGAGGCAGGAAGAGGAGCTCTTTATCCGTGCTCCTGTTACCAAGCTTGATAAGAAGATGGAGAAGCATCTCAGGAAGTCGAGGAACGGGTATGCCGCATTTCATCCCTGTGTTAATGGTACTTATCGTCATCTCTCTTCCATATATCGATATTGCGGTCATGACTTCTCTCTTCTTCTTCCGCTTTAGTAGATCACATATTTTCCTCCTTTCTGTATCAAACACCATCAATTATTCTACGTCAATGCGTTTCTTGAGTAGAGAAGCTTAGAACAATTACCCAGTCGCGTCCCAGTTTGACCGCTCGAAATCTAAATGAGAAGGGATTTTCTTTTTTCGAGGGAATGCCCCCATAAATGATGGCCATAACGATGGTCATAACTTAACTAGAAAACTCAGACGGAAAGGACCCCCGATGCCCCAGTTGAGGGGGCATCGACAGAGAGAAAACTGATCATGTATTTCAACCTACGCATGCAACTTGAGAGGTAGGCTTTTCGTTTAACACGAGCAGTGCTATGACCTGGTTCATAAGCTTCAAAATTCCGGTTCAAGAAGTAGATAAGAAAATGGGCGGCTCCTATTTTCGTCTAGAGATAGGAATTGGTATGATACCTCTGCCCTTTCGATTGCATTCCCTCTTTTGGTTCGGTTCTGCTTGCTACGTCGCCTCTTCTTATATGTCGATGAAGTTGGTTTTTCTTTTTAGAAGCTCTCCACTCAGAATCGGCGCCTGACGTCGCCTTCCAATGACCATGCATCAGGTTGCTCGGGTTATCAGATTTCTTTGATGATGTCAGAGCCTTACCTCTGGGGAAGTCCGGCGATCCCGATGAACCCAGCTTCATGAATCCTGGGCAGGGAGGAAAGAGATTCAAGAAGCGCAAGGTAGATGAGAGGCTTTGATCGAGCGCGTTCTTGCGTGCGGCTGAGGCCGAACTTTCTCTCTCTATGATTTCTGAGTCAACATCTATTATTCTTTGTCTACAGACGAGGAATTGACCGAACATGGTGGAGCTTGCGCATCATGTTGGGTCGTTGGAGAAGGTGGCGATGCCCCAGTCGTCGTCGCGCGGCTGTGAGGAGAGAAGCCACTGTGTTTCAAATGCCCTTTTTGTTTATTTTAGTACGAAAATCAGCGGATTCGTTGATTTCATACGCCGTTTAGTTTCTATGTTTTGGTACCAGACTTTTAAAAGGGGGGAAGAGGCCCCTGCCTCCTAGTTGTTTGAATTTTTTTGTTCTTCAGTGCATGGGTTCCACTCGATCAGGCGTTTGACAGTACTAGTGCAACGCGAATCATGTGGAACTCGATCTTATTGGTGTTTCGATTCAAGCTGGAGAAACCCATCCCCCATCCGGACTGCGGGCCATGCTTTTGCGAGATATTAGATCTGATGATGGACAAGACCCCCCCCCCCTTCTTTCTCTCGTCTTGCGTTTCCCCTGGTTTCATCTCACTGACAGCCCCCTCGTTTGCACAGAGCGTCACGGAGGGGTGGTGTTCATGCAGGCTGTATTTTTCCTCACGGAGGACAGCTCTCGAGGAGACACGACAAGAATACCGACAACAGGACCTCCGTGAATCCAGAAACCAGCGGTTTGAGGGGCAGAAGATCCGACCGATCTCCACATCGCTGCCTTCGACGCCACGCGTCGTCCGATTTGAGCTGGCCATCTCGTCCTTGCGATGAAACCTTCGTCTTTACGTGCTCTGATAATCCAAGCTTTGATTTTTCTACTGCTGCTTCCCCTCTTTCTACTCCCCTCCGCCTCCTGCCGCCGGTCGGGAGATTACTCGCAGTGCGGCGTCCTCTCACTCTCTCTCTCCTTCGTCAAACCTAACGACAGGGAGGAGCGGGGGGGGGGAAGAGAAAGAGATACTCTCTCTCTCTCTCTCTCTCTCGCTCGCGCGCTTTCCACCATTGTCGCGTCTGCATGTACGAGAGAGAGGGAGAGGGAGAGGGAGAGGGGCATCCACATCTATCTCTTTGGTCACCATCTACAGCCTCGTGGACGTAGATATGGTACGTGTTCGGAGTTGAGAAGACGCTCGCTCCATATATCAGATGTACCTCCTGCGCCCTGTCCTCCTTTTTAGAATACTCTGGAAATCCCTCAAATACCGGGAATTCGAAGACCACACACTCACTTCCCTCTCCCACCCGTCTTCTTGGCCTCCTCTTCTCCTCCTGCGTCCCACTCCCTTCTGTCTTCTTCCTCTTTCCCGCGATGGGGGGGAGACATCTCTACGAGATACTGAGAGAGGATCAGGAGCCCTTCGCCCTCCAGAGCTTTATCCGGGACAGGCGCCGCCAACTTCAGCTGCCGTCGTCCGACACATCATCGCCGCCAAGGGCACCGTTCCAGCAGCGCCCGAGGCATACGCCGCCTCCCTCTGCGTCCTCCCTGTTGAGAAGCAGCAGCGCTTCGCTCGCCCACTTCCGGAGCTGCAGTGTCAAGCGGCGGTCACTGCTGTCGTGCCTCGCCCTTGCGAAGAACCCCTTCTCGTCGGCCAGGATCTCCACCGCGTTCCTCCTGGAGACAGTTTCAAGGAGCACCAATGATCAGAAGCAAGAACGGCAGCAGCTGCAGCCGAACAGGAAGAAGCGGAGGAGGAGCAGGAAAGGCGGAGTCAATGCGGACGACAGCTCAGTGAACGTTGTCCATTCGGGCTTCGTCGATTTCCTCGTGAAGAGGCTGTCCTCCCAGAAGCGCCACCTGGGGATCGCGGGGGGTGAGAAAGTGGAGGGCGAATCCTCCAAGATCTCAGACGAAGACCCACTCGGAGGCGAAGACGACCGGGCAACGTCTGATACAGCGAGAGGGAGCGAAGAGGAAGTACATTCTGGCGAGCCACTCCCCGACAAGTTCGGTCCTCGACCCACCGGAGAGGGCAAGGAGGGGCGGAGCCCCGTCAGTTGCAGGTGCGGCCTCCCCGAGTGCCCTCTCTACGACGGCGGGCGTCCACCGCCGGCGTTCGACGGAGGCTACGCGCTAGGCGAGGGGCCAGCCATCGTTAGCTCCTCATGCGACGACGCGGAGCCGGGCTCGCCGGCTACCCCCCCCCCGACGACGCCACCGCCGTCCGTCTCCGAGCCGGGTCGTAGCACCGAGGTACGTGCGCCACCCCTCCCTCTCCCTCTCTCCCTCTTCCGCTCCGGTCGTATTCGGATTTGTCGTCTTAGGGGGATCACACCTCCGGCATCCGGTCGCACGCCTTTTAATTAATTCGTTCGCTCATCTGTTCCTGTCCTCCCCCTCCTCGAATCCAATGCGGGGTCCCCCTCGCTAGTCCTTCGACCAGCCTCGAGCTCATCATACGTATAGACAGGTGTACACGTGCGCGGATTGAAGTAGATCAAGCTCCCGAATCTACGCCGCCGGTATTCGCCTGGGATTCCTTAGTTGAATGAATTCCTATAATCTACTCAAGTCGGACCTTGAACGCCGGCGGCTTTTCCGGCTGAGTATTGGTTCCGGCTTTCAGCATGTGGAGCGGCGGGATGCGTCCGACGCACGTGAGCCTGCCCGCCGTCGTATTTTTGTGATAAACAAACAAATCGAGCAAGCGTCGTGATGGGGCGGCCGGCGGAGGGATGGGGAGCAAAGGATGGTCTTATCTTGTCTGTGTGGAAGGAACGGTCTATCGGTACCAGCAGCCTCGTGTGCGATTTGGGAGCATTCCTCACCGTCTGGGTTTTTTTATTTATGTATTCTTCTGTTGGGAAAAAGACCGAAGAGTGTTATCGAGGGCTTCCCTCCATCGCCTGGTTTCGCTTGGCTTGCCCTGCCTTGACACTGTTCTTTCTGCGGCAGCTGTTCGGGGAGAGGGCGGGGGCTCCGCTCGAGGGGGAGGAGAAGGAACAGTTGAGCCCTGTGTCCGTCCTCGACCTGCCCTTCTACGAGGAGGAGGATGGCCGGCATCGTGGAACAGCTGAGGGGGACGCGGCGGATCCAGCGGTGGCCGACGACGACGACTCCTTCCAGCGCCGGCTGGCCACTCTGCAGAGTACGTCTCTTCTCCCCCCTTCACCCGCCTCCTCGCTCCCTCCCGTCGACGAGGACGCCGTGGAGTCTGCAGAGCGCAATCGACAGAAATTTGAATTCAAAGTGCGATCCGCTGTTTGATCGTCTGTCTGGCGCACAGGAAGCAAACAGGAGTTGCTGCACAGAATCTCCAGCTTCGAGAGGCTAGCAGACCTCGACCCGGTCGCCTTGGACCGCCGACTCGACGATGAGGGAGACCGCAGTCCCGACTCGACGATGCGGAGGAGGCTGGAGCCCTGGAAAGGGGTGGAGTCGGACACCGTCGACGTGATGGTAAAGTTGGATCTGCGGGAGGAGGGGGACGCGCGGAGGGGGTGCCAGGAGCAAGTCCCGGAGGTGGCGGCGGAGTTGTCAGCCGTCGTATTCTCCGTGCTGGTGCACGAGCTCGCCGTGGAGCTGTCGATAACTTAACCGAGGGGTAGGAGATACCATCATCATCCTAGGATTCCCCTACGCCCTCCTCCTCCTTCCGGGGTTGTGGAGATGGCCTTGGGGAAGAGGGTAGGGGACAGGGCACCACACCCAGCCGATCAGTCGGCCCCAGTATCTTCCCTCAGGCTCGTCTTGACTTAATTTTCAGACCCCTGCGCGGGCCGGAGGATTTTCCCAGCGTTCAAACCACGATGCGATAAACGCGATAGATCTCCTGGAGCGTCTGGCTCGGTCCGATAGAAATATTGGCCGATCCAACACGAACCCAGCCTGCGATAGAGCGGATGGATAATCTCAGAGCCAGTCATAATTTTCCGTTTTACTTAGATTATGAAAAATAAATTGCCCAACGCATCTCGTGGGATCGGGCCCTCTGCACCAAATCCGATGTGCCTTCACACGGGGGAGTTCATGCATTGTGCCGTCATCGCCACCGTCGCTATCATGGCTCGTCCAGTCTGATCCTTCAACTTCCTTCAGTCACAGCCATTGACAGGGCGAAGCGTGCATGATTGCTCCCATTCAGTCAGTCCAGCTGTTGACGCACGTTTCGTCGCGGGAATTGAGGTATTTATGTGTTCTGGATCTCGCACAAGACGATGCTGCGCATATTATATAAGAAACTTGCGACAATATTAGACGACGGGCTCGCATGTTCATGCTGCGGAGGAGGAAGAAGATGGCTGGCTACCCCCACTGTATTCGAGTGCAGTTCAGTACAGAACGCCGGGCATATCCGCGTCGTACCCCCGGGTATAACATGGTTTCATTCACGCCGTCCCGGCCCCGTTTGTCCCCCCGGCTGCTGATTCCTCGGCCGGACGACCGCCCGGAGAGTCCGAGCCATGACAACGGTGAACTCGAACTTCTCGTCGAGCTCCACCCCGGGATGCTCCGGGTGCGGGGTCCACTCGAACTCCTGCACCATCCGGGCCAGCATGAGGGCGATGTGGGTCACCCCCATCCCCAGACCCGGGCAGATCCTCCTCCCCGCTCCGAACGGTATCATCTTCACCCCTCTCACCCCCGTCATGTCTGCTCCTTCGCCGCCGGAGAGGAACCGTTCGGGCTCGAACGCCCGCGGGTTCCGCCAGGACCTCGGGTCCTCGGATATCGTCGGCAGGTAGAAATCCACATTTACTCCTGGCGGGATGTCGTAGCCCCCGAGCGTCGTCGGCTCCACCACCGCGTGGGTCAGCGAGAAGTAGGTCGGCGGATGTTTCCGGAGTAGCTCCTTCACGAAGGCTTGAAGGTACGGAATCTTGTCCAGGTCGGTCTCCTCCACCTTCCGGCGGCCGCAATGCGCCGCGATCTCGTCGTAGAGCCTGGACTGCATGGGCGGGTTCTCGATCAGCCGGCCGACCCCCCACTCGATGGCCGTGGCGGTGGTATCTGTACCGCCGTTGATGAACTCCGAGCAGAGGCTGACGAGCTCCGGGTCAGTGGGAGACGACGCCCTCCCCTCCACCTTGAGGTCAACCAAGGTGTCGAGGTAGGAGAAGGGCGCCGTCGCCTTCTCTGCAGCGCCGACCTGGTGGCCCCGCAACACTGCCCGCCGCCGATCGATGAGAGGTACCAGCGTGCCGATCTGTATCTGCCTCATCTGCATGGCCTCTCTCCGCTGCCGTGGGAAGAAGGGGGCCAGCAGAGGGAAGAAGTCGTCCATCCGGGGGTTGAGCACGATGAGCACCTGCTTCATGACCTGGTCGACATTGATGATCTCCTCCTCGCTGAGGTCGAGGCCGAAGCACATGGCGAGCAGGATACAGAAGACGGCGAAACGGGCGTTCCGCAGCACCCAGACGGCGCCCCCGCTGGCGTCGGCCTCGGCGTGGAGCCGGGCAACGAGGCGGTCCATCGTGTCCTGGCGGACGCCGGCGAACTCGCGGAGGCGGGAGGGGGAGAGCATGCCGGAGACCATGTTCCGGCGGAGGGAGCGCCACTCGGGGCCGTAGATGGCGGAGTTGACGGTAAACTTGTCGCAGCTGAAGACGGCCCGCGTGGGGTTCTCAGCCGGCCTGGAGGCGAAGACTTGACCCTTCTGTACGAGGGCCTGGTGGGCCAGCTCGGAGCTGCTAACGATTATAAGAGTGCGGGAGCCCATGCGGAGGGTGAAGATAGGCCCGTAGACCGGAATGAGGTCGCGCACGTAGTGCATGAAGAACTTCCCGGAGAGGGCTACCTGGAAGAGATTGCCGACGACGGGCCAGCCGGGGGGACCCGGAGGGAGCCTCCAGAGATCGCGGGATCTGCTCTTCTTCCGGAAGAGGAAGAAAAAGAGGGGGATGGCGAAGGTCAGGGAGGTGAGGAGGAGCTGGGAGCTGCAGAGAGAAGAGGCTCGGTCGGGGAGGGAAGCCATGGCCTCCGGGTGGGTGGGTTGGAACGAGAGCCGGAGCGTCGGCCGGTAAGGAGAGATAGACGAGGCCTCTCTCCTCATCCGATCTTCTTCTTCTTATGGGGGAGGGAAAAGAGACGAGAGCCATAATAGAGGAGCTGGAGAAATTTGGTGAGGGAGAGTAGCAGAGAACATTTACTGGCTCCCCGGCCTGCAAGCTGTCCTGTGGGAACTCTGAGGTGGCGAGAGGGAAGGGAGAGCCTGTTTATTATGCGCGGATTGCCAGGGGGGAGGGAGCCGGAAAGTTGGCGGTGCACGTATATGCCATGAGAAAGTTGGTGGGCTCATAAGAGAGGATGTGTGGGAAGAAATAGTAGGTGAGGTGAGGGAGCGCCAGAGGCGAGCAGAGAAGAGCGACGCCCTTATTGCTGCTGCGCTTGGGACTCTCGGCGATAGCAGCAAAGGCGCCGTCGAGACGGTGGCGCTGTCCGCTCACCCTACCGCCTCCAGTGAAAGATATCACGGGACCTTTGCGTTGGAAAATATCGGACCTTTGTCGCGTTAACTCCGCTCCCGTGGGGGTGAATAAAAAAATTGCTGCTATTGAGTTCCACGTTTTGATAGCCAATTAGCTCAGTGACGCGAATTAGCTTCGAATCAGATAAATGGTTCATGACAGAGAGTTCTTCCAAAGCCGCAAGCAGTCGACCTTCTTCGGACACCATGAATCGGGGAATTAAAAAAACGATGGATGGGCCGATTACATTGGATGCTTCGTCTAGTTTGATTGGCCCCCCTGGTTCCCTCTGTCTGGATCTGCCCCTGTTTCATGCTCGCCCCCCATCTCGTGGGCCTCCACGCCGGAATCTCGGAGAGCTTGGTTAGTCAGGCGGAGAAATTACACAGCGTGGTGTTCGACCGCCGCTGTCTTTGGAGAATCCGCATGATGACAGCCACAGATTACCACACCGAGTCGAAACGGACATAAAAGGAGGAAAAACCAGAGCAGACCCGCCTCTTCGAGCCAGAGGATACACCTAGCGGTCCTCGTCCAAACCGGGTGTGTTGGAGAGGGGAACCCTCTTCCAACTTATTCAGGCGAACTACAGGCAGCTGATACATCATCCAAGCCCAAAACCCCTCGGCAGACGGGCTCATGGCCGAAAGAGAAAGCCAGAGCAACCCGGAGCTAGTACTTGTAGTCCTTTACGTGGAGGCTCTCCGAGACGCCTTCTCCCTTGGCGGCGTCTCCCTTGTAGGTTCCCAGGGTAGCCTCCGAGTTGGCCTTGGCCCTGGTGAGGAAGGCCGCCTGCGCCTTCCCCACGTTTTCCTCCTTCCCAGCCCAGGTCTTCAGCGTGCTCTGCTGCAGGGCGCGACCGAAGGAGAAGGACAGGGACCAGGGCTTCTTCCCGCTGAGCTGGTTCATCGCGTTCAGGTTCAGCGTCGCCTCCTCCTCGCTCTGCCCGCCAGAGAGGAAAACGATGGCCGGAACTGCGGCGGGGACGGTCCGCTGAAGGGCCCTCACCGTGTGCTCCGCCACCACCTTCGGCGCCACCTTTGCCGCATCCGACCCGGGCGTGACCATGTTCGGCTTCAGCAACGTTCCCTCGAGAAAGACGTGGTGATCGTTCAGCGCCTTATAGACGGCGGCGAGGACCCGCTCCGTCACGGCCGCGCAGCGCTCGATGTCGTGAGACCCGTCAACGAGGATCTCGGGTTCCACAATAGGAACCAGGCCATTCTCCTGGCAGATGATGGCGTATCTAGCCAAGCCATTTGCGTTCTCAGTGATCGCCAGCTGAGACGGCTCGGTTGCGCCGATCTTGAGGACGGCGCGCCACTTTGCGAAGCGAGCTCCGGCCTCGTAGTACTTGGCGCAGCGTTTGCCGAGGTCATCGAGGCCCTGAGTGGTGGTCTCCCCATTGGTGCCGGCCAGCTCCACGGTGCCCTTGTCCACCTTGATTCCAGGGAGGACGCCGCCTTCGTTGAGGACGTCCACGAAGGGCTTCCCCACGGCGGTCTTCTGATACAGGGTCTCCTCGAAGAGGATGACCCCGCTCAGGTACTGCAGCGCACCGGGGGTGGTGAAGAGCAGCTCGCGAAGGGTGCGCCGGTTGGACTCCACGTTCTCCACATTGATGCTCGACAGACGCTTCCCGATTGTGCCAGTGGACTCGTCCGCAGCGAGAATCCCCTTACCCGGGGTTCCAATGTAGGCGGCGTTCTTGGCAAGCTCATCTGCAGAGAGAAAGTCAGAGGTCGCCTCATAAGCACGCAACTCCACGAGAAAATTGACCGACGGCACCAACCAAGGTAGAAGCTCGCTTCAGCGAGAAGGAAAACCAGAGACAGCCGAGGTACTCCCATGTCAGGCATGGCAGAAGGCTACTGAAAGTCGCGACGACATGGCGGAATAATACGTACGGTCTTGGCGGGGTAATCAATCATCGGCAACCGGGACGACTCTCCTCCCAGAGAGTCCTCCTCGAATGCGCAGAAAAGACGGGGCATGTTCTAGCAGTGGTAAATCCATCCACCAAATGGCGATGACCGAGATGCGCGAGAGAGATGGTAACGGGAGAGGATGAATCCAAACAGCGGAGACAAAAGGATTACAGTTTTGCAGACGGATAGGGGCACACCTCGAGTCAATGGAGGAAGCTTATCCAGTATGAAGGGGAGAGCTAGAACAGGTGACCAGAGAGCCGAAACGGGAGGCGGAAGAGCACAGCAGCAGCAGCAGAAGGGGAGTGAGGAATGGGACCAAGAAGTAGGAGACGATGCATAGAGTTGAATGGGATGGGAAATCAAAGCATACGTAAGCGAAAAATAGGACAAAGCTTAGAAACGAAGGATTTCCCAGCCAAAGCGGCAAAATAAAAAACCCTAACCCTACCCCGAAACGGAACGACCACGGTGATACAAGGGAAACCCAAATTGGGCGACGCCGGATCTAGCGAATATAGGGGGGTTGCGATGCTAAAACTGGGAGAAGGCGGGTGAAAATCATTCGCCCGGAAAGGAAACCACAAACAGCCGACGAGAGTAGAGGTCGAGAGAAATGGAGTGTGTGTGTGTGCAATAGAGAGAGCGAGAGAGAGAGAGAGAGATACCAGCGTACTTCCCGCAGTAGGCAGACATCTTCACGCCGCTGAGGGACGAAGGCCGTGGAAGGGGAGACGCGACGGAGAAAAAGAGGACGCCTTTAGGAATATGGTCTGGTTGGGGTGGGTGGGGTGCCCTTTTATTTATGCTCGGACGATCGAGAGAGGAGAGAGAGATTCGCGTCCCGTCTTCCTCTTAGTCACGATTTTCTGAGAAATAGAAGATCGTTTCTTTTAATGGGGTCTGATGATTCATCATTACGTTTCTATATACCAGCGAGAGCGAGTGGAGCTGCCGGGAGATATTACGAACGCAGAAGGTCAACACGAGCGACCCAGAAGCCACAGGTACGGTTAAACCTCGGGCCCTCCCTCCCTTCTCGGCCCGCCAAGCCGTTATCAAGCCGCCGGGGGATCAGAAACACAGCACCCGGCGGCGCCCATCGAGATTACTCAGAACCCACTGGGAGGTATTACAGAAAAGCCACCCCTCCCCTGCCGGCCACCCGGCGGCGCCCACCGAGATTACAGAACCCACCGGCAGGTGTGACAGGGAGCACCAGCCCCCCCCCCCGTCCACCCGGTGGAGGAAAACCGAGGCCGTCGGTCGATCCTCGATTTGCGGCTGTCGTGACGTCCCATGCGCGACCTCACAGAATCCATCTGTCTATCCGTCTGCCATTCACAAAAATCAAGCGAGCTACAGATTTCCTTTTCTTTTTTTTTTCGGAATTTAAGTGCGCCTCCTCTGCGAAGGTCTCTTCTGATGCCACCGATCTTTCTTCAGGGGGCTCGTCAACTCCGAGACGGGTGGGTCAAGGGTCCACCCTGCCGGAGGGACAAACGCAGAGAGGGATCCTCCTTTTCCCGGCGGAGGGGGGAAGAGTCCAGAAGATGGACAAGACTCAAGGTCAGCGACTCGGGGATATTTTCTCTCGGGGGGATAAGGAGGCCCCCTCCCGAAAACATCACGCACGGTCCTGACGCCGCCGCCGGTCAACGTCGTCATCCTCGGCGGCGATCAGCGCCCATTCAAACTCTTAATTACCGACAAGGGCTGTGCGAAGAAGAGCAGGCTAACGATCGATAGATCAGGACAGCTCAGTCCCCCGCGCCCGGGCGAATGGAGAGCAGCCGCCATCGACGGAGCAGGGTAAGAGATGAAGAAGCAGGGAGGAGTTATATTAATCACAAGCGCAAGCACATAACGCAGAGCAGCACGCGAGCCCCCTCGCTTGCAAAGAACCCCAAGCACCAGACCTCACCAGAATTATTAAACGTGGCCTACAGCAACGAACGACAGCTTCTACAAGCCGCCACCACCAATCAGATCAAACCAGTCTCGGCGTAGCAATGCAACAATCACTCCGAATAGAAAAAGAAAATCTGTCCTAGGCTCCGTAGCTCTCCGCGCGTTCTCAGACCTGGACTTCTCTGTCGCAGATCCAACTGAAAGGAACGGGCTCCGCACGCTTTGCCCTGCTCTGGGCCCTCTCATCCAGCCTCCTGATTCTCGGGGCCAAGCTGCAGACAAAGTCCTGGGCCCTCTTCCCTTCCCCGGACAGACCGTCCAAGCTCTCCACATTCCATCTCCCGACCAGGAACTCGAGAATATCCGCATAATCCTTGGCGGTGTAGACGCCTAGCCGCTGGGCAACGGCCGAGAAGTGCTCGAACAGGTTGTCGTCGCGTCCGTCGTACATCAGGTGCGCCGGCATTGAGATCTTCTTCTTCATCATGTCCGCAAATGCGAGCACCGTGCCGTCTGGGTCAATCTCGAAGAGCTTCTCCACGATCTTGGTGTACGCAGTCTCGTGGCGCTTCTCGTCGGCAGCGATCGTGCCGCATATCTGCGCCAGCTTGAGGTCTCCATGTACCTTGGCAAGTCTGGCGGTGTTTCCATGGGAAATAAAGGTCGCTCGTTCCTGGAAAGATGTGTAAATGAATCCAAGATACGGGCTGTTCTCGGTCCGAGGATCCTAAAACAATCATAGAAACAGATGAGAGGCTGAGGGTGATAAAAATTGCAGTTCATCACAGTCCAAGTGCCAAAATTCAACTCGAACAAACTGCAGGGGGCTCTGAATTAAAGACCAAACAGTGTTCAGAGATTCGGTGACGAAGAAAACGCCAGAAAACCATCTCGGCAGTGATTCCTAATCCGTCCCTCCAGGGCTGGGGGAGACCCATTTTAAAACTATGCGACGATAGGCAGAGAGAAAATCGGTTGAAAAAATACAAAATGTATCGTCAAGCCATTGACGCTTTTAATTCCATATATATGTGCATATAAATATACGCAACATTGGCAATTATGAAAATAATTTGATAGGGTGGGTTCAGCCGACTGCAGGCGATGGCAATCAAAGTGGCATAAATCTGTCCCTCAATGAATAGCTTTCCGATCATTACAAATATTCCGTTGTTTCTCCCCTTCTTTCCACATAGCACTTGCAAGTCTCTGGATTGCCCCTTCACTAGTTGAAAATCCTTCAGAGTTGGAATGTAAGTTACTTGTCGGTCTATAAGCAACATGATGGCTAAATGAAAAGGCTACACGAGCTAAGTGATCATGTTGTCTTCAACCCTCATTCAAAGCCAATCCTGGGGAAACATCTCCCCACCACTTGCCAGAATTCATCCAAGGAGGCAACAGGCACCCCATATAAAGCTAAGCAGGCCCTTCCATGGATAACACAGGACGACATTGGATTAACACTAGGCTTCTTGAAAATCGGCATTGGACCATTTCAGCACACGGTCTTGGGAACCTATGTCCTCCAGCCAGCCAGCCAGCCAGCCAGCCACCCCCACATCATGCAGAGTTGTCCAGAAATAAATCAGAAGTGGGCATAAGTGCATTTCCTTTTCAATGGAGCCCATGGAAAACTGAGGGCAGATAAATGAATGAGCTTTCTTTTCGAGGTTGCCTTCAACTCTATGAGGAAAGGTCTCGTAAACAACTAGAGCACTACATTTTATAAATTCGCCCAGTGGAACATAACCCAGGGTACATCCAACCTGGCAGATAGCTATACAAAAAATTCCACATTTTATACATCGAAGGAACAGGTAAAGAAAAGTATGTGAAGATTACGCAAAATTTGTCGACTGATCTGCAGAAATTGCACTGCTAGATAGGGAAATGCCTGTAGGAATGGAGGACCAACAGACTATATAAATGCAGCAGAAAGTCGTACCATTCCTGACCCGATCAGGTACTGAATCGTCTTCTCGATTTGCCTCATGTCCACTCTCCCCGAAAGATAGAGGTACTTGTTTAGAAGGTCCCCATGCCTGTTCTCTTCGGCAGTCCATGCCCTCGTCCAAATGGCCCATGAGGTGGGGCTCGCACCTGTCTCATCTCGCACACCATCAAGGGTGTTGAGCATCGTCTGGTACGTGGGAAGGGCTTCCTCTGTGATCATGTCTCCCACCAAGCAGACAAAGTAGTCATCTGGGATCTCCATCGCTCGTGCTCTGAGCTCCTTGACTTCGTCATAAAATCCCTCAGAAGCAGCATCCGGAAGAAAATCTTGTGGCTGCCAATTTCTCTCCACAGACTTCAGATACGGGAGGATGTTGCTTTCTGCCCAACCTTCCAACGACTTGAAAATCTCAATCTTCGGAGGTGGCATAGAGTGGGTGACCTGGACGTGCACCTCGCGGGGGGGGCTGAATGGTTTCCTAGAATCCTCCACACCAACTTGAATCAGACCCGATGAACGCATAGTTTAGAAAATAATGCGGACGAAGGAAATCGCATGCAACAAGACCAACATATAGGACGAGACATATCGACACGCCAACTCAATCATCTCTCCAGCGGAGGATTGCCAGGATCTGTTGGTGGTCGAATAAGCATCGCCAGTGACAATTCAAGACGCATGCATCCGACGACACTGAAATCTATAAATAAGTGTGACAGATCTGAAGAAACTATAGCCTGCAGAAGAAATACCGACCAATAACTTGGATTCTATGACTGTAGCGGCAAAATCCGACCGAAGAGCTCGCAATAACAAGGGAATAATGCCTTTCGTGCCTCTTAAGAAGATAAGAAATCGTCAAAGAAATGTTGAGAGTCAAATAAGATAAACCCCAAAGGCCGAAGGGCTGGAAGACATTGAAAAACTGATGCATGGTGAACAGGCGAGTCAGCAGGAACGCGAGAACACCGACCCACAGTGCGCCCTAAACCTCCAAGGGGCGAAAAATCAAAATCGCGCCTCAGAAGAGGAATAAAAGACCCGAGAAGATCCATATCTGAACTTCTAACGCCATGGAGAATGCAAGCACCGCGGGCGCAATGAAGGTTAGTATGGACGATATGCTGCAGGGATTCGCGCAGATGCCCCAAGTTGGGATTCGGTCGCATTTGAAAGCTTAAGATTACGAAAGGAAAGACGGAGGGAGGCGGAGCTCACTTAGTGGCGGTGTTCACGGTCGACGCCAGGACAACCCTGTGAGATCTGATCGCGGGCGAGCGGGAAGATGAGCAGCGGCAGCTCCGGGACGGGAAAGTCAGGGGCGACACCCTCAGTGCCATTGTCGCCTTCCCCCGCTGCAGCTTCCTTGCTGTTCTGCCGCGTTTTTCTCGTGTAGCGGGCTGAGCCACCCGGGGGAAGGGAAGGAAAGGGAGGAGAACGGAGCACAGAGCGACAGAGAGGATGAGGCGGAAACAGACGCTGACGACAGGGAGAACGGGCCGACGGCGAGCGAGTGAGCGAGGTGGAGAGAGAGAAAGAGATGAGGAGGCGGGGGGGGCGGGCGGGTGATGGTGATGAGAGAGAGAGAGAGTCCCGCGGGGGGGCGGGGGGGGGGGGGTTGTGCTACGAGATTTAGAATCAGAGGACTAGGATGCTTCCGGGCCGGGCCGGTACCCTCAGAAAGCTCGGCGCGACTTGGCCCTTTTCTTTTTCACGAGAGACCCAGACAGCGTTACTCCCTGCCTCTGCCTCTGCGTCTCTGCGACTGGCGGCGTGTGTGGCGGAGGCGGCCTTGGCAGGAGGAGAGGGAGAGGACCAGGTCCTTCACACGTGTCAAACACGGCGGCGTTTCTTGGCGCAATCTGGTAACCCGATCTCCACGCCCCAGTGAGTCACGGGTCGATGGAAGATAATAATATATCCGTCGACGCGGAAATTAAAATAAAATTAAATACTACCCCGTGGATTTCATTGGGCCTACTCCCAAGGTTGGCCCTCCACCACTTTCGGCGGCCAGGCCGATAATACCCGGCCCACATGAGCGTCAACTCCACGTCCGGGCTAACATCCAGTTGGCCCAACACATGGCCATCATTGACCGGCCCACACGAGCGGGCAGGTGGCCTCTTTGACCAGCTCGGTTCTTGGCAGACGGTAGGTGCCGCCGGTCGCCTTGACTGACCGAGTTACCGACGTCTCTCTCCCCACCCCCCCTCCATCGACCAACTCCGGCTGCATCGATAAAGAAGAGCCCAGCCCGACCTTCAGCATCCCCTCTTCTCAGCTTGCTGAGTTGCAGAAGGAGAGATACAGACGGAGCAGGCAGAGAGCGGAAGACAACGTCCTTCTCACCTTTCTTTTCCCTTGTGGGCTCTGGTAGGCGCTGCCTGCATAATACATCTCTGACTGACTGACTGCATAATATATAGGTAGATAGCAACATCCTCCTCTTCTCCTGAAAGGGGAAGGAAAGCCCGGTCCCGCCCCTCCCGATCCCCTCCTCCATCCGACCTCTCCTCTTTCCAGATACGGCGCCACCATGGTGTTGGCTCCCCCCATCTCCTCCCCTTCATCGCCCCCTCTCCCTTTTCACTTCCCCTGCGTCCCCAGGACGGGGCGCGTCTGCTGCATCCACCACCACCCTGAGGGGGGGACCTCCTCCGCCCCCGGGCGATTTTTCCCAGGTGTCGTCGGCAACAGCCGCTCTGACTGGCAGAGCTCCTGCTCCATTCTCTCCAGCAAGGTCGCCGTCTCCCACCACCACAACAGCCAGGAGAATAATAGCGATGGCGGTGGTGGCGCTGCGGCGGCGGCGGCGGCGGCAGCAGCAGCAGTGCCGGCGGTGGTGAACGGTGATCACAAGGCTCTCACCGGCTCCTCCGAGTCCTCTGAGACGACGCTTGACCTGGTGGCCACCGTCGATCAGCGAAACCTCCCTCGCCCGCTGACCATTGCCGACCTCTCTCCGGCGCCGATGCACGGCTCTCAGCTCCGCGTGGCGTACCAGGGGGTCCCGGGGGCCTATTCCGAGGCGGCCGCCGGCAAGGCCTACCCGGGCTGCGAGGCCATCCCCTGCGACCAGTTCGAGGTCGCCTTCCAGGCCGTTGAGCTCTGGATCGCCGATCGCGCGGTTCTCCCCGTGGAGAACTCCCTGGGCGGCAGCATCCACCGCAACTACGACCTGCTCCTCCGCCACCGTCTCCACATCGTGGGGGAGGTCCAGCTTCCCGTTCACCACTGCCTGCTCACCCTACCCGGGGTCCGCCTCGAGTACCTCACCCGCGTGCTCTCGCACCCGCAAGCGCTGGCGCAGTGCGAGCTCACGCTGACCAAGATGGGCCTCAACGTGGCCCGGGAGGCAGTGGATGACACCGCCGGGGCGGCGGAGTTCGTGGCGGCGAACGGGCTGCGGGACACGGCGGCGATCGCGTCGGGGCGGGCGGCGGAGCTGTACGGGCTTCAGGTGCTGGCGGACGGCATCCAGGACGACGCGAGCAACGTGACGAGGTTCGTGATGCTGGCGAGGGAGCCGATCATCCCCCGCACGGACCGGCCCTTCAAGACGAGCATCGTCTTCGCGCACGACAGGGAGGGCACATCCGTGCTCTTCAAGGTGCTGTCGGCCTTCGCCTTCCGGGACATCAGCCTGACCAAGATCGAGAGCCGCCCGCACAGGGGGCGCCCCATCCGCGTGGTGGACGACGCCAACCTCGGCGGATCCGCCAAGCACTTCGAGTACATGTTCTACGTCGACTTCGAGGCCTCCATGGCGGAGCCCAGGGCGCAGAACGCCCTCGCCGAGATCCAGGAGTTCACCTCCTTCCTCCGCGTCCTCGGC
The DNA here is from genome assembly GCA_902729315.2 of Spirodela intermedia. Taxonomy (NCBI): domain Eukaryota; kingdom Viridiplantae; phylum Streptophyta; class Magnoliopsida; order Alismatales; family Araceae; genus Spirodela; species Spirodela intermedia. Next base: position 107,210 of record LR746271.1, on the reverse strand, counting down.
AGCTACCCCATGGACATGACCCCCTGGCACGCCCCCCGTCCCGCCGCCGACGACCACTGACGCCGCCGCGGGGGCTCCGCCGTTGCCCGGAGAAAGAACCCCAACCAGTCAGGCGGGCGCTGCGGGGTGGTGTGGTGTGGTGGGTCCATCATTTATTATTATTATTATTATTATTATATTATTGCTGCACCGATCGCCGTCGTCATCGTCGTTTTTCTTTACCATGCCGGCCCGCTGCCTCGGATTCGTTGGGATGTAAGGATAATCACCATCATTATTGTTCATCATAATTACTCGCGTCATCGTCGTCGAGATATGATACGAGATACTAAAGATACCGTCGTCGTCGACGCCGTCGCCGTGTTTGCACGCGCGGGGTTGGTCCCCATGGGGGGTGACGACAGCTTTTTTATTTTCGGGGGGCCGCCCCACATTCGTTGGGATCTGGGAGGGATTGACAAATGGGCGCTCGGCGGGGTCGCTGGTGGGTGGCAGCGCGACGGGCCCCCACCGGTCGAGACCTTTCCACGTCACCTCTGCGCTGTCCCGCGCTTTTCCGGGTGGGAAGTATCACCGATTGCCGTCAGACACGGTCGGAGACGTGCCGGGTGTGCAAGGATGGATCCGGGTAGACGGAACAGCGGCAGCGCCAAAATCCCAACGATGACGCTGAAGGGACGGCGGACGGGGGGGGGCACCGGGCCCGGCCTTATAAAAAGCCGGGGGCTCGTGATGGCAGTGTGGGCCCCACTCTAGACCGAGATCCAGATCTGATCTCGTCTGGTCTGGTCTGCCTGGCCATTTAATCAATAGCGCGCCCCCCTGGGCCCCACCCACCTTCGTACGCATACACGCAGCCAGAGAGAACAAGAAGGAAGCGAGCGGAGAGGGAAACGAAACACAGGCGAGTCGAGTATTCATCACGTGACAAAAGTTATACTGCGAAACGACGGACCAAACCTTCATCCACCCCGCCCCCCCCAAGACCCACCCCACTCCCCCCCTCCTCCAAAGATCCCACCCTCTATCTCTCTCTCTCTCTCTCTCTCTCTCTCTCCGAGTAGCTCCGACTAGGTCCGAGACACGGTGGCTCGTCAGAGCCCCACCCACTTGACCCACCGGAAGGGCCTCCCGACCTTGAACGGGAGCTGGTAGTCCCTGGCGAGCGCCGGATCCCGCCTCGCGACCTCCGGCTCCGACCATATGTACACCCCGCGCTCCTGCTTGCTCCCCGGGACCGTGTTGTCCAGCACCACCGCGATCAGGAACGCCACCACCATGTGCAACGACAGCACACTGTTCATCACGTAGTTGACCTGCCAAACCCAAAAACCCCAGCACCCCCGGGTCAACTCAGAGGAATTCAGCAAAGGAGATGACGTGAGATGAGATCAGATGAAACGAAGGAGCATACCCCGTCGTATCTGGTGCGGAAGGGCCCGTGGGACGCCACGACGTAGGGGTGGAAGTAGCTGGGCACCGCCGAGTTCGCGCCGGACACGGTCCCGTACTGCTGGAAATAAGCCGGCACCGACAGCGAGAAGAACAGAGAGAGCCCGACGATGATGATGTTCCTGGAGCTCCCGGCCTCGCTGTAGCGAAGATTGGACAGGCCCAGCGCCGCCAGCATCGCCCACATGAAGCAGAGAAGGGCCGCCACCACCACATCAGGAATCGATGCGATAAATCCCCCGACCTTCCCTGCACCCATGCACGCACGCATCTTCGTTCATCAATCCAGCACCTCCTACCTGACTGACTGACTGACTCAGCCGGGGAAGAAGAAGAAGAAGAAAAATTCTTCTTCCAAGGCAAACGACAAACAAGACAGACAAGGGAATAGATAGGGGGGGTTCTTAGGGATCATTAGGGATTACCCACGAAAGATAAGAGTATCAGAATGCCCGCGCCGACCTCGACGGCCCTCCGGCTTCCCATTTTGGTGACGGCTATGGTGTGGACGTTCTCGGTGAGTGTCGTCGACCCCGTTCCGGTGCCCCAGATACCCGCCAGCACGCTGGAGATGCCTTCCAGACCGATCCCTCGGCTAAGGACGCCAGAGGTCGGAGGCCTCGACGCCACCAGTAGAGACGACGCATGGTAGGATCCAACCTGCAGCAGAGCCAGAGAATCCCGCGAGAAACAACGATCAACACACACCAACAAAAAAGAAACAAAGAAAGAAGATATGGCGAAGCGATGTCATCCCCAACAGTGAGAGATGTGCGAAGAAGAATAACAGCAGGAACTCACCGAATCGACGGAGGCTATGACAGAGGCCACGCACATGACGAGCACCATCTTCCAGTCGAAGATGGGCGTACCCCACTGCATCGGATAAGGAAGCCTGAACCATGGAGAAGACCTCAACGCGTGGGAGGTATCAGCCCGGCAGTGCTTCATCCTGGGGACGTGCCTCCTGCAGTACTCCGACACGGCGTTCGACGAGGGCACGTCCGCGTCGCAGCCCTTGTAGCTGTAGGCGCCCACTTCCGTCAGAAGAAAAGCCACGGCCCAAGTGATCCCCACGCTCAGGGGTACCTGCAACTCGCAGCACAAGGCCCGCCGCCGCAGTCATGCACGCACCCCAACACCAAAAACTAACAGCCGATAGATGGTATCCTTCCTTCCTTCATACGAAGAAGAACAAAGGAGAGGAACGGAGAAAAGGCCGATCATGAGATCGAATGTACTCCACTCACCGCGTAGATGAGGAACACCCGGTGGCCGAACACCGATACCCTACGCAGATACTGCAACAACAAGAGAGGATTAGGATTAGTTAGGATGGGAGGTGGTTGAATTTCCAGCGGAAACGAGGAAACCCCGCCGACGGGATTGGGTGTGGCAGGGTGGAGTCTCTCTGCACTCACGAGCGAGAACACGATGACGAGCAACAGCTGCAGTATGCCGATCTCCAGGCACACACCCACTCGGGTAAAGCCGTAGCTGAAGAACGAGAGCCCAACAGCCGCAATTGTCGGGGACACCACGACAGGATTTATCAACCTGAAAACCAAAAACCGTCATCACCGCGCCTTCTTTCCCAGTTCCAAAAAAAACCGAAACTACGAGCAGAGAGCCCAGGAACAGGCAACCAACCTCCTCACAGAGATGCCCTCGAACAAGGAAAGAAAATTCAATTGGGCCAGCGTGACACACAGAAGGCATACCTCAAGAAGATTGACGCAAGTCCGCTGTATCCCAGAAATGCTTGAAACGCAGAAGAAATTATTATGGAACCCTGAAGTGCCCTCATTATGTGCCTAAATTTCTGTTACAAAGAAGAAAGAGATTAAGCCTCAAAGAAAAAGAAAAAGAAAAAGATCCTCACAGCAACTGTTTCCCTTTCGATTAGACTGAGGGTCCTTTTCCCCGAACAAACATTAAATAAACAAATCAATAGATTTGAAAAATATCAATAAATAAATCGGGGCACCAGTCACATATTCTTCCTTGCTCGGTGAACACTCTCTTCCGAGAGAATGTCATGGAGACAAGAGGTTGCCTAGGCAAATGTACAGTTTGAGTCACAGCACCAGTTGGGAAGGTCAGATGGGATACTAGAAGGACCTTGCTCGTCCGGGGATCACCGACCTGATCATCGAACTACGATGGTAGCGTGGGATCATCAACCCGACCTGACTCTCTCCGGCATTGCTCCATGACAATCAGGGCCAGCCCATCACTATGCATCTGCAATATGAGAGTCCGTACCAATCAAATCGCAGAGAAAAGACCACCACCATGTTTCCTTTTCTTTTGCAGTTATTTTTTTTACCCCCTCGTCGTTCCGTTTTCCTGTCTCATACTTCAAATCTTCACAGAAGTTCGCAGTGTTCGTTTGCTCGGTGAAAGCCACCTTTCTTCAAAGCTAGGAGCCGCCTCCCAACCCATGTGAACGCAGCGACTTTCGAGAAGGGAGGGGAATCGACCAGAAAAAATGAGAAGGATGGATCGCAGGTCCTGCCTCCCAGACCCACTTGTGACTCGTGTTGGAAGCCAGTCTCACCCACTATGGGGTGAGTCAACAGACATCCTTCCAATGAAGCGAGCAAGGATTTTCTAGCAAACGCGTAATGCGACCTAGTGCGACCTCCATTGTTGTGCAAATTGAGCTCTCACCTCCAATTGTGTGGTATGAGCCTTCAATGGCCTCTCGTGATCTATGGTTTCTCTTTCTTCTTCCCAGGACCCTGCTGCAAATGCCAAGATCCACATGTGCGATGCTGAAAGGAGAAAAAACGTGCTGTTCCCAAATGCTTGATCCTCTCTCCATGTGCAAGCGTAAAACTTTTCCCCAAAGTGGTGGCTTTCGCCCCACATCCCCCCAATGGCTGGCTCTCCAATGACCCCTATTATTCATCCGTGTACCCTGCAAGGGGGACATGTTTTGACGCCTAATTCCAAGTTCTGATGGCCAAGGTTCAGTGGGCCTAAAACAAACCTTGGCGACTATTTTCTAGGCTGCGACAAAGTCAGAGAGTCGCCAGTCCCCCGACAGAACACGTCCTAAGAGCTAGGCTTATTCCTGAGCCATGATTCCTCCATTCTGTGACCCACTAAAAGGATATGAGAAGGAGATGTGGCTTCAAAAGCTGCATTCTCTCCCCCTTGACTACATGGAGAAACTTGCCACTGACCAACAAATATGTCAGACTACGTATTCATTAAAGGGATTGAAATGCCAATGCCACCGATGATCCGGTGGATAAGGGGAGAATCATATGCCCTCATACACACGGAAGAAATGCTCAAAACTTTACTTTAAAGATCTTATGCATCTAAAGAAGCACCCCGACGCGCCAAACTCGGATCTTCATAAAGCGCTTGAAAGTTGCAAGCGAAAATCCCAGAGTAACCCTTAATCGATTGATGAAACTGAGAATTTCTCGTGGTGCACGGTTACCTCGGAATGTTGAGCAGGTACCATATCGGATATAGATTAAAACCAATCAAAGAGACCCACCCCAGTGAGAATACCTGTGAGCATCAAGCACGACTGGTGAGTGTCCATGACCCATTTAACTACAATTGCCACATCATAGCGAAACCGGTTACCATAATCCCATCGCAATTCGCTATACGAATCTCTTCTTCTCTGTGCCCTCTTCGTCGTTTAGCATTACAAGGCTGTCGGTACCACAGCTAAGGAAAAAATATTAAACACCCCTTTTTCCACCAACCATTTACATCTTCACACCTGTTGCCCCAACCTCATCAAGGTAGCACTCCACACTAATCCCTCGGATGGGTGACAAATTAAAAGCTGATCCAACCAACCTGATCAAAGCAACAGAAGTCCAGCCTAGCCACGCACCTCCAGGGAGGAAACGAAAGCAGCCAGCAACCTACATAACCACATGAACCAACTGAGTCCTTAACTGAGAAAGACGTTGCTCTACATTCCTTTCACGATATGGAAAGGCTTGATCGTTTCACTTAATTTTACGCCCGACACTGAATCCCCAGTTGAGTAAGGCATTTCTCAACAGTTCTTCAACAACTTCCAAGGTCTTGATCATTTCTATCTTATCGCTATCTCAAATGTGGACCCAACACTTGGTCCTCGATTGAGTAGAACGCTACATCATTTTATTAAAGTCTCTTCCATCCATTATGCTTCGATCTTCCATTTTTCCCATAAGAAGTGGCCTATTAACCTATAATCCAACTTAAAAGATATTTAAGAAATCGTGAAAGGCGTCTAATACACTTCCTTGTCTAACTTAATGAGCTTGCAAGAGCAGAGTTAAGTGAAGCATCCCACAAACGGAAGGACAACGACTATTCACACACTGTGAGGCATACAATAAACATATTCAACGACAGAAAAAAAAAAACAGAAAATCTGAATTATAAAATAGAAAGCCTACACAGAAAAAATGAATAATTTGAAAAGAGAGATAAGGACTCGTACATTCCCTGTCAATCCCAAGAACTCGGGAGAATTGATTATCGCCAGCGCAGGAGCCAGATAAACAAATGATGGGCCTTGAATGAGAGGCAGCCTTGAACCAAAGAGGGAGTTCAATAGAGTTGTCAACCCAGAAACGAAGAACACCGTGGATACCACAGCAGACGTATCATCCTGCAGCTAGATTAATCAGGAAAACAGTTCCGCAAATGTCGCGTGCTCAAAGTAAAAGGGAAGGTATTGTTGCTCACGTAGGTACCACCCATCGCAGGAACAATGACTAGAGGAATCAGAATTATCGACCCCACCACGGAGAGATAGTGCTGAAACCCGTAGAAAGCGATGGGAACTGAGATCGAAAGACAGCGAAAACTATAAGACGCAGCCCATACATCCATTTGAAATGTCACCATTTAGGTGAAATCAATACGAAAGAAAACAGAAAGGAATCCATCTGCTCAGAATAAGACAACGTTGAGAAAGCGTTCACCGAGGCCAGGGGATTCTCTGAGATCATAGTTTATGTGAGGTCGCCGCCCGACGAAGTCTTCATCTTCTAGCACCTGGGGCAACGACCCGGCCTCCTCTTCCCTCCGTGACTTTTGAGGAGGTGGGTCGGACTTCGATTGGCCATTGACTCCCTGAACTCCGGGACCCTTCGCGGCCGCCCCGCCTTCGCCATCGCTATCTTTCCTCTTCTTGACCGGTTGATCGCCCTCGGGTGTCGGGGCTGCGACTCTATCCTTGCTCGCGGGCTCTCCGTTGAGAGGGACAGCGGCAGCGGGCGGGGGACCCTGACGAGCTCTACCGGCCTCCAGATCTGGCAGAACCTCGGGCCCCTTGGCGGCCCTGTTGGGCACAAACTGGCCGGAGTCCCCGGAGACGGACTCCCCGGAGACCCTTCCCTTGAAACCCGTCCTCTTCGCCCAGGACGCCGGCGGCATTGCCGCCGGAGCGGCCTGATTGGACTCCGAAGGCCATGGCCCGGGTCGCGGCCGCCGCTGAGGGGTGCCGTCGGTGCCCGACATGAGCTACTGGCACATGCCGTCACGGATCTGGTCCGAAAGGTGAGAGCTTGGAAGCGGCCCGGCAACAGTTGGGAGCGTCGGCAGCTGGATGAAAGAAGGAGACCCGAGAGGGGGGAGTGGAAGCGGCGGGCAGCCGAAAGCGGAGGTGATTTGGCGCCCGGGATGAAGGGGGGACGGAGGGTTAGAGAGTGAAGAGTAGGAGCAGAAGAGTGAGGGCTGAGCGCGAGCGACGAGGGTGAGTGTCAGTCAGGATGGGGGAAAATCGACGGGTGTTAATGTATTTTCCCATTCTAGAGAGAGAGAGAGAGAGAGACGGAAGCGGGTAATTGATCAGTTCGGGTGGGCAGCCGGTTGCCCGTTACGTTTGGAGGATAGATGCCATTAATAGTCGATTTTTGTGCGATGACTCGCCGAGTTGAAACGAGCGAGCGAGACATCGCTCCGGGTCCTATGCGATCGCTCATTATAAGATAAATAAATAAATAAATAAAATGCGGCAGAAAAACCTTCTCCGTCCCATCAATTTCTCCCTCTTCCGACCCGCACCCTGACCCTTCTCCTCCCGCTACCCGGACAGCGCGTTCTGTGATGGGCCCCGTCTTTTGTCAGAAACGTTCATCAGCTGAGTGAATCTCTCGCGTCCAGAGAGGCCGAGCCAATACGAAAGAAAGAGATCAAGCCGCCGCGAACAAGAAGCAATATCGCGCTGTTAGGAGACTCCGTAAGCTTTCAGGCCCCGAGTTGCGAGGCACGCACGAACGACAAGTGGAAAAGCTCCTCTGGCACGCGAAAATCACGTAAAGTCGATAACTACTATGCGGTGGCCAAGAACTTACGGCGAGTCGGGGACATTTGTGGAACCGGGTCTTCGCGACAGACGTAACGAGCCGCATCGGGCGACGATGAGCAGGAGGTGGGCGGCGGCATTAGAGGTGAGGTGGACTGGAGGGTCGTATTGAAAGTCCAAAGGCATGTTACCACGACCATTGATTACCATGATAGGGGAGCTGGCAGGTTAGGTGGACAGACGAATAGAGAGAGAGAGAGAGAGAGAGAGAGAGAAGGGAGACCATCCACAGTCAGCAGAAGGAATGGACCATTTTCTCTTGGACGATGTTCCACGCAACTTAAGCCCACTAGCTTCAGTTGTTAGGGAGAGAGAGAAGATAGAGAGAAGAGGTGGGGGACGGAGTAGCCGCGTTCTCGATTCGCACGATCCCCAGGAGATGCCGATCTCTCTCGCAGCTTCACGGCGTAGATTCTCGCACGACGCGGGTCCTTCATCACGGCCATCCTTCGCCACGAGGCGGGGGAAGACAAATCCGACGGCAACAGCACAAAATCGTCCCCCACAGCACAGCGTCCCGGCCCGCCATTAATTACGACACACCTTTCGAGATTTCTCCGATGGCAGGCGAACAACACTTCAGTAAACAGAGGAGAGGAACCGCAGGCGAACACCTGCGGTAGGAGGGAATGATCTAGCTTGCGGCACTTGGGCGAAGAAAAAAAAAGGGAATTTCACATCACAAGTAAGCTCGCAACTCGGGAAAACCCCATCCAAGATCCCCTCTCGAACGAACAAGTACGCTGCCGGACCAGCGTAGTCCTCCTCAATTCAGCGTTCTCATCGGTAAAATGCATCCTCCTCATTGGCAACAAGAAACCCGCCGAGTTCGCTTTCTCGAAAGGGAAAAGCGAAGGAAGGGAACCCCCTTCGGGACGAGAAACGGCGATTTGGGGCCCTCGCTCCTCACACAGGAGCCGCGCCGCCGCCGCCGCCGCTGGGCATGTAAGACGAGATGGGGACGTGCATAGACAGCACGCTGAGCTGATGCTCCTGCTGTCCTCGGCAACCCTGGGTTCCCTCCATTCTCCTATGGGGGGCAACCTCTGCGGACCCCGATAGCATCCTGGCCAACGTATTCAGCTGCCAGTGCCTCTTATTATCCTTCCGACGGCGCCGGCAGCGACCCTGCCACCTCAGGCCCCCCGCAGCCGCTCTCAGACTTGAGGGCCGGGTTTGGGGAGGAAATCTGACCGAGACTTGCGAAGCGGAAACAGGCGCGGCCACGGAGACGTGACCAGAGTGAACCTCGGTTGCCGCCGGCGGTGGTCGGGCGTTCTTCTTCCACATGGAGAATGATTGCAGAAGCTTCGGTGGGACCTACAAAATGTAAATAAGGGTTTCAAGGATGCCCGTTAATGAACTAGGCTACCTGGTAATAGATGCAGGACACGGCGATCTACTAGACAGCGTAACCAGTCAGTGTCGGAAAAGGCTAAGGGAACGCCAAGAACTCACCACTGACACCGAGGGGAGGGACAAGGAGAGAGATAAAAACCCATTCTTCCTTGGCTTGCTGTCTGTCGTTTCTCCAGAAACTGTGCCAAAGCTGGATGGTGCATTGTCCTCCTCCTCCTGTTCCTCTTCTTCTCCCTCATCTAATTCAGCGGCACTCCCAGCAGCCGAAGTGGATGAACTGTCATCTCCTCTCTTCTCCTCCTCTTCCTGCTTCATCTTCAATTCCAGTTCCATATCCTCGATGGCCTCTTCAAGACAGATCTCAGCCTCAATAAACTCGAGCTCTTGGTCTATCAGTTTGAGATCCAATTCAGTTTTTTTCTTCCTCTCCTCAGCCCACTTCTCCAGTCTGTCGGATACTGGCTTGAATCCGTTTTCTATTGCAGTTACGAAGCGCATCAGCCCACTCTGTCTCTTTGCGCGTGGCACGGCTCGTCCATAGAACTCTCCAAAACCAAGCGGTAAAAACTCCACCTTTTCTGGGTCCACTTCCTCTCCGTCCTTCAATGGTGGCTGCCAGAAAAGTCGAACGCCATGGTCATCGTCCTCAATATAGTTGATGAGTCTTCCACTTCGAGTATGAAGAATTAGGGGGTCCTCCGTATATATGAGCTTGGATGGATCTTCTGGGTCAGGCTCGGGTTCCTTATTGATGAGAACAAACTCAGGGCTTTCTTCTGCAGAATAAGCAGAGATACAAACCTGAGGCGCATAATTTTTGCGAGGAGATAGAACGTGATGAAAAGTGGCCAGAAAAAACGATGATGTAATGAGAAAACATGGGAGGCATGTAAAATGCGCTACAGAGAGAGAGAGAGAGAGAGAGAGAGAGAGAGTGATTGTTGATACGACATTTATTTAAGTTTTTTTCTCTCCTACGGAGAGATTGTTGGAATGGTTGTTTAAGGACTATTTCGTTGTATGAGGAACACTTTCATGCCATGTACCTATTAACACATCTGAGAAGCAATGCAACAAGTATCCTATACGATACAAAGAAGTCAGTATGACTACAAATATCTGCCAAGATTCTTCCATAGGTTCACTTTGCAAATGCATCCATTTGTGGCTGATTCCTTGTTCTCGACATAAAATCTTTACCAGAGAATAGCTTTCACGAGCTCTCAGCTTCTCACGGATGGCAGGAAGCATACCACAGAGATTGACCAATGAGAATAATCCCAAGCATTCTATTCAAAAGTTTATCTTGACTTAACCATACCATATATCTATTAACACATCTAAGAAGTAATGGTGACGTCTGCAAGCGTTCATCTGTAATGCAACAAAGATGACAACCACCTATCCCACGCTATGCACAGATGAACAACTTTTCTGGAAGATGTTTGAACCTAAGGGGGAAACTATCTAAGACGTTTAGAACTGTATGTGCACAACCCGCCGAGCTCCATCGAAAAGTAGAATTAAATTGCTAATGGTATTATTGACAGGAAGGGTATGAGCAAAACAAAACTGGGTCATCGACAAGGGACATACCTTTTGACCACCAATATTCAAGCTCTGCAGGCATAGGGATTCTCAGTGGTGACTTATAGAATGAATTTAACCACATTTCCCTCTCTGTATCAACCTCTTGAACATATGTTTTCCAGTAATCAGGGACCTGACAGGAAGCAGTTATCACGGTTTCCTCATGAACATAATATTTTTCCTACTGATGAAAGCCACAGAATAAGCCTTACTTCATAAAATTGGTTTATGAATCCGGGAGCCATCCACACATCATCTTCCTCATAAAAGTATGGATGCTGAGGGTCACCATAGGGACCTCTGTCTTCCCTTACCACTGCAAGTTAGAAATAACGGGAAATGAGAAGCTAGGAGGAAGGTCGTGACCAAACAAAAATTATAAGGTTAAGCTTTATTCTTGATAGAGACATACGAAAGAAGAAAATTTTACGGACTGGAGAAATTTAGTGGCATAAAATATAGGCATGGAATTACTACCAGCGTAAAAAAATACATATACTTCATATGGCAATCACGTGGATGAAATTATACATCAAGGCTCTGCACAAGTATCTCAGTTGACAGTACACAAAATAGAAAAGGAAAAAGATGCTTATGAGAGGATAACGATTCTCACAGTTGATGAAAACTGACGTGCCAAGTCTCTATAGTGGCGCACACATATTTTTTCATTGACTAACCATCTGTAACCACCATATTTTGACTAGGCTGCCAACAAACTCTCGTCTTGAATGGTTAAATAAAGATTGCGGTTCCTTGTTAAGAATCCTAGATGATCACCGCCGACCAGTCCAGAATCTTAATATATTTCATTTAGAATATGCACAAATGCCTAGATGCGAAAATAACCTCGTCACAAGTAGACGGAAGACAACCCAACCATCAAATATAACGTCTGAAACCTTTTTTAAAAAAATGAAGAAAGAAAAAAAAAGAGGAAAAAGGTTCTCAAGATGGAGAGCATCACTAATACGGAAAGAAACCTTGTTATATGATATAATTTGCTCTTTGCCAACAGCAAAGGAACGAATAACTGCAAAAAAGTAAGATCTTGAATAACGAAAACAGGAAATGATATAAAATGGACCAGCACCCCCCGATCCTGATGTTTCATTGACAAAACGTGACTTCCCAACATCGCTCCGTTCTTCTAACCATGATCTAACAAAGCATAGCTCTCCGAGATCTAGTGACCAAGATCCCAAGCCATATTCAGGTTGATTTCCGACCTCTTTGAAACCAATGTGTCATTGTAACATTCCCTGTTTAGAGTCTTGATGATAAGGTCTTGCCCAGCCGAAGAAAACTGGTCTACCAGATTTCAGTGTGCAGAAAATTTATCATAAAATTTCGTCATCTTAAGCAAGCCACTTCAGCAACTGCATGCTTTAAAATTACCCAAATGACAAAATAGGCAAAGCAAGAGGCCATACTGCCATCAGGTTTGTTTACAAACATCCTTGCCTTTGCGGCAGCTACCTCTGCAATGCCTGCATGAAGCTGAAATAACACATCTGTTCATAAATTTTCGTCAAATGACCAAAAATTGACAGAAGTGGAAGTCATATACCGCTGAGATGTCAGCATCACAACCAGTTGAATCATCTAGGTAGTCCCCAAAGTAAAATCTTCCCTGCATTATAGGCGGCATTGTCAATCTTAGACCAAAACTCTTTGACGCTGGTCAGATCATTGAAGGGAATGAACTCTATGGTAGTCATATACCATGCAAAGTCACTTCACCATTTTAGAAAGTCCTTGGCAACCGAACCAACAACAATGACTCTGAGAAGAGCAGTTGGGATGCAAATAAAAGGAAATCTAAATGGAGGAGGAGAGAACAACAAATCAATAATTACATACGTAAATGATTTGCTCGTTCACTTCATATACACCACATCCATGCATCCTTCCGTGCTTCCATTGTCCAGCATATTTGTACCGACCTTTCTCCCTGTTTAGAAAATAGATTACTGGTGGATGAGTAGAAGACAATCACAAAAACAGAACAAGCTAAGAGAGGCAACAGTTAATTTCACTCAGAAACAAAAATTAATACAGTTCCTTGACAGCAAAACAAGACCCTGAATTTTCTCAAGATTTCTAGGATAATAGCCATTTATTATGAATGGGGATTGAAGCTCATTAGATGAGAAACAAGGTTAAGGTTCCATAGGACGACTGCTCGGGTCATGGAGTATCATTGTCTTAGCATGTTCTATGCAAAATAATTAAATATCACGATTCTTTGGTTCAAAACAAACATGGATTCATTGAAAAAATAGATCACACATGTATCCAAACTTGAAGCTGGATAGTCCTGTGCTTCAATTTGGTTTTTAGGGATTACAGACAAATTAAAAGATAATATGCCACAGAAACCATTTATGGAAAACATACGCCTCAAAATTCAATCCACGACAAAGAAAAATTGAAATCGTTTAAGAACTATATCATATCAACAATTAAAAAGGTAGTGCGTTTTATTTGACATGAGAATGATATTGTTGGTATGTACGTAGATACAAAGATTGTGCATGAAATCATCAAGGAGTGTAAACGCATACGGTTTACTCCCAAATAGCTTAACCCATTCATCCTTTTCGTAAAATGGAACCTCAACACGGTTACCAGCCAAGGCAACACTGTCTTCAATGTCCATTTCCATCCATTTTTTATCCTCTGTCGACATAAAGTCTCGAGCAATAATTTTCCCTTCAGCCCGCATCTTAGCTTCAAGCCTACAAAACGATGGCAAACAAATTGCTTGTCGTTGAGAAAATAGGAAAGGGAGCAATGAGACACCCGAGATTCATTATACAAGTTTTGCCAGTTTGCTACACACCTGGAACCAGGTACAGGCTCTACAGAAGGAATCTCAACTTCGACAACACCATGACCCTCCATTGCATTTTGAAGCCATTCCCCTTCATACCTATAACCAGGAAATATAATCAATTATTGTCAAAAGGAAAACACTGGCAATTGTAACTTTTCAGGAAATTACAGGTATACATCAATTACTAAGACACTGATACTAATGCGAACATAGTCATCGAAAAAGAAAAATCAAATTAGAAAAATGATTGTATCCATGAGCTCAGCATTGCATCTCAAAGAGACGTTCATGCATAGTGAAAAGATATAACTTATTTAGATTTCATTTTTCATTTTTCATTACCAATTTTCAATACCATTTACACACAAAAACCGATTGGACGCCTGCCACGAAGTGTGGACACAGTTTTCATGCACAGAGTTAAAAACTAAAATCTGAAGTAATAGATGTCGAGATTACTTGAGACAAAAACCAAAAAAAGAAGAGAACGGAAAAATGGCTCATGTTATGTGCCAGATTAGATCTTTAATCTAACTTTTCACAGTACTTCAATATCAAAGGTCCAATAGAGAATGGAATCCCCAGACAATATGCCATGAAAGAAAGATTCTGGGCAAACCCATCTGATGTCTGAGTAGCTAATTTTGACATCAGAAAATCGGTTAGATTACCGCCACTAAAAAAAACTTTATTTACACGGTTTAATGATGATGACATAAATGGATAGATTTGCAGCATCCGTGGGACAAGAGAAATATTTAGTATGGCTCGAGGATGGTACAAGATACAGGAACATCGAGCATCAAGTTATGGAGAAGAAGCCAAGGAATTGCATAGAGTGAAAGGAATATATGGCCGACAAAAGTGATTTCTATATCACCACACCCGCTAATGTCAATGGTAGGTATATGTCATATTTTCGTGGTTGGTGGACATTTAGATGTTTACCCTACATTTCGAAAAGCAAAGTACTAAACCAGAAAATTTAAACGAGTCGAAAGTTTATTGAAAAACGACAGCAAAAAAGGTCTGATAATTTATCATAAAAGTACTGACCTGACAAGACCTTGAGCAGCCACGTAAACACCTTTTCCATGGGCCAAGTCATCCCATACTGTCCCTTCGTATCTTCAGAAAAGAAGAAGCAAGATCTGTTAGTGAACCTCAACTGACTTCACGTAAAAAAATAAATCTGAGAACCAATAAATGCATCGGTTTCAAACGGGCAATGGATAAAAAAATTGTGAAGATGATGAAGCAAGCAGTGTCTGAGTATTCTTTATAATAGCATAGACTTGTTTTCATGTTCGCAATACTTAAAATGATATCTGATACGGTAAATAGAAGCAAAATCGTAGGAGTGTACAGAAAAAGGTTGTTAATCAAAATGTAGGCGCCTAAACACCACAAGGATTAATGTGCAATCAGTCTGATAGAGAACACAAAAGCAGAAAGATTCTGTCCACAAATTTGGAGTCAACATTGAATGGGGCTCGTTTGGGTTTCCCATGTCAGAGCAGTGAATCATTCATTCAAATGACTTGCCAGTCTCAGTCATTCAAGCTGGGACAATTGGCAACCAACAAAAAGAAACAAAACCATAGCAAACTAAACAAGACGACGGCAAAAAATGCCACTAGTATCCAATGAAATGAATTTCGCCAAGACAATGGACGCACAATTACAGCCGTGACCATGAGAGGATATGATCAGGAAGCGGAATGTCTCTCCCACTAAATTAAGACGGCACTGCTAAGAAACTGGAGAACATGAAGAAGCGGCAGGAAGAGAGGAGAACACTCACGAGCTTCCATCGGGGAATATATAGCTGACCCACTTAAGGAACTCCTCGATCCGGTCAAGCTCCTCGATGACAGACTTGGGATTGGAGATGTCGTGGTGATTGTCGGGGATGGCCGGAAAGTGTTTGCGGTACGGTACGTAGAATGGGGCGATGGGGGGATCCCTTCCGGCCTTTCTCTCCTCCTGCACCACCTCCCAGTCCTCCTCGTCAGCCCATATCGGGTCCCAACCGGGCTTGGTCATATCCACGGGGGCGTCGGCCCACAGCTCCAGGAGGTCCTCCTCGCGCCAGCGCTCCGGGTCGCGGGGGAAGTCAAAGAGGTCCTCGTGGTAGACGTACTCCTTTTCCTCCTCCTCGAAGCGCTTCTGCACGGACTTGCTCTCCAGGACTTCGGCGAACTGGCGGACGGTCGCCTCGCGCGAGTCCTCGTCCTTTTTCTCGCCGCCCTCACCCTCGGGACCGCCGCCGAAGGCTCCATCCGAGTAGTCCGAATCGTAGTCCGAGTCGGACTCGTCGTCCTCCTCATCCTCCTCTTCTTCTTCCCCATCGCCCTTTCGTTCCGGGCCTTCTTCCTCTGAGTCGGAGTCGGCGGAAGTCGGCTTGGGGGCCCCCATCTCCTCGGGCTCGACGTTCCCATTCGAGTCGGCTTCTGCCGCCATTTCGGAGCCGATTGAGAGGCGAGAGCAGCGGGGAGGGGACTGCGGATAAGATGCCCGGGGAGAAGCTAGAGGAATGGAAAGAACAGAACAGAACAGAACAGAAAAGGGGTGGTGAGAGAAGAGAGACCGAGCTGGGGGGCGGGGCGTCGTATGGCGTTAGGGCCCACATCATATGTAATGGGGCAATTAATAGGCGGCCCGTTAAGAGGCCTCTAGTCCGAGGTGTCACGCAGCCTGGCCATGCGTCGTCTGCTCGACTGAAGCTGTGCTTCCCTCTTCCTGTGAGGCAGCTTTCAAGGGTGGGGTCCACACCACGCGAGGTACACTTAAGCGGCCTCTTCTCTCACATACTTAAAATACCGTGGACCGACCGCCCAAAACCCTAATCCCGCCCTTTTGCATTTGTCCTCGTCCCTTCCCTTCAGGAGCCTCCGCCCCCTTCGTTCACCTCCCATCGATCTCGTGGTCGTCGATCGCGTTTGCAATGGAGTTTTGGGGTGAGCGTACTTCCTCTTCTTCCTTTCTCCGTCTGGTGCTATTTATGGATCGTCCTTTTTTCTGTCTTAGGGTTTTGTACTCCTGACTTTAGCTTTATCACGATAGTGAATATTCGCGCAATACGGCGACGCCATTGTTCATCATTTCATGTTCAGTATCAACCCTTGCTTACTTTTCGATGATTCATGTGCGTGACTGTAGCCTCGCGAAAATTTTCTTCCTCCGTACCGTGGAGCTCCTAGTTTACTCTCAATTAGATAAGATTTGTAATCAGTCTCGTTCGTGCCTGACTTCAGATGCCCTTTCTTTGCTTATATCTCCGAATTCGTCGTCTTACTGCGCCATCGCTTCTCAAGTGTTTTTGCCGGTCTCAATCGTATTTTCTCTTTTTTTCCTGGTTGATTCTTTCCGTCTAAAAGGACAATCCCAAAACGTTGCGGCCTTAGCCTTTGCGCATTCTTATCTACTTTTTATACGGGCCGCTCAAAACCTATCATTTTCTCCGTCATTATGTAAAACCCTACATGTAACCGTACCTGCTTAAATGTTTTAGTTTGGGATCACGAAAAATCTATCTCTCTATGTGTATCTAATCGTTGACCATCGTCTTAAACTGAATATTCTTTTATTGCATGCACTTGTGTTATCGTATGGCCCGGTCACAACTACTTAGAGCATATAGTTTATTCTCTGTCCTATAACTATTGCATCAACAAAAGTATTACACAGTGCATTACCACAATACTTAAACACCACTAGAACCCGTACTGTCGCAAGGTACTCTTTCCTTGTTCACATAATTGCCGTTAAAACGTTAGTTCCCAATTTTTTGTGCTCCTGGTTGTATGTTGATCTTTTTTCAACACCAGATATTCATCTTCTACATTTGATTATCTTTCTAGCTTTTTTCAACATGGCATCCGAGTGTCAACAGATGGCATATTAAAAGTTTCTGTTTGCTTATTAGTTAAACTGACGGAGATATCTTCCTTTGCCGTCTAACTTGAACACTACATTTTCATTATCTTTAACTGTGAATTTGGCATTTTTGCCGCATCATTGTCTAGTTTTTGCGCAAATTGTTCCAGTGTTGAAGTGCATAGAATTTACTTACTATTTTTTGATGTTCAGGGGTTGAAGTCAAATCTGGGGAGACTGTCAAATACGAGGCTGGTGATAATAAGTACTTGCATCTCTCACAGGTTACTATACTGGGCGTTGATTTAGCTGGTACTTATTTCTTAGCCTCAGTTTATGTGATATCATGCCTTAATGTTGTTGACGCAGGCAACCCTTGGCGAAGGCAAGAAGGATAACAAAGCAAATGAAAGTGCGACAATCTATGTTAAATTTGATGATAAAAAGCTAGTAATTGGGACCTTATCTGCTGACAAGTGTCCCCAAATATCGTATGACCTCGTCTTCGAAAAAGGATTTGAGCTGTCCCACAGCTGGAAGTATGGGAGTGTCTTTTTTGTCGGCTACAAAGTAGCATCTGAAGGATATCCTTTATGTCATCAATTTATAATGTTTTACTGCGATTATTAAGCATAAAGGCCTTAAGTTCTTTTCTTGACATACATCCTGCCTGCTATTTTCTGTAAATTACGTCTGACGATTTCTCAGGTAAGCTTCCATGTGCTGTCTAGTCATCTACATTCCAGTGACATACTTTGCCTTCAGTTTAGCAGATTTGCTTTCATGAATATCTACAGATGGCACTGATTCTGAATTCGAATATGAAGATTCTCCAGTTAAGAAGGAATCCAAAGGTGAGCATTGTCATGAAATTGCGCCATGTAATTGGCTTGGAGTACTCTTGATAAACTAGTTGTATTCCATTGAACGTTATTTTTTTATGGTGTACTTCTTGTAATGACCCGGGTTCCTGTATGCTGTTGTACTTTTGTTGACGCTTGGTTTTTGGTTTGGTTTGAGATAATCGATCTCTTTGTTTGTTTGGGAAGTAAAATCCTAATATGGGATGTCATATTCAATCATTAGGCTCCACCTAGTGCATTTTAACATTCAGAAAATGAGGATCTTTTTATTGAAACAGAACCCAAGGATGAACCGGCAAAGCCAAAGGCAAATGTCACGAAGAACGAGTCCTTGCCATCTAAAGCAGATGTGAAAGCTTTAGAGCTGAAGAAAGCAATTGAGGAAGATGGTTCTGATGATGATGACGATGATGATGAGGATGACTCGGAAGATGAATCCGATGATGAGGTATGTCACTTACGATGACTAATGGATTCAGTTTTTTGTGCGTTAGTTTTAAGATCTTAATTGTTTTATAGGTGCATCGGTACACTAAAAATTAGTGTTCAGGTTGTTTTGATGCACATATGATAACGTATTTCTTTAATCATTTCATCCTTGCTTTTCAGGACATGCTTGATGGTGAGGGCGATAGTGATGACGCAGATGAAGATGACAGCTCGGAGGAAGAGGAAGAAGCTACACCGAAGAAGGTAACACATTGCCGCTTCTAATGTTTGTGTGGCGGAGTTGTGCTCCTAATGTTTCTTTGGAACAAGTGAAGATCACATCTTGAAAATGAGAAATCAGATGGTGCTGTTATTTCCAAAGTTTATTGAATTTAATGGCTTTCTTTTTAAGGGTGACAACAAGAAACGACCTGCTGAATCTGCTTCGAAGACACCTATCCATGACAAGAAAGCAAAACTGGTAGCTCCGCCCAGTAGCCAGAAGTCAGGTGATATTACTGGATCATGAAATAATTGATCCTTTATGTTGCAACGGTGCATGATTCGTACTGGTCGATTTACATTCTTTTTTCTGTATGTTTACTTGCTCAGATGTACGTATTATGGAAGATGTAATCTTTATTTATTTATTGAGGACCTAACGGGTTTGTGCATGATATCCAAAAATTTGTTCTTGTCGCCTAGGTGGTGGCCCCGATGGGAAAAAGGGTGGCCATACCGCTACCCCGTACCCTACGAAACAGGGCGGGAAGACTCCTGCAACCAGCGACAAATCCAAGCAACAGACGCAAAAATCAGGTGGCTCAGTGGCCTGCCAGTCATGCCCTAAGTAACTCTCCCTACAGCTGCGCCAGACATGCTGTGCCCATTTTTTTTTTTCTGTTGTATCTGACGAAATCTTCTTCCTTGGCGCGTGCAGGACATTCAAAGATGAGAGTGCGCTAAGATCCCACACTCTCGCCAAGCACCCACCCCAGTGAGAAGACATGCGCAATGACTCGTTAATTTTGGAGAGATGTGACTCAGGTGACGCCGCCCCGCCGGAGTGGTGCAAAAACAGGTGGGCACGGAGTGTCAAGTTCGTCGTTGTGGGGAGTCGTCGACTGTCAGATCGAGTCGGGGTCGTAGGAGGAAGAGTCTGCTTTCTATTTTGGTGGGTCATGTCCTGGCAATTTTGTCTATCACAATTGAATTTTCCGCGTGTTTTACGAGATCTCGTTTGGTGAGGGAGGGGTCTCATATTGGTGTTATGAGACCGCTGCTTCCGCGGTAGGAGGTAGCGCGCCATGTTCCGCTTGGAATTACTTCCATGCCCGATTGGTTGCTGTCCAAGTCCAAATGGCATGGACGGGAATCCTACTACCCAACACATTGAAAGACGTCATCTCCCCCTGAGCATTAACTGCACTGAAGAGGAGTCGACGGCGTGCCTCACGTGGTCGGCGGACGACTGTTCTCTCCGCCACCCGGCAAGTCCGCCCGCCCTCCCATCTCGTATTTGATTGATGGCAAGCCAGCTGGGCTTGGGATGCTGCGTTCCGACGGTCGATGGACCTCGGCATCGTAAAGGAAAATAACAGGAGTGGTGAATTTCTGAGAGAGGGATGTGAGGGCAGGGGAGGGTAGGTCAAGCCCCGGCGCAATGTTGTGCCTTGGTTGGGCGAGCCCACGTTGACTCCCGCACCTGCAGCAGGTAAGGCTCCATATCATAACCTTTCTTCTTCGTTACTTAAAGATTGTTGTTAATGGAGGGCAGCCAATAAAGGTACGATGGCTTATCTCATATGCGACATTCGTAGTCAAGCGACGCTCTCTCTCTCTCTCTCTCTCCCCGCGCGCCCTACATAGGAATGCATATAGACATGTTTTTTTACATACAGATGTACAGATGTTTGTATGTGTGGAAACGACGTGCAAATATTCAACGTGACAAAATCAACAACTCTCGCCTAGAAATGAACGGTTTGGCATCACCGGAGTGAGACCGAGCACGTGCGGCCCACGCGGGACGGTGGGGGTGGGAGGGGGTGTGTGTAGGAACGAGCTCTGGCGAGTCTCCGAGCGAGTGCACGCTCCATATCTAGGGCGGAGGCCCCGGGAATGCGGGGCAGCAGCTCCGTGCTCCCTGCAGTTGCGAGTTGCACTGGTGATCCCTCGCCGCCGCCTGCTTTGTCACAGGCGTGCCATCAGAGGTCGATCAACCGAGAACGGTCCGAGTCTCACATTGCACACTAATTGATTGTCGAAAGAAGAAGGGGTCACAAACCGAGACCCCCGACCCCCCCGGGTCAGCTCCGACTGCGATTCCAGGGAGGAGCGCTAATGGCTGAAATCACTACCGTGCTTTCGGAACTCGGGTGTCCGCTGTGGCCCCTCTTAACTGCTACTTGTCGACAGCCCGCCGACGCTGCTTCCTTCAAGGAGAAGGAGAAGAGAGAGAGAGAGGAGCAGGTGGAGGGAGAGGAGTGCACATGACACAGAGACACATGGGAAATAACGTCGGCCAGTTGGCGCCGGCGGCCGATACATCCACGAGCTGTGTTTCGCTTCGATTCGGAGGCCACGTGACGCGGTTCGATTTGATCGGACGATCGTGTGGTCTCGAGAGAGGCGACCGACGGCACCGACAGCAGTTTGTCAACCCACGGTGAGATTCCGCCGTCGAGCGCCTACGTTTGTTTACCTTCAAGGCTTCCACGTTGGCATTTCCCTCTCTAGCCCCGCTCTCATGGGCTTTACGTTGTCCAAACAAACGTCGGTCAGACCGAGCGGGGATTGGGGGGCAGGAGGGGAAATAAATAATGGGGCATGGACGTAGATCCAGATGGCGGTCGTCGCCGGCATTAGTCGCCGCACTTATTCCGCGCGGGCAGGCAGCCGGCGGCCTCTATCTACCACCGTTTTCTCCCGTTTGCTTGTCGCCCGTCCTCCTCCTTCCCCTTCCCCCTTCCCCGTACCAATAATATTGCTTTCCCCGTCATCTTTCTTTCGTTGATTTCCCTTTCTGCAGTCCGATTCCCGGTTTTTAATGCTATTCTCTCCGCTTGGGCCCCGCGCGCTTGGCCTCCCCCTTCTCTCCTTCCCTCTCCCTTCTCTGCGCCTGCTTAACCACTACTGCTCCCACTACTTATGCCGCTGAGCGGGGGCAGGAGGGTGTGAGAGAGCGTTGAGTGTGGCGGGAGAGACATAGGGAGGGAGAGAGCCTACCAGGACTGTCTTCCTTCCTTCCCCGCCCCTCCGCCGAGGGGCCTTCTGACAATCTACCTCATCGGCAAAGGGGCATCGCTCATCATTTGACCGCCACCTCTTTCTCCTCTGCCTCCGTTTCCTTTTCTCCCGGCCTCCGGCCTGCCGCCACTGCTTTTGTTCCTGTCCTCCGTTGGCTTCGCTCCTCAGCAAAGCAAAGGTGAGTAAGCACTCCTCCTGGGGAGCCTCCAGTCGTCAACCCCTGGCAGCTCGATGCTTCATTTTCACGGGTCTTATTGCTTTTTCCTTGCATGCAGATAGCTTGGAGTCCGACCTTCCAGGGATTCCACCGGCAGTGGTACGGTTCCACACAGAGAGAGGAAAGAGAGAGGGAGAGAATCCAATAGTAAAAGGAGAATAGAGCCCCGCTTTTATCTCAGATCTACCACGCTCCAATGCCCGGCCGTCCCCAACAGTTGCCCTCTGCCCCCAGTTGCAAGATGGGCGCATAGGGTCTCCGTCTTGCTGCGTGCGTCCCATCCAGTGAGCGTACGGCTGTGGGAGTGTGAAGGGTCGCGCTCAGAATGGAGGGTGTCTCGTCGACGACCCTGTTGCCGGAGGACTGGGCGGCGCGCGACGACGTGGCCGGGCAGATTGGGCTCGTGTGGGAGCTGGTGCGCACGCCGGTGATCGTGCCCCTCCTCAAGGTGGCGGTGGTGGTGTGCCTGGCTATGGCGCTGATGCTGTTCGTGGAGAGGGTCTACATGGGCGTCGCCCTGCTGCTGATCAAGCTCCTCCGCCGGCGCCCAGAGAGGCAATACAAGTGGGAGCCCATCCGGGACGACGTGGAGCTGGGCAATACGGCCTACCCCATGGTCCTCGTCCAGATTCCCATGTACAACGAGAGGGAGGTGTACAAGTTCTCCATTGGTGCCGCGTGCGGGATGTCCTGGCCGTCAGATCGCATCATCATCCAGGTCCTCGACGACTCCACCGACCCCGTCATCCAGGTAAGGCCCTCTCCCAACAACAGCCCATCAGGCCCCGGGCGGCGCCGCCGGTGGGGTGACGTAGAGAGAGCTGACCTCGAAGGGCCGTGGCGGCGCTGCAGAGCCTGGTGGAGGTGGAGTGCCAGAGGTGGGCGAGCAAGGGCATAAACATCAGGTACGAGAACCGGGACAACCGAAACGGTTACAAGGCGGGGGCGCTCAAGGATGGGATGGAGCACGACTACGCCAAGGGCTGCGACTATGTGGCCATCTTCGACGCCGACTTCCGGCCGGAGCCCGACTTCCTCTGGCGCACAATCCCCTTCCTCGCGCTCAACCCCGACGTGGCCCTCGTCCAGGCCCGGTGGAAGTATGGTCAGTCACCGCCTCCCTCCCTCCCTCTCTCTCTCTCTCTCTCTCTCTCTCTCTCTCTCTCTCTCTCTATATCTCCCCCTCCTCTTATTCAATACGATCCGATCGGGGACACGCGGCGGGGGGGCTCCTCTTACGCCTGGCGTCGTTGGTCGATTCAGGCAGCAGTAGGCGACGGCGCATTATGAGCCCTCTACAGCTCACTAGCTGTCACCGCACCTCCTCCGTTTGCCGACACTCGGAACCGCTGCCCGCGTTTCCCCCCGATTCACCCTCGCCTCCGCCGACACCGTCGAGCCCACACCTCCGTTCACCATCCCCCGCTCTCGTGCCGCCGTGGTAAAAGACGCGAAAGCCCGAACAAACAGTAGCTCCGGCGGAGGGCGGGTGCAACTTTCGGAATCAATGTCCTCTGCAGCTCCCGGCCCCACCCTTTCTTGACGTCGTCTCTCCTCTTCCCCCTTGTTTCACCGGTCCATGTCCATGTGCATGTGATGCTCCGCGCCCACATGCGCCAGTGTCGGCGCCATCCTGCCCCTTTCTTCCTCCGTCGTCTCCCGCACTCCTCCCCGCCTCGCCGCCAGTCTCCCCCATCTTCTATCCCTCCCTCCCCATTGGCATTGGCATGGGCTATCCCTCCCGGAACCCATACTCGCCCTCCTTCCTTCCCTGTACGCCTCTCTTCTTCAACAGATTTGCGCCTTCTCTCTCTACATATACGTCTTGTCTGTCAGCGCCACCTCCTCTCCCATTCGCCTGTGGATCCGTCCGACCGCGCTATCCATTGAGAGATTGGGCCCACCGCTATAAACCCCGCTCTTCCCTCATGATCCAACTCCGCTGCGTATCCTGCAGCAAGCTTCTTCCCTTCATTTATGGTTTATCGGCCGACGGTGGATTAGGCCAGCGACCCTGGCTTCGTCGGGACCCCGGACGCCTGGCCGAAGCACAGTAGTTAATACTCGCCGGCCGCGGCCCGGCCTGCCCGCCCACCGCCCATTTTCTCCTCGGTGACCGTGGCCAGGAAGCAGGATCCCCCTCCCTGCGGTGGGAGGGACCCTCGGCGATCTCTCGTTGGCCTCATCCATTGAAAGGACAAGATTGGGGGCACCCCCAACCTTCCCTCCCCACCCCTCGTCCCCGTCCCCCACCTACGCGGTGCTTAGCGTCACACACCTACCGCCCACAGCCCTACTCGTAGATCTGTTGGCACCACCCCCTCCGGCTGATGCCCTCAAATATTATATGCACTTCATAATTATATCGAGCCATCCCGCAGAGGCGTTAAAGCTTCCGGGTCGCGAAATATTTATGGTACAAGTTTTTTATATATATCACAGCGATGTTTCTAGGAAATCAGTATCTGACCCACGCCAGCGACGTGCGCCGCCGAAGTATTTCGTTTCCGAGCGTCCTTCTCGTCGATGGATACAGCGAACCCTAGATTCCTGTCGGATCAAACATGCCCTAGATACTCGTGTTGCTTATTCATTTAGCTCTCCACTTGGCTCGATTCTGCATGGTGATGCCGACGTCGGCGCGCCTCGCGCCCCTTCTTCTTGGTTACGGTGGAAATCTGACGACGCCGCCGCTGTACAGTGAACTCGGGCGAGTGTCTGATGACTCGGATGCAGGAGATGTCCCTCGACTACCACTTCAACTTCGAGCAGGAGGTCGGCTCCTCCACATACGCCTTCTTCGGCTTCAACGGTGAGTTCTTTCGCCTAAACTCGTCCGTCCCCGGTGACGATGGGATCGTCTTTCCGCGTGCAATCCCCGCCATGTAAATATGTGTGCGGATCTCTGGCAGGGACCGCCGGCGTGTGGAGGATCGCGGCGCTGAACGAGGCCGGTGGGTGGAAGGATCGGACCACCGTGGAGGACATGGATTTGGCTGTCCGAGCCAGTCTGCACGGCTGGAAGTTTGTCTACCTCGGCAACCTCAAGGTATGCTCGCCTCGCTTCGCCTTCTCATTGATTGTCTGTGCAGTTCCTCCCGACGGTCTTCTGACGAAACCTCACTTGATCTTCGCGACGACGTCGCTCCTGGAACATGAATTAAAAACATCAGGTGAAAAATGAGCTGCCGAGCACGTTCAAAGCCTACCGCTACCAGCAGCACCGGTGGTCTTGCGGCCCCGCAAACCTGTTCAAGAAGATGGTGATGGAGATCATGAAGAACAAGGTTCGTTTTAGATGGGCGCGAGTTCTCTCTCTCTCTCTCTGGAATTTCGTGAGGCTGACGTTCGCGTCCTCGGAAGTGCAGAAGGTGTCCCTGTGGAAGAAGGTGCACGTCCTCTACAGCTTCTTCTTCGTTCGCAAGATCGTGGCGCACATCGTCACCTTCGTTTTCTACTGCGTGGTCATCCCCGCCACCGTCTTCGTCCCGGAGGTCGAGATCCCCAAGTGGGGCGCCGTCTACATCCCCTCCTTAATCACCCTTATCAACGCCGTCGGGACTCCGAGGTGCGGGAGAGAGTCTCGAGTCCCATTCCCCCTTCCCCCTTCTCGCAGTTATACAGTCGCGTACCCTATGTATGCTTCTGAATCGCGCACATACGTCGCTCCTTGTGTCGGAAAAACAGGTCTCTGCATCTGCTCGTGTTCTGGATCCTCTTCGAGAACGTGATGTCCCTGCACAGAACCAAGGCAACCTTCATCGGGTTGCTGGAGGCGGGGAGGGTCAACGAGTGGGTGGTCACCGAGAAGCTTGGAGACGCTCTCAAGTCCAAGCCCGCGGGCAAAGCGCCCAAGAAGCACCGTTTCAGGATAGGCGACAGGTAAGAGATCCGATCGCACGCAAGCATAAGTATACTCTGCTCTCTCTGCACGTCGTCAGCCGAGAGACGCGCTGTCCTCTTAACTCACTGAATTATCTTTCCTTCCCGCTGTGTTAATCCGTTGCCAGACTGCATGTCATGGAACTCGTGATGGGAGTCTTTCTCGGCTTCTGCGCGTGCTACGACTTGGCCTTCGGGAGGAACCACTACTTCATCTACCTCTTCCTTCAGGCCGTTGCATTCGTCGTCATGGGCTTCGGATATGTCGGAATCTTCGTACCCAACGCCTAGCAAAGCGGGGCGTGAAGTGGAACCTTGTTCGTTCCAGTCCAGCGATCTCGGAGATGCTCTCGGAGCGATCTGATGCCACGCCTTCCCATAGGATTCCCCGGCGGCTGAGACGAAGAGATGCCGCATGCGGGGATTTTAATTTTTTTTCCTCTTTCCTTCTCCTGGTGGTTTTCTGTCTACTTAGCTGCCCAACTGTATGGAGGATGTCTGTCAGGTGTTTCTATATGGCTATCGTTCCCAGCTCGCTGGCCGGAGAGGGACGAGCCCGTAGAGGGCATATTCCGCCATCTTCTGTCTTCGGAGAAGCAGCGGCGGGGGAGAGCGGAAGCAGGTTGGGGGGCGCGGGGGGGGGCGTCGGCGAGCTCGCAGGACGCTCAAGGTGCCCCGACTTTTTTTTTTCTTTTTTTCTGATTTGTTGTATCTGGAGACGAAATAAAGCGGAAGGCGGCTTCGGTGATGTTTGAATATAAGTTCTTGCTGAGTTTGGTTGACGAGGCTGTCTCCCCTCCTATGTATGGGACGTGCCTTTCCCTTGTCGCGACGATGCATTACGCGGTTGTAAAGAGCATGAAAGCTTCTGGTTTATGCGGCTCTCAGCGTGAGCTCCCTCCAGGAGGGGACAGACCGTGACGCCCCTCCCGTCCTGGCGAAGCTCTCCCTCCCCCTGCGCGCGTCAAGTCATACTCTGACCGGTCCTTGATGAACCCAATCGAACCCCTTCTTCTACCACGAGCTCAACAGTTACAACAACAACAACAGCACAGTCCACCGTCAGACAGTCAACCGCCGGCGGCGCCGCGGGGGGCACGTGGACGTGGCCCGTCGCGGCGGGCACGTAAGGGATCCCAATGGGCATTAGAAGACGAGGACGTAGAACAGAGTTCGAATCCCCGATTTGACTGGACGATCTGCGGAAAAGGCATTCGCGGAGCGGCCCGGTGGACGTACCAGGAGCTCCACGGTACCATCGCCTAACCATGACGAGGTCCACAGCGGGGGGTTCGGCCCCGGACGAGCGAGGACCGAGGGCCTGCTCCGCCAGTTGCGTGTCTCGAGAAGAGCATCCATGTCCTTCACTCACCTTAATATGTTGGCTCCGTCTGAAACCAAAACAAATGTGTTCTTCGGGTAGCCGAGGAGACAGATTGTACTCGCATTTTTCCATCCAGAGGCCACCACCGGCTGGGGTGCTCGCACTGCGGCCGTTCTCTGAACTGTTAAAATACATGTTCCTCGGCGCCAGGAGTCGAGATTCCCTCGCACAAAACAAGGGAGACTGCCGCCAGCCCCCGGTCACCCCTACAAGCTAGCCCCATTTCTCTACTCGCGACAGCCGGCTAAGACGGCAAGCTTCCCCAAAACCACGACCCCACCGCCCCGTCCAGTCACTTCGGAAACCTCACATCTTCGCAGGCCCCCGAACGTGCCGCCGCCGCCACGCACATCGGTGTTCTGTACTCGAACCTGCCGGCCAAAAACCTCTTCATCCACTCTTCGGTTCCCCTCCCGCGCCAAAAGGATGCCGATTTCCGGTCCGCCAGAGCAAGCCTTCTAGCAAACACGCCGGCCCACCGAGGGCAGGAACAGTGGTCAAACGGTCCCTCGGGATTCTCCGGCCTTCAGTTGAAGAGCATCTTTAATTCCTCTATTCTCGCTGTGCGGACCTCCTGATCCGTCAAGGCGCCCGAAATCATTCTCTGCTTTCGGGCCTGCACCGCTTCCATTTTCTCCTCCACCGTGCCCTGAACAAAATAACATTACCCGTGATTCAAGATGGAACAGAACCGTGGTTTTCATCTGTCGACAAATAGATCCCGCGCGTGTAGGAACCTCATAAAACTGACGAAGAGTTGAAAAAACAAACTACGAAAATTATGAGAATTTGTGATATTGAGGGCAAAACGAAAGACGACCCTTGACCTTAGGCCCCTACAAATACTATAAACCATAATGTCTTGGGTGATTAAGGCGAGTAAGGTTGTAGCCTGCTGGTGCAGAACATTTCCATTCATCAAGCCCTATCAAACGCCATCCATATCATTGCCATGATAAACCTTAAAAACGTTTAACAGCACATCATAAGATCCTTTTATCCAGAAAACATTTGTTAAGCACTCACGGAAGTGCCATGTCCCTGAATAATCCTGGTTCGTGCTTTGTGGGTGGATAGTTTCCTTGATGCCCAAAAAACTAGCTTCGTCTAGCTTGTTTTGAGCTCAACGATGAGATAAAGTCATTTTCGTCAGACAGCTTAGGCTTAAGAATGTTGCTGCTAAACAACATCGCGAGATAGTAATTAATACATATTATTGGCACACAACTTTCATAGGCAAAACATGCTTTAGGAATGTATGATGATGTCCCAGCTACATGATGACTAATATGATGACTAATATGGTAAAGAAGACCACCGAGAAGCACTAGTGTGATAAAGAGAAGCCTTTTAAGCCGACTCGCCTGGGAAGCACAGAAACGACTTTTTTTTTCTACGATACATCTCGTTCAGGGTGACAGCCAGAAATGCCAGCTCCAAACAGCAAAGAATAACAGCAAATAAGTTATGACCATAGCCAAATGTTCGTACTTGTAAGTGCATAAACACAGATAACTTCCTTCCTTTCTCAGTTTCGTTAAAACCAAGCACCATACTTTTCAGGGAAGATGGCCTTCATTTTGTGTATTACCCAAGATAGAATTCATTTCGCAGTTGGATAGGCTCAGATTGTTGCACCTTAAATTTTATCGCGTTACCCGAGTGAAGAATAAAATATCTTTTACCTTAACACAGCAAGCTATAATCCAGATAGACTGAGAAAATATATCATGATATCATATTCACAACACCTGATCATAAGAAATCCACACGAGATTCATAGGCTGATACGATACGATCACTAATAAGCTGGGACAAGCTTCAATTCAGTGATACGGATTCAAAGATAGACAATAATTAGTTTAACTGATGGAAAATACCTTTACAATGAACCTTTTGATTGATACACTTTTAGTCTGACCAATCCGGTGAATGCGCATCACAGCTTGTTCCTCCACTGCAGGATTCCACCATGGATCCTGGAAAAAATGGGAATCAAGAATCATGATGACTCAGAGACGGAACTTATAATCCTTTCATCACATAGAAGAGCAAACGCAAATCAAAGAATATACGTGTTGCCATCATGTCCAAGCAAAGAACAAATGAAACATGATTACGCCATCAAAAGCATACAACATCAACAGTCTGGGATAGAGGCAATTGTCAGGTTGAGTTCAAAAACTCCAGGGCAATGAAATCAAGATATCCATTCCTGTTTCGACGTGACCAATTAAGCGCTACGAAGATTGTAGAAACCAAGAAAAGCTAAATGTTTCCTTTTATTTGACGGAATTTCATCAACAATATTTAAAGTGGTTATATTTTTGCTCGGCAAGCCCCGTTATTAACGACCTTGTGAGCCAAATGAATCCCCAAGCGTCTCGGCGCACAGAAGAAAATTCATTCCTGAATCGTAAATAAAGCAGGCTGAAGAAAATCTGAGCATTTTCTAGATCTTTTCATCGCTTGAATTAATGCTGAGCCATTGGAACTAGAGACCCACGAACAAAATACGGGTCCCGCCAAATTCTACCAGGTTAAGCATCTATCAAAAAAGATAAAACAACCATTTTCTTATAAACGGACGTAAGGCAAGGGGGAAAATATTTTAGTTTAGATTTTGGACTTTCATGAGTTAAATCAGCAAAGCTAGAATCTATATTTTGCCACAGATGACGCTCCAAAAGAGTTTTTAGCATCTAGAAGCCTGAAAGAGTCGTGGGTTGCACTTGAACCAATTAAACCTGTAAGCAACTTAAGGCACTATCCTCTCTCGTTCTGAAGGATTTTTAGTCCAACCGCCCCAGAAAAACGAAATGTCAACCTACAACGGCAGACAGCTTTTCTCATTAAATATTTAGACTTTTTCGCTTAACACATGCATAACTTTCCACCATGATATTGTCTCTATATGACATCCAAATGCTAACAAACAAACTTACCCAGGCACCAATAAGAAATATGCAATCCAATATGCACAAACATGTCATCCACTAACAATCAACAGATGCAATGAGAAGGGTTTCACACACCAAGAGAAAAGCATGAGATGCTGCTGTAAGATTTATCCCAACACCCCCAGCCTTCAATGACATGAGTAACACCTGCATTAGGAGACCAATGTACCTCAGACATTGTGATTCGCAGCATCAAAAAAAAAAAAAAAAAAACATAGAAAGTTCGACACCCAATAGTATACCGTTAAAGATTTTTCCTCCGAAAATTGATTTATAACCTTCTCACGTTGTTGTTGGTTTAGAGTCCCGTCCAATCGAACAAAGGAAATACTTTTTCTGAACAATATTTCAATCATCACACAGTTAAAATGATGCATGTAAACAAAACAGAGTGACAATAGTTAAACCGCAATTAAGACGCACAGATAACTGAGCTTGACATGCGCTACCAAACCCGGGTGTGAGAGCATGGCCTACAACTACCACTACAATGGAGATTTTAAGATCCAAAAATCATGGCATCTATCAATGATCAGGTCCAATCTATCCATGATACTTCAGGAATGACCACAGAGTACATGCAAAGTGGAGTATTCATTAATGGATTCAAATTAACTGACAGTGAAAGCGAAGTGAAAAAAATAGTTAATGGCAAGTTTTGACCTGAACATAAAATTCACAAATTAATAGACTGTACTTCAACTTACGTCAGGTATTGGCAAGGATCAGTAAATTGCACTTCAACTTATCTTACACATGAAACCAAAGAGCATCTCTTGTGCAGCAACCCCAAGCGACAAGTACCTCACAACCAGGTCAAGCCTCCAAATTGGTTACCTCTAAATCCTCTAAAACAACCAATTCGTGAATTTCTAGGTGTAAAACATCCGTAAATAATTTTTATTCAAGAGCTAAAACACATTTTCTATCTAGGGAAAGAACTACAAGAGCAAAGAACTGTGACAGCAGGCCTTTCTAAAGGTCTACGTGATTTTCAGGGCATTAACTATCTTATCCACACCACCAATTCATACAGATGAACAAAGGAGAAATGAACCTCAACATCTCACTGTTTTGCCAGTGATGTGCTTTACCAGAGGGTTTTTTTAGTTTATGCCCATAAAATACTAGTCAAAAATTTAATAAGCGATTGCATATATTTTCTGACCCATTCAATCCTCCAGAACTACACAACAGACTAGTTTCGTCCCCAAGTCGAACAGCAGATATTTAAATTCAGTTAAAACCTTACATTACAGTTTTCAAAGTGAGCAGTAACCCAATTTTACTAAAATTGACCTTCCGCCAAAAATGTACATCAAAATTTCTTGCTGAATTAGCTGATGTCACTAAATTGATAACACCTTTCTCAGGTCCATACTACGACACTCTGAGATTGAAATGGCGAAGGTTCTAAACATGGATCATAATCTCAGAAGAATCAAAAAGTAGCACAGGAAAACGATTCGAGCCCAACAGAAAAGCAGTCATGTTCGTGCGCACAAGGAATTTTACCGGGAAAGGGGAACTTGGAGGATATCCAGAAAAGCAGTCCACTGACTGAAGATGATGCCTTTTAAGCCTGAACTGCAAAGAATTTCCAGTTCCTTCAGAAGCATGGATACCTTTGAGGACTCCACCCAGTTATTCTCTATATCAACTTGAAACCGACTATCAGTTGGAGCAGTAATAAGGTCAGTCTTGTGTATTATTCTCCTGCAAATAAGAAAATATAATCTTAACAAATCTAAGTAGATAATGTCACACAAAAATTGGGATAAAACTACCATATAGTGGACAATTGGCACGAGCAGAGAAGTCAGAAGGTACCTACAAATCGGGCAAGGACCACTGGCTGCACAACGCCAGCTAGCTAGGAGGCATTCCCGACACAAACAATGTGCACAAGGTGTCAAAACAGCATCTTCAAAAGCTTCAAGGCAAATTGGGCACTCCCCTTTTTCTCCTTTACGGAGCTCATTTACAAGCTCCTCAACATATGCACTAGAAGGCATATCCTTTGAGTCAACATTTGAAGAAACACGACCACCTTTAAGGAAACGCTTTGCAAGTTTATTCAGATCTGAGAAGTCCTGTGTGTCACTACGGCTGAGCAAGCAGGAGTATTGGTTAGGAGGAGAAGAGCTAGTATACAAAATTAATAACAGAAGACACTGAAATGAGACATAGGATGTTTTCAATTGCATCCACAATGATTTAAAGCGATATTTGCACAGCGGAAGGAAACACCAACGACCACCAAGAAAAGAACGGAAACACAGATGCAAGCCACACAAAAGAAAAAGAAAAAAAGAAGAAGGAAAGGATCTTCCAAATAACGTTCATGAAAAGCAAGTTAATTGCCATGTTATACAATGATGGATAATCTAGTAGCTATTGTAGAAAGAGACGACCTCCAATCACTCTAGATCCCCTAGGAAATTGTAATTGAACAGTTCTTGACTCCTCAGAGACGTGGAAATTTTAATTCATCAACGAAATAATTAAATCTATGAAAAACAATGGAGGTTGAAATAGCAGAATGGTAATATAAGAGGAATCTAGTCAAATGATCTGAGACAGACCTCATTACAAGAAATGGATGATCACAGCACTGACGAAGGCGTAAAAGCAATTCCAGAATGGAAGCATAGTTATGAAGAACCCGTCCTTGTTCGACATATTGGTCAAACTTTACCTGAAATAAGATATTCCCTTAAGAAGCATCCAAGAATTAGGAAAAAGAAACTGCAACAGAAAGAAACATTAAAACAAAATACCTTAGACCTCTTGAAAAGTGCATCATAGAAGTCCTTTTCAGCTTCCGTGAATTCACAGTATACTACCTCCACATTTGCAGGGGGAAGAACAAGAATTGGCCTGCGTTAAAAAACAGACAAATGTAAATTAGAAAAATAACTTGGGATCAGCAAAGACATGAATCCATGAAGAGAAAAATCAGGGTGAACACAACCCCTACATCTATCCATTCACATCCTAGCTAAGTCCAATGCAACAGCTTGGAGTTGAGGAACACATCATAGAGTGCATCTCAACAAAATCTCCAGTGTTTTGATCATGATCCGAGGACATAGTTGGCCGTCATAGACTTGAATAATTTTCTTACCTTCCTTGTGTGTCCGTGCTAAACTTCGTCCTTCTCAGCATTATTGGCCTTAATATAGATTGGACCAATTTTAACCCACGTTGATCTCCCTCTTCATAAGGCTTCTGAATGAGCTTATACCACCTTTACAAAAGAGGTGAGAAAAAAATAATGAACAATAAAGACACCAAGTAAAATCAAATCAACACTATTTTTCATTAAAAGAGCATTAAAAATTTCTTGCGTAATGATTTTCATGAAAATGTCAGGTGGTCAAGGATGAATACTAAGGAATAATTTTACTTTTACAGATTAAACACCAATATTCCCGTCAAAATAAAACACCATGATATCCATATCCACGATATATATATATATATATGATATAGATATAATCGTCTAGAAGTGTCATAATGAAAAAAAATGAAATCACATTGAAATAATGTATACTATGTATCTGTGTATAGAAATATCAAGCAGAACAGGAATGGACAATAGCCAAACGATCGTAGAACCACCACTGGTAAACTTACAGGCCCCAGATACCCCAAGGCTCCACTTTTAAGAACCGAAGAAGACTAAAAATATCCTCCAGATTGTTCTGCCAAAGGAACGGGCAAATAAAATCAAAACCAAGACATTACAAAACTGATCAAAGTAAAAATAAAATAAGAACAATAATAAAAAAACTGGATAAAGGAAACAGGAACTTAAGCATAGATAAAATCATAATGTGCAACCGACTAAACAGGCAGTACCTGGATCGGGGTTCCAGTAAGACACCAACGCCGATCAGCAGTTAGAGCAGACGCAGCCAAAGAAATCTGGCTTTTGGAAGACTTGATGGTATGTGCTTCATCAAGCACGACCCTGAACCAACATATAGAGTATAGTCCACCTTTTTCCTCGATATTCTGCAAGAACATCACCACAATCAACAGGACAGCTGCAGAAATGAGATGAATGAGGAAAGCAATGGGTATCACTGTAAAATCAACACCAGGCTACCTCAGCTGAAAATTCTGACGACAAGACACCGTATGTTGTTAGAACGACATCATACTGTGCAAGAAGCTTTGCATCCTTCGGTCTACTTTGTCCATAATGGACATAAATGCTAAGAGAGCCTGGCCGGGCATGGGTTTCAATCTCTGCCTGCAAGGAGATCAAGAACAACATATCTCACTGAATATGCAGATGTCACGTACATGTTTCTTCTGTAATTTTAAAAGACATTCTATATAATGGATGCCAACTTCGTTTTATGTACTTTAAAAAACATTCTAGATAACGGACTTACACCATCTTTACATTTTATGTGCTTTTTATGTGCCTTGGTTCAACTCACATATGTGAATCACTCGTTCTTTGAATCCTATAAATCTCAGACTCAATCCTTGATACGTGCCAGTATCTGTATAGACGTATGTTTATGATGTTCCAATGGACTAATATAATTGTAACGCGAGTTTTGAACATAAAGTAGCAACCACGCCAGTGACATTGATAAGGTTTATTTCACTTTTCATAACTCCGTGTGGCACAAAGTTTTTTCCAACCCAAGTTTAGACATCAAATTAGCGAACTAAACAAGCTGACTGACTTCCTCTTACGAAGACAGAACTAATGTGTTATATAGCATGCAGAAATAAAACAAAATTACAAAATGAAATAACTCAACAATACCTTCCACTGGCCTAGCAATGTCATAGGACAAATAATTAAATTGCCCCCACCAATAAATGGTTGCCTGCATTGCATCAACTTGCTGAAACTGGAAATGCTTGCTATTTTCTTTGGTGTACCCGGAGATAGGCCAGATGTGCTCATATCATTTGTAGCAATGGAAGCCTGACTAGCGGAGGAAGCATATGAGCACCCTTTGTCTGAGCACGTCAGCATAAGAGATATGGCCATAATGGTCTTTCCAAGGCCCATTGCATCTGCCAGAATCTTCAAACGCATAACATAATAAATAGTCATCGCTAGAAAGAACAAAATTCTGAAGAAATCACAACAGTTCTGCTATTTAGCCACGTACCCCTCCCCTTGCCATTTGAAGTGCACTAGGAAATTTGGTGGTTGCCTCACCAGAAAATGCATTTAAATATAAAATCAGCTTCCTCCTGGTATAGAAGCAATGATATCAAAGATTTTTCCGGAAACTACACACGATAATCAAGTAGAAAAAGCACCAACATACTCGTCTGCAAGATGATATGCATTCCAGCAAGGATGAAGAGTTGTTGCTGCCTCATCAAAACATCTTCCTTTCTCAAGATGAATCATCCAGTGAAGAGCCTGCTTTTGATAAGACCGTAGCTCACTTTGCATGGTATTAGGTGGATCCATTTCCTATAATGAGATAATTTAGTTTCTCTACTGGCAAACTATGGCATAAATTTAAAACTTATTAAATGATCTAAACTAAGAAAAATACCTTCAGATCCGACTTGTCAGAAATGCCAACAATATTGTCTACATCAGAGTCTGAAACAGCTGCATGCTCTTTTTCACTGTTGCTTGTGCCATTAGTTAATTTCCTGCCATTCTCTGATGGTAATACTGAAGCAAGTACCTGATGCATTTCCTGCTTAAATAACGTCATTCAGTATCCCTCAAAATAAAAAAGTTGTCAAATTAGCACGTACCTTGCATTCTAGAGGTCGTTTCCTTGAAAGAAGGTCCTCTGGGGTAAATTCCGCCTGATCAGATAGCATGACATTTTTCGTCAAAGGTATCATGTTACAATTGGCATTTTTCGTCCATTGGGAAACGATAAGTAGCAAAGTGATAGGATCCTATTTTTAATCACGTGGCATTTGGTAAACGATGCCAACAGGAATTAAGGAAATTTCAGAAGTCTTACATGAGCATAAAAAATTCAATCCACAAAGCAATGATGAAAATAAAACATTGGTTATTCTTAGCTAAAGCAGGAGAATTTCAGTGTACTTCACTTTACCAAAAAACTGCTAAAGAGTTAGATCCTTCATCCAGCCTTACCTTTTGATTCCATTTAGTTTAGCCTCCGATTGTTGTAATTTTTTGGGCACACCACAGAAAGCATTCTTCCTTACCGCTACTCGCACTCATTAATACTATTTGCAATACGTTTCTGCATAGATCTTGGCACCTCCTCTGGTTTACGAATGCTTTCCGTCCATAACTTCTCCATAAATACACTAATCACAATTGATTTCAATTATTGCATCTCTCCCAGAACAGACCTAAACATCTTCAATGTGTTGCAACATATATCTTGCAACACCATTGTACGTTATAATTCTGAAAAAACTTCCAGGAATATCCCCAGAGACTCTATAAATTTAGTTTATCCTTCATTTCCATGAGAAAAAAAGAAAAAATCGCACTCTGCAATCCACCCCTGCAATTTTGAGCTTCCCTGTTCTTGAAACCAGACGCTACCTTAACACCTTGCTTATGCACGCTATTTAAAAATTCAATCCCACTTAGTAAGAATACACATGATCCATGAATGATCACAAACTAATACTATCTCATCACTAGACATTGGCCACACAAGCTCATCCTTAGGCCTCTGCATCACAAAGTTTACATTCACAACAATATCATATCTTACAAATAAAAAACGCAGAAGAATAATATCAGCACGGAGAACGATTAACATAAAGTAGCTAACCTTCTTGAAAGGTTCCAGACCTATTAATTTGAAGAGAGTTGAGAGGGGATGGATTGTCATCCCCTCAGTGGCCGAAAGGGAAGACTTAAGTGGCGTCTGGTGGTGCTTTCCAAATAAACGAATGTTGATGTACACGCTGCAAGGAAATCAACGGTGAATAAGGTGTTTACGGCGAAATGCTCAAATAATATGCTGCGACTAAAATGTAAATAATCTGATAAAGAAGAGGAACGATTTGGTGCTCGTAGGAGCTGGGAACAGCGAATGCGAACATCCTAGTGCAGGTTCCATTTACTGACGTTGCTATAATCAAATATTACCTTGTCCATACCTGACAGACAGGAGAAGGGTGTCCATGATGCTGAGCACGTCAGGAGCAGACTTGCAGCACCCTTCAATCCGAACCTTATTCATTTTTACGAGTGGCACTAGGCAACGTGCCCATTCATTTGGAATGCGGCCAATCTAAATTGTACCCGGACAAAAGCACATAAGACCATGGTGTTCGTCAGCTGATTCCGAGAATAGCATAAAAACGTTAAGGATTTGAAAAAAGTGCCCGACCTCTCCAGAATCCGGAGTCGCGAATCTGACAATCTCTGAACAAGAAGCCACTTGTCGTCCTCGACTCGGAAATCTTGCGGTGGATGAGGAGCTCTCAACTTTTGTAGACGGAAAAGAGAAGCTCACCAATTCACCGGCCTTCAGCCTCCGACCTTTGCATGTGGACAGTCCGGTGAGGTCGCATCTGCCGACCAGCCACCAGTCGTTGTTCTTGTCATCTCTGGTTCCTGGTTCAGTCGCCTTACGGTCGATATCCCCCGATGGTGCCTCTGGTGGGTAATGGACGCAGTTAACATGGGTGGAGGTCGCCCCTTCTTCGGAATGGCAATCTACGCTGTCTGCGTCTCGAGCGGGATGGGTAAGATGGTCTGCACTGGGCGAGGGGGTGGCACCGGGAACCTTGCGCATCCCAGACATTCCACAAGGGGCATGGGTGGCTGGGGTAGTGGGAGAGGGAGGAGTAGCTCCTGCGCCGTCACCCTGTGAGGCGGGGACTGATGACTGGAAGTGCGCCGGGGCGTCGAATATAATGTTGATAGCGGCTGTGGGATCGTTGTTGGCCAGGTGGAGGGCGCGTATGATATCCATCTCGGGGAAGTCACCGCCCACGACGGACCGCACGACAGAGATCTGCTCGGGCGTCACCTTCCGATTCCCCATTGCAGGGGGGTTCCAAGAACCCTAGAGGGGAACCGCGAGCAACGGCCGAATAGGGTCGGCGCGGGGAACTGGCTGGGACGAGGACACGCAGGAGGAGTCAGAAGTCAACGATTTTCCCGCACGAGCGGGGAGGGGACGGACGTAGGCGCGGGAGCGCGAACGAGCGTAATAACACAGTGGACCGAAGGGATGGAGGAGGGGGGGTTCTTCGATCCGACGTTTCCGACCGGGGGGGTTTGCCGACGATGCTAGTGAAGAGGAGGACCGACCGATGACCGATCATCACAGAACTCGCGCGCGCGCGGCATGAAGAGAACGGACGACTTTCGTAGTTTTCGATCGCCGCGTCGGAAGTCTGCCTCGCGTATCCGAGGCCCCTGCTCACGTTTTTCGCAAACGACTTCACCGTGCGCTGATTCAACTCTAGCTAATTGGAAAATGCCCCGTCCGCCTCCTAGTTTCTCTTTACTCAACCAAAAATTTATGCGTCGGTATCCTCATCATCGTCCAGGGAGTAGTGAGTACTGCGCCCCCGACTCTCGCCCCATTGCGAGAGCGCCCGTCCTGCAACCCTCATCATTATCGGCAGCCCCGAAGGCGCTAAGAGCCCCGCCTCCCTCTCCGTCCCCGGAAAAGGAGAGGCCCTGCGGCGGGGCGCGACCGTTGCGGTCCCCCTCCACTCAGTTTGAAAGCCCAAAACTCGTCTCCTTCCCGCTCACCGGGGACTTCAGCACCCCTCCCCACCCCCGGGAAACACGGCACGCGCACTGTAGTGGTCTTCGCACTCATCCCTCTTTTCTGACTCGGGCCCTTCAGAACCTCGCCTTGGCCTTCCTCTTCGGGTCTTCTTCTGCAGTCCAACCCCCTCACACCTTCCTCTTCTGTCGTCCCGCATGGCGTCCCCCCATCGTTCGGGGACACCCCTAATCTCCCCCCCTTTCTTTTACGCACCCTTCCTCGCTTCGCGACTCCTCCTCGTCCTCCTTTTCTCTCCCCTAGCGACAGTGCCCGCCGCAGCGACATCCAACGACACCGACGCTCTAACCGCCTTCCGCCTCAGCACAGACGCGCACGGGATCCTCGCCTCCAACTGGAGCAGTCCCGACGCCTGCTCCGGTCGATGGCGCGGCGTCACCTGTTCCCCGGGTTTAGGGCGGGTCATCTCCCTCTCCCTCCCCGCCTTCGACCTCCGCGGCCCCCTCGACCCACTCGCCCTGCTCGATCAGCTCCGTATCCTCGACCTCCGCGGCAACCGCCTCAACGGCTCCCTTGCTCCCGCTTTCCTTCTCCCCAATCTCAGGCTTCTCTACCTCTCCCGCAATGATTTCTCCGGCAATATTCCCGCCGCCGGCCTCGCCCGCCTCCCCCGCCTCATCCGCCTGGACCTGTCCGACAACAGCCTCACTGGCCCTATACCCAGTGCCGTCGCCCTCGCCCACATCCCTGGCCTCCGCACCCTCCGCCTTCAAGACAACCTCCTCATCGGCGGCATCCCCGATGTGGCGGCGGCCATTCCAAGCCTCAAGGATTTTAATGTATCCAACAATCAGCTCTCCGGCAAGGTGCCCGACGCAGTCCAGGCCAAGTTCGGGAATGTGTCGTTCGCCGGTAATGCCGGGCTCTGCGGATCGAGGGCCCCCCTCCTCCTCTGCTCCTCCACAGGGCGCGTAGGGGGGACGATGTCGCCTCCTCCGCCGTCTGTCCCTCCCATCGTGCCTTCGACGCTCACCTCCGAGTTCGGTTCCCTTTCGGCCGGCAGTGGTGGCAACACCAGTGGTACAGAGCCCGGGAAAAGGGGCGGAGACGGCTGGGCGCAGAAAATGTGCCCCCTGGCCATTGTGGGTATTGCGGTCTGCTTCTCCTGGTGTTGACGGTTACTGATTATTATGCGGCGGGGTCTCGAAGAACAATGGCGAGAAAGGGGATGGTGGCATGATTCACCGCGATAGTAATAACACCTACAATCCTGATGCAGCGGCAGAGGTCCATGGCAGCAGCAGCTTGGTATTCTTCGACAAGCGGCGGGGGTTCGAGCTGGAGGATCTGTTGAGGGCTTCGGCAGAAATGCTGGGGAAGGGCAGCCTGGGGACGGTCTACCGAGCGGTGCTGGAGAGCGGCTACGCGGTGGCGGTGAAGCGCCTCAAGGACGCCAACCCTTGCAGCCGAATCGAGTTCGAGCGGTATATGAAGGTGGTGGGCGGCCTTCGCCACCCCAACCTCGTCCGTCTCCGAGCTTACTACTATGCCGCGCAGGAGAAGCTCCTTGTCTACGATTACCAACCCAACGGCTCCCTCTTCTCCCTTCTTCATGGTGTGTTCTCACTCTGCTGCAAATAAATGTTGCCCCTTCTTGCGCTGTCGTCTCAGGCTCGTCATTGTCGTATGTATGACGGTATTGTGCCGCAGGCAACCGGGGAAGGCCACAGAGGGTCCCTCTGGACTGGACCGCTCGGATCGCCCTGGTGATGGGCGCCTCTCGCGGCCTCGCATTCATCCACGAGCAGTACAGCTCGGCGAGGATTCCCCACGGGAACCTCAAGTCGTCGAACATTCTCCTGGACAAGAACGGGAGCCCCTGCCTCTCCGACTTCGGGCTGGCACTGCTCCTGAATCCTGCGGATGCAACGGCGAGGCTGGGCGGATACAGGGCTCCGGAGCAGACAGAGACCAGAACGCTGTCCCAGGAGGCAGATGTCTACGGGTTCGGCGTGGTGCTACTGGAGGTCCTCACTGGGAGAGTTCCGTCCCAGTGCGGCGGCGACGACGGCGGCGGCACCGTCGGGATCGACCTTCCGGAGTGGGTCCGGTCAGTGGTGAGGGAGGAGTGGACGGCGGAAGTGTTTGACGCGGAACTGATGAGGTACAAGAACATCGAAGAGGACATGGTGGCGATGCTGCAGGTGGCCATGGCCTGCGTGGGCCCGCGGCCCGAGGAGAGGCCTAGGATGTGCGAGGTGGTCAAGATGATCGAGGACATCAGAGGGGACCTTTCATCCCTCGTGGACGAGGAGGAACTCGACGATTCTCTCGCCTCCTCCTCCCCCTCCATCGTCACCACAGATTGTGATGTCAACCGGCCGAGCTATTGAAGATGATCCCGCACCCTGAGTAGACCATCTAATCTTATCTAGGCCGCGACCTCTCATTTCAAGGACGCGAAAGACACCATGAGACAACGGGTGCTCATCGGTGAGCTCGCCCCGACTCTCTCAGCCTTCGCCCCCGTTCTCTCTTTCTCCGATTATTCGACCGCGTTCAAAACCGCCGCGTCTTTCTCCGCGGGATCTCTCTGCAATCTCTGTTCTACGGGCTCCCTCTCTACGGAGTTCGCGGACTGATATCCGCAAACACCGACGATCTCAACGGGTATCCGTAGAAGCTGATCTGTTTTTAATCTCCCGTAGCAGCCTCAACCATTGCTCAGTTGACGTGGAACACTCTTTATCTTTGTGCGGAATCATACAAGAGCTCAAAGATACGTGTAGTCTTCACTACAAAATAAAGTGAGGTTGTTTATTCACGCTTCTAGCGCAATACTATGTGGAGAGTCTACTTCTCTTAGCTAGGGTTGGCCTCTCTCTTGGTAAGGACCATCTTCACAATGTATAGAGAGACTCTTGACAAGGGTTACACCTCTATCAGTAGTAGTTGTTTCCTACTATATGTCTATGTCTCCACTAAGGTGTGTTGTGTGTAATCTATATAAACCACTACTTTTGATGGCGAATTTAGAGAGAAAATGAAAAGATACTTGAAAGAGGAATACAATGAATTGAAATTCAATGATTCTTATTTACTATGATTTTTAAAA
The DNA here is from genome assembly GCA_902729315.2 of Spirodela intermedia. Classification (NCBI taxonomy): domain Eukaryota; kingdom Viridiplantae; phylum Streptophyta; class Magnoliopsida; order Alismatales; family Araceae; genus Spirodela; species Spirodela intermedia. Next base: position 64,962 of record LR746271.1, on the reverse strand, counting down.
TGTTAGCTAACATTTAAAATTTTTAAACGTAAAATAGTCAATACTTATGCTAAAAAATGAATAAAATAATTTTAGATGATTGTTCGTGCCCCTTTTATGAGCAGACGCAAAACTATTCGACATTGATTGATTGGCGATAGAGACAGTCACTGGATCTTTATGATAATTTAGTGTCAGACCAAGGGTTAAGATGGTAGGTGAGAGTAGCACACATGGGTAGGGGATCGCTTGATTGGAGGAGAGTCTCACACAAACAACCACCTTCATAGAAGCCATGAAGCTCACTTCAATAAAATGGAGTGATTGGAAGCCTTGTGAATAGTTGAGATTCAGCTAGTCGTTATTGGATGGTGGGTTTGAGGGGCCACTATTGGACGATACACCGGGGGAAGAACATCCTCTCCGTAACCTGAAGTCATACATATCTCTTTGTACATTGCGGTGCTCTTACATAGTCGAAGGCGTCCAACCCTTCCCCAAAATTACTATAGACAGTGCTGAGATGGTAAAAGCCATGGTGGTTGTTAGTGTAATGGCCGCTACAACAACCCTAAAAGCTAGGCTACGGGATGTAGTACATACGGGATGTAGTACATCGGCAAGCTAGGCTAGGTTGCACGACAGCACACACCTCTACATGTGCGTGCCGATGCCGGTTGTAAGCCGCGCCGCGATGTACCGGAGCTATCGTGAGCATAAGTCGTCGATGCTTCTGAACACCAAACAGAGAAGAGAAAAAAAAATGTCATTACGCTTCCTTGCTTCTTATTATACAGATAGTCGTACGTACATCAGCACCCGAAAGGCTCCACGAGACACTACTCGCGCGACCACAGTCAGAATGTTCGTTCGTTCACACCTCCAGGAATTCCATCGCATTCATTATACACAGTAGAAAGCTCAAATGCGAGCCCTACTCATCATTCTTACAACAGCAGCAACGACTACCCACAAGGTAGAATATATGACGTCAACCGATCCTTCCGGACTGGTCAACAAGGGTGCCCACTTGGTCTCCACAAAGCGCCCTCGAGATGTTCCCAGATTCTAGAAGATTAAAGACCACAACTGCACAAGCAAGATGGTCCATGTTAACAAGGCGGGCAAAATAAGAGATGCAAAAGCAGGTGCTCGCATTGCATGGCTACACGACTGACCAGGGATATTGTTCTCCTCGCAGAAAGTGATAGCTGTCGTATCCATGGCTGTGAAACCTCTTGCGAGCAATTCCCTGAATGACACATGTTCAAAGGGAACGCGGCTGTTGGTCCGCTGATGACACTCGAAAACGCTGTCAACGGTCGTTCCTTTAAGAACGGCGTCTGCACCAACTGACAAAGGGGACATTGAATTTCTATTCAGATTCTAAATGCTCGTGAGCCCACCCGGATGAAAAGCATTCAATAAAAAGCAGTCAGCTCGAGGAGCATTACGTTCGGAGGCTCTCAGAGCAGCAGCCGTATCAGTGCTGAAAAGCGGGTTCCCTGTTCCGACACCAACACCACCAAAGATGACAACTCTTCCCTTCTCAAGGTGACGGATTGCCCTTCTTCTGATGTAGGGCTCTGCAATCTCTTGCATCATAAATGATGTTTGTACGCGTGTCTGCACACCAATCTTCTCAAGAGATGCTTGAAGCAGCACAGAGTTCATTACAGTCGCCATCATGCTGTAGCACCCAAGCGGGTAAGTGTAAGGCATTGAGGGAAAAACGTGGCGAAGAGAAGATGCATAACCAGAAGAAACAGAAGAAACGGAAAACCTGGACTTTACTACATATCTCGAACAGCTACAGAGGCTAGAAGTTAGAAATATGACAAAAATATGAAACTAGAAATCATAAACACAGATGCCAAAACTATTTCTTCCGCTAAGGAAACTGTCAACTTAATACAAGAGTAAAATAACTACGGCAAAAATAAGACAATGAGTAGATAAATCCATTGCCTGTCTTATCCAACAAAGATGATGCGTGAAGGTTATTTGCCTACAATATACAATGAAATCGAAAGGTGCAAAAGGTACAAAAATTGAATGAAATACAAAATATGCGATGATCAAATGATAGGCATAAAGCCAACTATTGTTACTTGGGGGTAACATAAATGTACACATGTAGTTGTCGATAACTTGGAATTGTTAGAAGAGAGCATCTTCTTAAATTGTGGTTGCTAGTGTTCACTTTACACCTGTTTTCTTCTCACCCACTTCCAACTACCAGAGAACTTCCCACCACAACCCCCCCCACCCTCCCCCGAACAAAAGGGAGGATGGGGATTTATAAAAGTATGACCAGCTAAACCCTACGAAACTTGAACGTAAGCGCATATTATTCTGCCTTTAATTGACGCAGGAAGCAAAAATCCTGTCCAAGATGCTTCGCTTTCAAGGACATGACTCGGACACATTTTCCGTTAACAGACCCTGAGTTAGAGAGGGAATCGTATACAGATATCAGTAGCAGAATGGGCAAATCGTATATAAACATAAGGTGCTGTTCCTGATGCACCTTATCACATTTCTCTGTAGCAAGATCAAGCCCGGGAATGGCCTCACTGAAGCAACTGAATTTCGGGGGATGAACAGAATTCCAAAGGCTACCCAGCTGATTCACTATTGAAAATACTCTCTAAACGTCTATTCAAATATGAATTATATAACAAATACAGAGCAAAAGTTTAAACGGGTCTGGCCACTGAATCCAGTCACGGAGACTAACAAAATTACACCGGAGAAAAAAATGCAATTCCCAAATGACGAGTTCTTCAGTGAAAACGCCATCATATTGGAGAACAAGGGACTTCAACGTAACAAGGAAAACAACCAACAGATAGGAAGATTGAACATCTGTTGAACATGCTGGTAGCAAATCTTGGCAACACTATCATTCTGATGTAGTCTTTATGTCGCTTACTGGTAGCATTAATCGAGAATTCCTTGGTTACATTTTGGGCCTTTATTTTAGCCTGTACCCCATGGTTCTAGTACTTTTTGTCATTTCGTTAATATATTTGGTCAACACTTCAACAAATGCTTTTCCTTGTGCTTTATGCATAAATCCCTATCCACAACTGCCAGTTCCAGTTTCTTCAGAAAGTTATTTCCATGTGAAGATTAGAGGCCAAGGTAAGCTCAGACTGCAACGACTCTTCCCAAAAGGCGAGATCTCTTGGTCTCCAACTAACCTCAACTTAGTGCTGGCACTAGAGACGAATTCTTGAAACTTATTTATAAGTCAATTGAGAAATAATGATTAAAAAAAAACGTACATCCGTGAACCATGTCACAAGAACACCAAGTATTGATGGGTATTGCTTTACAATTGTGATGAATCACCTTTGTTTTCTTCTATCTGCCATCTATCATCTGAATTTGGATTGTCTTAAAGGTATGCCCACTCCTGTCCATAAACACATGCCTACATATCGGAAATCAGAAATGGGGGAATGGATATGAGGTAGAGAAATAAATGGCATGAAGTCCTAAGAGAACCCCTCCTCAATGTCCATATCTATTCTGAATGAAGTTGAGTATGAATTTCACACGTTTTACCTCCCACACAGAGACTACAAGTTAAGGAATAGTTGAAAAGAAAAACAGAATCTTCCTTCTAAAACTGGATCAGAAAAGCAAACCTAGAAAAAAGGTAGTAGTAGAAAGACAAATCCAGGAACTGATACAAAGAAATCGTGGAAGAAAAAATAAATGACAAAAATTTAAATTTCACAAATCCTTAATGCACCAGTAACTTGATTAGGATAAAAGCTTAAAGCACCAGTAACTTGATTAGGATAAAAGATCTGTGAGAAGGCCCGAATTATTAAAAACAATACCCTATTTGGTATGCTGTTGCTCGGTCAATACTGGTTGCAGCCACCCATGAATCACCACAAAAGAAATTGCGTCCCCCAACAACAATTGCCACCTGGAAATAAAAAGGATGGGAAATAGGACATTTACTAAGAACGCAAAAACCTTTACCATTGAAGAAATACGACATTCATAAATTGGCTTGGATTATGCATACCTCTACTCCTACACGGCAAGCAGTTGCAATTTCTCTGGCTATTAGCATCATCACCTAAGCATAGAATAGACAATATGAGTTAGATAACCCTCTTTAAGGATAAATAAGCGACTATTTACCTGTTAACCTAATAGACTATAATAGTCACAATGCAAGAAATAAAAACAAGAGATGGAGATGAACCTTAGGGTCAACATTTTGAGGTCCATTCCCAGTGAAGGCATCTCCACTAATTTTTAAGACCACTCTTCGCCACCTTGGAATTGACAAGGGCTTTGTCTTCAAGTTATTTGTTAAGTTCACCGGTCCAGGGTTGGCAGGCGCATATCTGCATAATTACTTACAGGTTTATGAAATGAAACAGGGGGGAAAAAAAAACACAAGTACAAGTACTGAGCATCACATACATAGAACGTTGAAACTTTAGTGTCTACTAGCATTATATGACTAAAGTGCTGAACAAAAAGATTCCCGAAAAGATAAACCAGAAAAGCAAGGTTGAAAACTTTTCCCCATTCATGTTTAGAGAAAGATGGGTGTTTTCATAAAATATGATCAGTTTCATTCACATATGTATCTTACTTTTCCGCTATAGTCTACTTTCACAATTTTGATCGAAACAAAATTAGAAGTTTACTGAAGGCTGTTTTCCTGGGAGTACGTGGACACGGAAATTATACACGCGAAGAGATGAATACCATTCACCCAACACAAAACCTCTACCCCATGATCTATGGGTACCATCAAATACAGTATATTGTATGATCGGGAATCAGCCAATCATGGAGCAATGTAATGGTTATGTAAGAGATTTTGCTGAATGTAAAACTTGGAGGACAGTACCACCACATAAGCTCACTGATAAATTCCATCAAAAGAGAAAAGAAGAAGGGTAAGAATGGCTCAAGTGAGAGAGAGAGAGAGAGAGAGGAACTTTATACTCTTCCTCACTAGCGTCTGATGACCAATGCTGGCCCAAATTACACCACTTTGGATGTTCTCCAGAAGCAGCTTCTAAAATCTTGGCCCAGATTCAGGTGGAGCTGGCCAGTAAAATCTTATCTCTGGGAGATAGTGCCATCACCTGGGATGGCAGAGCATAATACTACTAAGAGGACTAGACTAGAGGAACTTCATCAACTAGTTTAATCATTGGCGGCTGCCGCACATTCCAGATAGACATTGTTACTGCTCACCACCAATCCAGAGGTGACAGTATAATTTATCCCTTTGGAGGCAATAATTTGCTAAGAACATAAAATATCAATGACTTTTGGAACAACTTGAAAATCCAAGGGACATTATCTCGGGGGAAATGTATAGGTGGCGGACTGCAACAACAGTGATGTGCAAGTTTGGAAGGAGGGTTAAGCTAGAGCTATTCCATGGCAGATCTCTCAATAAAGGTGACGAACTTGTCAGATTGCCGAAACCTAGACACCAGAATAATGTGGTGATGACAGTATGCGAACCAATGAGACCATCCGTCGTCCAACAGGGCCAAGGAGCTAACCTGGGACTGACAGGTTGAATTTCTGACATTTACATTTTAGACAAGTAATAATCGAAATAAACAATAAACTTCCCCCTGAATTATCCCAGACAACATAAAGACAGTGACAAATGTATTCATCAAAGGTCTTCTGAAAGCGCCAAATATGTAAGGGAACAATCTGCATACTGTCCAAAATTAATTCTCTGGACAAAATCCAAGCGGCTTCCATTCATGATCTCCAAAAGAATTGATTTGAAATAAGTAATAGAATGAACATCTTCCTTCAAAGCACATGAAAAAACATTCCTCAAATGGAAAATGAAGAGGCGAGCACCAAGTCCAAATTTAAGCGACAACAGTCCCCATCACATTTCCATAAATTGACTAATTCTTAATATATCCTACACCATAGTCTAAATTTAAAAAGAGTCCCCATCATATCAATGGAAACGTACTCGTTTCTTCTTGACATCTCCAATCTATATGGACCACCATTGGAACGTTTCAAAAAGAAATGAATGGAGGAACTGGACATTTGGAGGGATATTTTATGTTAATCCTTAGTTGAGTTTACTGGTCAGGTTGAGGTTCCTGTGCTTGTTCCTTTGGAAAAAACTCCACAATTTTTCATTTACATAATTTTTCTGCCCAAGGACATAGTCGCTGACCGCTCCTTTGGAATCAGAGTCCTTCAGGAAAGTAATAAAGTCAATAGTCTATTGGAATCTATCACCCAATGTCACTCAAGAAGGACAATTAGGCATCCCATACGGTCCCTCTGGATCACTACCCTGATCCCAGAGGCCGGAAAAGTGTAAATCTACACAAAATCACTAGCAAGAACATCATCGGTTGCTATCACTGAAGTACTTGGTGAAACCAAATTCACCAACTATTTTGCTTCTTTAGGTGGAGTGCTCACAGGTGATGGGGTGGAAAACAAATAATTCATATCATTTTGTCCGATTTTTTTCCTCTTCTGTTTGACATCGTACCTTCCCTCTTATTTCTCACTATGTTCATGAGTGGTGGGCCGACAGTAGAAACTTTATATGATTTCATTGCATCCTCCTTTTACTTATGTCTAATAGATCTAAAGCATGCATGCCATGAATCAGTCAGACATTAATGAAACTTAAATACGTTTCCGATCATGAAAATGGGCACGTGGCACTTTTTGGTAAAGACTTTCGAGTACTTGGACTCTAGCCTGGAAGCCCTGTTTGAGAGCATCCCTCAGGTATACATAATTATACCGTGGCTTACGTGACTGACACCTCTTTGACCACAAATGTCAAGAAAATTATATACTACCCCTTTTTTCAGTCTTCATTAGTAAGTCCTGATCATGATTGTACTCCAAAACATTACATGGAGCGATTTTCCAGGTTTGTAACAAGTTCTCAAGGATCGCATTCTACGTTTTTATTACGAATTATTATCTACTTCTACACCAACGATGCCACAATTGGCCAACTTATGCTACCTAGGAATTTTAGAGAACTTACATCAGAAGGCGAACCACCTTTAATAAGAAATTACCATAAAATGCATCCTAGGATGACCTATCGGCAGCACTGATCAAAAGAAAGCAGAAAACTATTTATACCCGGTAAAGCTTCATGACGAAAGTGATGACAAGAATTAAGTGCAAAAACCGCTGTTTGGGCATATATAAACGGCCTATATGATAAGCAGAGTTTTTCACATTACCTATATGATAAATTTAACAATCAAATACGCTAGAAAAGAAAAGCTTTGGCATCGACACAGCTGCCCTCTAAAGTTGATTGCGAAAGCAATAGCCCTGCAGATCCTGAAGCAGAATGATCCATACTCTTCTAAATATACTAGAGTCAGACGCTTTTAACATTGAGATGTTTCTTAAAATATGCTCTGATGTACTTCAAGCCTTAATTTGAAGAAAAAGGCAATGTCTTGAAAGTAATCCATACACTGTTCCCGATGATATTTGAATGCTGGTTCTTATCCGCATCCTTCTTTCACACAAAAAGAATATCATGTAGACTAAAGAGGATTTCTAGAGGAATGAAAGAGATGGACCTCTTGCTCTGCCTGACAGTGGCAGCAGAGGATGAACCGTCCCCAACAGCCACAATGGATTTGTCGTCCTCTGATAACGGCTTGGCATAGGTTGACGACGAGCCTACAATCTGCTCCATCTTTTTGAACCAGGGCCAGTGACTAACCGAGAGATTGCCGCTGCTAAGCCTCTGGCGCTCGGCCTTGTACCGCTTCTTGAGATTGTCAACCTTGTTCTTACACTGCTCCACGCTCTTGCCTGACTTCTGCTTGTCGCATCGCTCACTCACAACAGTAGCCACATCCTCCCAGTCCCTCCCTCGCAGATTACCCCTATTCAACTGTACGTACTTTTCTGTGTACGCATCTAGCAGGCACGCGATGGCCGAGTCACTCCACTCTTCCCTGTCCTTGCGATAGTCCATCGACGAGGACAGCCTCGGCTTCTTACCGCTGCCACCGCTATTGAAGCAGTAGGGGGAGCCGCCGTCGCTGAGCTCCTCGCGGTCCTTGCGCTTGATATCCGGACGGGAGGGGTGAGATCCGACAACAGTGCCACTCCCGGGCGTGCCTCTCCCCTTCCTCTCAAGATGGTGGCGATTGCTGTCTCCGTCGTCTCCTTCGTCGTCTTCATCTTCCGGCAGCTGGGATGGAAAGTCGTTCGGGGCAGCAGCGACAGGGTCGTCGTCTGTACTGGCGAAACAATGGTGGGAATTGACGTCGTGGAAGGCGGGGGCGGCGGGGGAGGGGGCGGAAGGGAGCTTAGATGCGGCAGCATCGGCCTCGGCGAAGGCCTCCCCGTAGTCGACAGGTTCGTCGTCGTCGACGCCAGTGGACTTCTTTGGGCTCCTGATACTGCCGCGCAGGGCGTGGGAGGCGTGGACGGGGACGGGCCCTTTCGTCGTCACAAATCGGTGAGTCACGAAGGCGGCTGCAGTCGCCGCCGCTTGCAGTTGCGTCTGCTGAGGAAGATGGTGATGACGATGGGATTGGCTAGGGTCGTGGTGAGGCTGTGCCGCGGCGGCGTCGTCGCCGAGCAGGGAGAAGTCGTCGTCGCAGGAGGAGGCGGCCATACAAAGTCGCCGGCGCGGCAGCGTTAGGGTTAGGGTTAGAGGTCGCGGCGAGAAGACGGGATGCAGACGACGTTAGCGGCGTGGGGAGGCTTGGGGGGGTCGTGGCATCCTTTAGGGCGTGACGGTGGGAGCTCATGCGGGAGTTCGGAGTCGCAGAGACGTGACGGCACGTGACGTCGCGTCAATTATTCCGTCGATATGAGTAATTCACGGAGTGGTGACGGTAAGGGGGGTGGGGAGGACCCTCAGAGACCGCGCCCTGTTGCTCGTCAAATCCGTTCTCTGACTTGTTAAGAAAACATCTGTCAGATCTTGACAAACAGACGTGCATTTCCTCTTTTTCAGGAGCTATTGGCCTTCTTCGTTCATGGACGGTGAGGAGCGGCTCCTGGCAGATGTCTCTAGAGAACCCGGGATGGAGCAGGGATAAATTGCCGTGCTAATCCATTACGCTCAAGGAAACCCCCCGCGTTCCGGTCGTCATTTCCAAACGCCGCGGGGGATTATTGGACTGCTTTTATGGCTCACTTACTCACTCACTTTGATGATGCGCGAGAGAAAGCTTTGGTGAGACAATATAAAATTTGATTTAATTTAATTTCCCTGCTGGCTGTATGTACACTTACACCGAGAACTGTACACCGCACTCTGCGGCCATGAATGAGATCCAGAGAGTGAGCGCCATGACCATTATTTTCAGCTCACCACGGCGTCACTATGTCGACCCTCCACCTTGAACGACCGAAAGAGCCTTCCACACAACAATCGGGAGACCGCTGGAACACCCAGATTCTCCATCGCTAGAGCCTTCCCAAGTCTTAAGTACACCCTAAACTGCCCCATAATATCGGATCGGGCTGTGGTGTCGTGTTGTAGCGTGACCGGCCGCACGTCACATCCAGGATCCCCCACACAGCGAAAATCCTGAATGAGTGAAGGTAAGAAGAGTGCACTTTCCCCGGACATCTTTGACTATCAGAGTTGAGACGGAATCCCGATCAACAAACGATATTCACAGCCAAAAGGTGGGTGGGTTTCACTTCAAACCAGTGAAGAACTTTTCTTTTCTCTGAGATGTTGACGCTGCTGGAGTCGCTCAAAAGACTTCCGTGGGCTTGATACTGCGCTCCCCAGGGAGTTGGATTTTGGATCACCCAAATGAGGAAGATGCATGCAACCCAGTATGGTGGGAGCCTTCTTAGAACTAATCAAACCGTGAGGTCTTCCAGCCCTCTTGACCTCCTGCTTCATATTTACAAACTCCCGTTCCAGCTCTCTGACCCTTGACCTCATCTTGTCCATGTCTACTCTCATGGTGCGGCTTTCTCTGACCAGAGAAACCCAGCCTCCGGCCTGCACTACCTGTCCGGCCACATCTTCTTCATTGCCCGTCACATTGCTGTCAGTATCTGCAACATGAAAACGACTTGAAAGAGCTGTTCTCAGCTGCAACTGCTCAAAGAATAGAACTTGCAGAGTAACTCTCAGCGGCAGCCGTTCATTCTGGGACGCATGGCTACATGCATCAATGGAGAGCCTGCTATAATCTATGACACTGAGAAGTTGTTCTCTCTCGCTCATCAACAACCAAGGGTGTGCCTGCAAAACTATGAGACAATGAGAAAAGGTGGCAAGCATTTATAGACACTCGACGCTCTATAATATCAGCCAGCCATAAATAGATAAGAATGATCTCAACCTGAAATGCCAAGAACTGTATGAGATCCTGATAGTTACGATTTAGATCCTTACTTAAACGACATTTCATTTTACAGTTTATATGCTCGAATAATGTAGGAGAAATGAAATGTGTGCGATGACTTTAAAGCAACAATTATCTGAAAAGATCTGGATGGATAACTCAGTCACAAAGAATACGAGATAAGAACTATTAATGTCTCGTACCTTGAGATAGATATCCAGTGCCCTGTACAGTCCATCATTGAGAGACCTTAAAGATCCAGGGAAGGCCTCAGCTAGACTACGCATCTTCTCAGGCTTCAAGTTTGGATCAGAGGCGACCTCAGCAAGATAGCTATCCACCAACTTTGAAACTCTTGTCAAAGGAAAGGAGGACGGTGTCAGACACGGATCAAATGATGATGGAGAGAATCCTGTAACATTAGATGCCTCAGCTGACAAGTAATGTTTAATGATCCGCTCAACACAATCAGTGTCATATAAACTGTCCGAATCTGAAAACGAAGGAATTATAAGACCCTCTAGAGTAACCAACTCAAGTTGCATGCCTATTCTTTTCTCAAGAGAATACTTGCACGATGGACGAACATTCAATATCATAGCAATTCGTAAAAGTCCCAACAGGAACTGACAAAAGGATTTTCCCTTCTTCTCAGGAAGCAGCTTTTCTACGCTTTCTAGTAACACCTTCTGGTCAACAGAAACGACGCTGAAGCTTTCTGCGCCTCTCCTCCCATACCCCGTCAGCCACCGATCAAGACCAGGTAAGTACTTCCTGGCATAGTAAATGATTGCACCGGAAATATTTTCTGGTCTCATCCCTCTCTCCTTCATAGTTTCCATGAGTCGGCAAAACAATGGCACAGAAAGGCAGGAGACATCTGCAAACCACCAGTCTGATACGTCACTCCTAATTCTAGCACCTGTATTTATGCCATTCCAGAGAATACTCCCACCAGGGCTCTGCGTGTTCCCATACATCATCATAGGCCAGCCAAACAAACTGGGATCAGTACATGCCATCATGGATAAAGCACTCAGGGTTTTATTCACGATTTGGAGGGTAACCTCATTCTCAATTGTAAGGTTAGATGACTGAAGTGCCAAAAGACAGTCTTTCCAGTTTCGAAGAACAACCTTGTGAAAAAATGTTCCTGCATTTGGAAGCAAATTCTCTTCACCATATTCCTCAGTCATCTCAAGGTAGTCTGCGACACAATACACTGTTAAAATATTCTTTGCTGTCAATTCCACACGGAGACCATAACAGAACTTTGCAGCGAACAAAAATGCGTCAGAGCCTCCAGGACATTCCATCAATACGACATACATTGCCTTTTCCTGAGTTTCTGATGTCTCTAGAATCCTTGCTATCTTCCTGCATCTTGATAACAGAGGAAACTGAAAGCACAAATAGAGATTTCAGCTTGATTAAATTAATTTTTTTTTGTCTACACACTCATTTAAGAAAATATATAGAGAGAAACAAGTAATTACGGTAGGATAGAATTATTTCATCCACCATGCACTCAACAAACCATGACTAACACCGACAGTCTTTTTTTTTTGGCAGCCGGGGGGGGAAGCTGTTTTTCTAACAGTTGCTTGTAATTGTCAATGTTCATACCATTTATTTTTATGAATCGTGGAGGCCTTATTTTGCTTGTTGTCGTATTGTCAATATTTAAAACGCCTTCCTTACATCCTGTAATTGCCTTTCTTTACGTGTAGGTTGGGCAGCTTTTTAGGATGGTTAGGCCATGTGTGTGTGTGTGTGTGTGAAAGAGAGAGATAGAGAGAGAGAGAGAGAGAGAGAGAGAGAGAGAGAGAGAGAGAGGATTTTTCCATTCAAAAGTAACCCTAATTGAGGTAAGTCTCCTGTCAATTGTTCTCGGGCTCTCCTAGGAAGAGTAAGAGTAAAATATGACGGGATTCAGACAAATGGGCATAAACCGTGCAATACAGACAAGCTATTTAAGGGGAGAAAACAGTACTCTTGTGTAGGAGTGTAAAGAACCTGAACATCCTGACAATGTTTTGACCCAAAGATATTTCACTGAAATTTATCATCATCAACGGAAATTAGAATGAAGATAGAATAGTAGTAGCCGTCATGCATAAAAGCTCTTCTTGCACAAAAGTTGGAAAACTTTCCAGAAAATATTCCATAAAAAGAATCACTTTGTTATCAACTCCATAGACTTTACATCAAGATGAAGCTCGAAGGAGAGAGAAAAGCTATCGATAAAAACTAAATCAAATATACTTTACACTTAAAATAACTTACCTTGTGAAGATGGAAAATACTTGTGTCCACTTGGATGGTAATATCACTAGGAAGATCCATCTTAAAAAACCTGAAGCAAACAAGGATATTACAATCAATAACTGCTACCGAGAAAGTTCTTATATTAGATGCACTCAGACCTCACATTCAATGGGAACTCAAACATGGTAACAGAACAAGCATAAATATGCCTATGACTCAAAAAGATCCTATCCTGTTTGTGTCGGAGAGATAAATAGCCTGCTACAAAGTTTTTCCAAAAGGTTTGATTTGTGTTTTCCTTTGGCATGTCCACCGTGGAGCTATTCTACAGATTTTTAACCACCTTAGATTAATTTTTCCACAATATCACGAAAATAGTCGAAACATATTTTTGAAGAAACTTCAGCACCATACTACAAGCATGGAAGTCAGTTTTTTCAGCGAAAATATGGTAAATTACGAATTTTGTGTCCCCTTCATATTTCTTTCAAGTGGGAGAAGCCAGATGCTATTTTCTCCATTAATGCACAGGGACTAGTCAATATCAAGCAGGGTTGCCACACAGATGTTTGGCGCAAACATGGGTCTCAGACATACAGTTGAGGATTTAATTTTTCTTCCTCTCCTAGGATGGTTATGAAATTGATGAGGATGATCACCAACTTCTTTTAGCAAAATGTATAATCATCTAATCTGATGCATAGCTTATATGAATATACCATGTTAATATCAGGTGGATTATAAAACCTTGCTACAAAAGTTGGATGCTTGGAACTGCACCAAGATTTTGTATAATTTTATGTCCTTAAAGTACTTATCGTGTCACATTATTTTATGTCTGAACGTGTTTGTATAATTTCAATCTTATCACTGGGCCTATGTTGATGAGAAACATAAGGAATCTACCTAGGTGTTACGCTTCTCCAAATTTTGTGTCATGCTATTGAAGCCCTTCATCTAGGATTTCACTTGCTGTTCTAAAAGTGGGCCATACAGCTCAGGCAGTCATATAAATTAGAAATAGTCTCATGCATGTACATTGACAAAGCGGCTCAAAATGGATTGATTTTCTTTAGATATGCGAGCACAACTTCTTATCTCTATCAGTTACCCATGAGCACAATGTAAAAAGACCAAAGCACAAAGTCTAAGAGTAAGATCAATATCAACGAGCGTTAAATTTGATTTTCATGAAACATTTTGGAGGTCCCATCCTGACTCAAGTATTGAGGGCATTGACATGCAGAGTTCTCATGCTTATTTTTGGATATACACAAAAGAGTTCAGATTGGATATTCAGAATCAACTGTATCAATGAAAGGAGTTAAAGTTGGTCTAAATAGTATATTTCTTATCCATCGATAACTTTCTCATGATAAAAGCTCTGTTTAAAATGTAACGTGTAGAAGACTTAGGGATAAAATGGTAACTGATATTGCTAGAAATGCTTATAAATATTAGGAGAATAGAAACTATACAGATGAGATGATTAAGCAGAGTGAGATGATTATCCATGCAATTACGCTGATTCGTAAGGTATCTATAGATTCCAGATTTGGATAGTGGAGAGCAAAACTGCTTTCAGCCAAAAGTATCTATAGATTCTTTCAAAAACTATTTTGCCCAATTTGACTTTGATGTAATGTCTGAAATTCAAGATACCAGAATTTATAGGAAAGAAAATTGTAAATAGGGGAAGCAAACTTTTTGAAGTAAGGAAAATAGAGACAGAATATTTTGACTTTTTCAGGTGGGTCATAGATTGGAACATAAACGAAGGAAAAAAAATCAGTCAAGATAGATATTTTCAACAGTGCACCTCTTGGTAAATAGTTAAGGAGAGTAAGATGCAGCAATTTCGCCCGGGATGATATTGTTAGAGAAAATTACTTTTAAAGTGGTGATGAATTCCCAGAAAAGTCTACAGATTCTCAGTAGCCTAATGAAGAAAACGAAAAGTTTGGGAGTACACTAGGTTGCATGGTATTATTCTTGCGACAAAATTCCAGCAACTCTAAAATTTATACCATAAAATAAGAGAAAATAGGCCTTAAAATTTGGACGACAAACCCAATGATAGGCGGGATCTACAACTTAGAAGGAACCTTCTGAATTTGAATACGATGTATGTATAGAGATCATTTAAGTTCTCAAAAACAATTTATTGCGACGAGATCATGAGGACATTACAAAATGTAGATGGAAGGCAAACAGTTAGTCAACGGGGATTCATTGATAAAAAGTAATAGTGATAATGGTTTAGCATTTTATGGCGGAGAAAGGTTTGGAAACATAGGCTCGCTAATTTCTATTGAAAACCGGTTACGAAACGGTTCATCGCTTCTGACAGAATCCAAATTTCCCAACACAGGATTCAGAATAAGAGCTTTTTTGGGATAAAAAAGGAGATTATCCATCATCTCTTTGGAGAACGTGGGATTTTCAATGTATCACACAAGATTATTATAAACAAACCAGTGAAGTCAGAAATATTCAAACCTTGACAGCAGTGCTACAAAATGAGGATTCCACATGTCCTGAATCATGAATGGTGGAAGATTCTCCTAGCCAGTGGCCTTGTAGGCCATAGGAAATAATATATAATATAACTTGAAAAAAAAATCAGAAATATACCAGAGATAATCAACATAGGTGTGGAAATGAGAGATGACCTTCAAGTCAGTTTGATTAACTTTATCCAGAACAGGGAGAACTTCTTTTATATTTTTCTTCTTCACTCTGTTTCTTATTTGGTACTTTGTATGTCGTACCTTTTTAAAATGAAACGGTGTCATAAACCAGGTTTCAAAATCAATGTTAGGTAGCCCAAGTCCTGAGCTGGTTTAAGTTAGATAATCTCAACCTTTCCCGGAACTATTTGACATGTTCACCATAAGTTCTAAACACTCTTGTCCTAGAAAGTGAACCGCAAACCTAATGAATACTATACTTTTTGGAATATAAATTCCACAAAAAATTCAAATAATAACTTTACACACACAGTTGATCTTGGGCACTTTGTATCTGACGGCCAAACCCTATCCCCATCCCAAACTAATCTAGATATCAGATCATACGGGGAATCTATGAAAAGCCCTATAGGATTTTCATTACACAATCTACAATATTAGTTGCTTTTTTTCTCAGGTGATACCTAAAGCGATGAAGTTGTCAGTTCTTGATTTCAACAAAAACCACTAAAGGTGACAGGCCTGCACACTGCAACCAATACTAGCCGTCCAATCAGAGCTTGGGTTCTAAAAATAGTTGAAACCAAATTTTGAATGAGTGAAATATGAAGATAACCAATGGCATGATTCCGGGAACAAGCGGTGGCATGGTGGATTATGACACGATGTTGAACACTTTCTGCACGAACGTCCAGTCTAAGTTCAATTAAAGAGAGTCGGGCTTTCTGAAATGCTGATCATGATAACAAGAATGAGAAATAAAATCAGCACGACTGCAAAAATTGTCGTGAGCAAAGGCGAAATAAGTTACATTTATATTGGGGGATTGATGAATGACATTTTGCCCCTCTAAATTAAGTACGACAACGGAAAGAATAAAGTCTTGTTAGAAATGGAACCACGAGTACCAGAACAAAAATATTTAACTTCGGGCATGAAACAAAAGGAAAGGGAAGAGGGAAACAAGTTTTTCCCTAAAACTCTCATTCCCTGTATTTTAAAACAAGAAATGGCAGTGAACTTTTCCCACATAAGAAATAAATGTGTTGTCAGGAAACGTTGAACTTAGTTCTAGATCCATCCTCCATGCAGAACTCCATTTCACAAATTTTCCTTCCTCTTGCCTCAATGTCCACGATAAATTCATCCTCCATCAGAACTCCTAATTCAGTTGTCCACGAATTGATCTCATCGAAAACTGATACACACAAGCATCAGCTGAAGCTTTATCCAAGTAAACATATCCCAAATATTTTTTAATCTTTTTAAACTATTTTTTTTGGTAACGAGAAATTCCAGCCAGCATTGATGAGGTTGAGGAAAATCACAGATGCACTAGAACCTGGGGCTATTGGACTCATACTATATCATATCTCTTGAAGCCTGAAAATATAAAAGCCACTAGAAGTATCAATTTTCCCAGTGTACACACACCAAGGAGACCATTCAACCAAATTATTTCAAATCAATTCTGAAGCACTTCATGTTGAACAGCTGAATTAGTATCACAGAAGTCTACATCCTTCCTCGCCCAGAGGATGCTCAGCAACTACATTATATGTCATACAAACCAGCTTTCAGATGGTTACCATGGCCAGGGAATGAGATTAAACATTATTGGATTAAACACTATTGGAGACGTCTGCCTCTCAGGATAAATTGATGTTTCCAGAAAATATACCCTACTCAGTCCTTTAGAAAGTCGTTCTCTTATGTTAATTGAAGCTATTTCACACATGTCTACCGCAGTCCAAAATTAACATGAGCGGGGACAATTCACATAACTTGGTAGCCAGGTTTTGTCGTAAACAATAACGGACGACTCTGTAGGTCCTCAGATGGCTAACAAGGTTTATTGGATATGAACCAAATTACATGAGAGACACAAGGGAAAGGACCAAGTCCCTATCGCGAGTCTTCTGAACTCACAAGTTGGACGAGGAAAAGCCTGTCCTTTGATTACATTCATCCGTTCATTTATAGGCTATGAAATTAACAACCTGCGAGTGAAATGTTCTCAGGGAAACAAAGCCAAATATAAGAGGTACAGCTATAAGCGAATTCAGAGGAGGTTTAAAGACTAGACAAATCTTCTTCTTTGCCAAGAAAAACAGGCAAACTAACCTCACCTTAAGACTAGGCCTGGTTATGACAGGTGAGGATACGTTCATGTATCACCCAATTAGATAAACAGAACAGGAAAATGTCATGTCCGTCATTTTTCTCAAAGCGTCGACAGGGAAGAATCGACAAATGAACCACAATATAATGAGGAGACAGTCCAGCGCTTTTGGGCCGATTTACACAAGTCAAAGCCGAGGAGGAGCACAGTGGCCCTAACTGAATTCACACGGATTTGAGGTGGGTGGGCTAATTATGCCATAGAAGGTGGCTGTGATGCCGAGAGATTTAGCACACGCGTTGCGGATAGCACCGGTCAATTTGGAGACTGCGGAAGTTCGCTAGAAGTGCAGGTGAGAAAGGGCCGTCGGGGAAAATTGAATGTTAGTTCGGCGAGACCGGTGAGGCGCGAGCACCTGATGGACTCTCTCCGGATGAATTGGAGAAAGGAGATTAGAGAATTCCACTGGTTCAAGGAAAAGCAGAGGGGAAGGGGAGATGATGGGGCGCAATTCACAAAGGGGGATTCGTCAAAGACGTGGATTGGCGGTTACTTACCACTCGTTCCCTCGGCGGTAGAAGCGGCAAGCCTTCGGGGGAGTATCCATAGTTGCCGCGTTGGCCGCCAGGTTTCAGCCGCGCTAGGCGGAGACTAGTGATGCCGCTGCTGGGGAGTGCGTCGACGTCCCGACTTGGCCGCTGCAGTACGGCGTGTCCAGTGAAGACATAAGAAGCTCCTTGGCCCCGACTCTTCCGCGAGTTTATCTTTCTTCTCTTTATTAGAGTTCGCAACAAGGGAAGGGAGTGCGACGAGAGGCCGAGCGAGACGTGCGTGACGTGCGTCCGACGCCTGTCGGCTGGTCCACCACAGCGGTAAAAGACTGCGGAGAGTGATGATCCCCGTCGCCCAAGCCGAGGCAGGGGGGCCGCCATGAGAGCTGGCCAAAGTGCAACCCACTCGGCGCTTAGGGAACTAGGACGAGGTGGCCCAACCCAGTCGAGATGAGCACAGTGGCGGGTCGACCCCACAGGCGTGGATAATGAGAACGCCGGAGCCACGGCTGGAGCAGGGTTTTGCGACTTTCGACTTCACGAGGATGTGAAGGCCGTACGTAGAATACCCGGTCAGGTCAAGAGTCCGCCCCACCCCATCGGCTCTTCGCTTTCGTCTCCACATCCTTGATGCCAGCGACGCAGTTGACTCGTCAATTCCTTAGATGACCGGTGGCGAAGCCTTGCCCCCCGTCGGGGCCCCCCGCTCGTCATCGCGGAGGTGGAAGGAAGATGCAGATCGAAGGATCCGCTGAGCGACAATCAAAAGATAGCCAAATATAACTACGCCCCTCCCGCCTCGACATTATGATGACAGTCGACCGACCATAATTTTTCCTGCGGAGGGCTACTCCACGAGTTTGTTTACCATAATTTCGCGAATATCTTGCCAATCTTCGGCTAAATTTGACATCCCATTCTTATCGTCCGACCCCTTCTCATTTATTCTACGAGTCCCCGCGCTCATTGTTGTTTCGGAGGAAACAGTCTAAATCCTTATCGTCTTTTCACGCATCTAAGAGACGAAGGATCTTCAGGGGATCGAATGCTCGGGCAGAAATGCGGCGTTCAACAACTTTCGAGGAAATGTCGAGCAGAAGGGAGGATGGGGAAGAAACGCCACCTGCCAGCTTGGAATGATGATCCAGCAATCGCATTGAGGAGCAGCGTCTGCCCTGGAACATCGACGACCTCAGACCTCATGGTGGCGCTCTTCTGTCTCTCCTCTCCTTCCATCTACCCCATACCCAGCTAAGGACCATGAAGCCTCCGAGAGCGTACACCTGCACAGGTAGATCCAAGCAGATATTTCAGAACCGAACCAGCCCAAGGCGCGAGGAACAAGCTCAAGGTTGATCTCTAGGATGTTCACGGCATGCGCGTCAACTTCACCCCCTACGTACTACATGCATGACTTGTGCTTAAATTGGAGTCGTCTCCTGTTGTTCTTAAAATCGAATAATATCTATGCCAGCCGTATACCACCTATTGAAACGGAGAAGACTTAGAATAAAAATGAGCGGATGATGCCAACTACATTATCAAAAAGAAGATAGCCCTTCAGCCTCTAGTGATACTCTCAACTAAGTGCAACCCTGCAGAATGCCTATCCTGAGAGACATGCACGTTGGCTGAGTAGCCCAGAATTCACCCAACGAAATCCTACGCCTTGAAAACGCCCCACGTTCTCATGTTTACTAGTAAATGCTACGCACATAAACCAAATTAAACTGTTCAGCCTTATATTCATTCCAAGAGCCGCACGATGCGAATGTACTAAGACCCTTGACGAGATTATCGCATCATGTGCTTTCATTGCCACAGCCTCTTCAATCCAGTTGAAAGTTATAATTGACCTGATTATGGTTTCAAAGTCGGATGGCAAAAGGTATAAAGCTCTGCAATCAGGAAACACAGCCCCAAAAGGTATAACCCCCCAGTTTTGTTTTAGCAAGAAGCATGATCTTGATTAATCATCATCATCCTAAAGATACCGCCAGCAATCTGGAGTCATCTAGCAAGTTGAAAGGCAAGATCTCAACAAATGTGGACAGTCCCTCTGATCAGGAGCTAACTTAAAGCCAAACCCATATTGATTGTTGTTTGTCAGGAAGGCAGAACTGTCTTGTTTCGAGGGAATGCCAACTGGAAAAAAATATATAACACATCGCAGGATCTTCCTTCAACGAATTTGCAATTTTTTTTGTTTCAGAAATTATTCACGAGTGCATGATTTTATTTTGAGGTATTCTAGGTGTCCACGTGTAGGAAGGAAGACCCTCCTCTCCATAAAATAAAAATAGATGATGAAATAATGTACCCTAGATGTCAATATGCACCCAAAAAAACCTGGCCTCATCGCAAGTTAAATTTCGCCTGAATTTTTCAATCATGAACCCATCGTTTTGCCTTTGGAGGCACCCCGTTTCTGACCCGATCCCATTTTGAGAAACACTAGAAACCAAAACGAGCGGACAGAGAATGTGAAACCCTCAGAGGAAAACTGAATCCAGCAAGAAGACTGTAAATATAACCAACAAATTTGTACCCCCCCACAGCCACCTCATGCAGGCAGAGATCCTTCCAATTATTTTGACAGAAGGCTCCGCCAACTATGCTAACCCAAATTGAGAGGAAATTTTTAGAAGATGATCATGATGCAGACTGACCACCCCAAACACTAACATCTAGGATGCAATGGACTCCCGACCATCTAACGGGACATACCAAGCAACAGCAACCAATCTGTCTCTCCCTCCCCTTTTCATGGGGAGAATTACTATTTTTCCTTCCCTCATCCATCCACGTTCAGCACCAAAATCAGAACGACGAGAGAATGCATACAAGTCAACGGAATTCCCGCACTGCTCAGTCAGACCTAATTGGCAAGTATCCAACGCTTCAAGCAATCAAAGTACGGATATCTAAATACATGATTGTATATCCCTAGCATAAGCACAATTAGATGAAAACAATTTATAAAATAAAATAGAGAATAAGTATTCTATTCTCTATAGAGGTTTCCCATGTCTAGCTAAGGTTATCATAGATACCATGTAAAAATGTAAGCAGACATTTCTGGGAAAAAACAAATCGGCACAATTAACATTATGAAAATATGATGAGGAAAACTATTAAAGTCAATATTCAACGGTATGATAGACTACAAGCACTGCAGTTGATATGAAGGAGATTGTGCTTTACTGACCAGGCATGAGGTCGACGTAATGGATCTGAAAGTTTATTGCCGTTCGAAACACAGATCAAATATTGAACATTACGAATTCTCAGACAGGAAATCTTCAGTCTATTAAACAAATACTTACACAATTGAAGTCCTACCCATAAGAGAAACACGTTTGCAAAATGTATAGACTTAAACTGGACAAGTGGTGCTGTCTTAGACCTAGTTTTGCGGCCAAGTAGCCAGTCAGTAAACAGTCTTGTCTAAACACGCAAACATTCCCAGTTTGATATATATAGACTGGGCTCCCAAAGGTAAGGAGCATTAGAATGAGATTGACCTAAGGCTCAAATTTATGACCAAAACAAGAGATTAGATTAAAGTATAATCCCAACTCCTAGAGCCCAACCACATCTAGTCTGTCTTGAGTGGGCCTGACAAAATCTGAAGCATGAAGAAACTTTGGAGCATCAAATTTAGTTATCCCATTTTCTTCAAGTCAACTACCGAACAAGGAAAGAAACAGAAAAAAATTAATCTTAAAAACAACTAAATTGTCCCTAATTAGACTCCAATGTTCAAGAAATGACGACTTACCGCGTTTCAAAGTTTCCATGTTCCTTCCGATACAGTTCTGTCGTAAGGAAAAGGCTGTTAAAGGGGAGATTTCCTCACGGAAGAATGTAAAAAAAGTTACCAGCACTAACCGATGGGGTATCCTTGCTTTCCTATTTCAAATGCTCTATCCCTAGGAATTTCCCTGAGAACCTATTGGGGAATATGAACGTAGGGTATGAGCGGGTATAACAAAAACCAATCGGATAGACGGCCAGGACGGAAGTGATAACGCGAATCATGGAGAAACTAAACGGACCCTGCGAAGAGGAGGCCTACTGCGCATCAAGTCAAATAGATAAAACGTGCCTGCCACATATTGCGGGGGCTCATGGACTCAGCGGACTCTTCGACCTCCAGCTTCAGCGACTCGACAGTGCTCTGGTTCTGCAAGGCGTCGGGGAAGGTCACCCTCAAAGGCGGCGCCTCTGGGGCCTTGGCCTCCTTTTCGAGTGGGTTCCCTGAGTCCGGGAGCTGCTGCGGCTCTCTTCCCATCACCTCCGTTCGAGTGCGCAGAAGTCTTTCTTCTGAGCTTTCCCTTGGGATTCACCAAATGCCAAGTTGAAAAAACAGCATTTTTAATTTCCCGCAAATAATTTTCAATGTTTTCCTAATTAGGACCCCAAAGCCCAGACGAAGTGGGCACCAAGGGAAAGCCTGGAAAGCAGGCTCTTCTGTAGACTCTATCGAGCCTGATGTTGGGCCTGTATCCTGGATTATGGGTCGTGGCTGCTGCTACGGTCTCCACGGGGGACTTGTGACGGCCTGCTCGGTGGCTGGGTAGAGGAAGTTGCAGCCGAGCGAATGGGGGAAATAAAGAACGGGGCTCCGTCATGTGGTTGAGCATGAAACAACCAGATAAAGGAGGAGTTTGAAGTTACCAAGGCCGTACTTGCCATTTAAAGACCATGAGTAAGATCTTTTGTTATTCTAAGCTCGACTTTGAAAGCCAAATTCATGTACAGTGCAGCATATTGATTTCGAAAGCTCCACTCATTTCGGTCCGAGTTGTGCTTATTTATCTGAATTTTGAGTGACAAAACAATTCACACAAAAATCCCGTTAATTTTTACCCATGAAGAATCTCTCAATTTGAGTATATAGTTTGTGAATGATCATAGTGTCGGGTCACCTCGAATGGGGTGTCTCTCGACCTCAAATTTCAATTTTTTTGAATTATTTTTAAATTAGATTTTACATAGACAAACACTATTTCCTTGCATTGTAGATGCGTTTTTTCCTACTTACAAAAGACATTAGAGATTCACTAAAAATTTTAAGTCACTTTTACTCATAATTATTTTATGCAATACATCTTAAGATCACATTTATATTTACTTCTCTTCACTATGAAAAAACGTATAATAATAAGTTAACCATTAAAGTAGCATTCTTAGAATGCTTAATTTTTTTTCAGTTAACATAAATTTAAACTTTCGAGTCCATCATAGTTTTGTTCATTCATTCTAAAAATTACAACATAATAGAAATTCTTTAAAAAAATTGAGTGGCAAATTGGTATCCAATATATTTTATTTCTCTTTACAGGCACATAAGATTTTGATTTGCTATCTCACTTAAGCACACTTGAAGAGAGTTCTGAGAGTTGGAATTAGACATGAGATTCTTAAAGAATTAATCTACAAGATAACATACAAAAAAAGTACCAAAGAAAGCTCAAACTCTCACATGTTTTTGTTGAATTTTAAGGATGTACAGCGATGAATGCATGGCTTACGCACTTGGATTATTGGAACACTCAATTCATCATTCAATGTGCATACATACATTTGATGTGGCGATTTTGAACATCCTATTATAGACCAAAGCATCACAATTCTAGAATTGTTGAGCTTTAGGATTCAAGGTTCAAATGTTCAAGGTTTTGGATTAATGAATTATGATGTAGGATATGAGGTTCAAGATTTATGGGTTATGAATTAAGATTTAGGGTTTGAGGTTCAAGGCTTAAGGTCTAGGGCTCAAGATGTCAAAGATTCATGATCCAAATTTCAAAAATTGGGATCCGATTTAGGGTTTGCGATTTAAGGTTTAGGGTTTATAATAATCATTCAAGAAATGATTTAAAAAAGAACAACTGCAACCATCACTTTTTGGTTTCTTTTATAGCCTCCTTCAAGCCAACAATTTTAACTTTGCGTCGCATTGAAATAAACACACCTATGTTTTTCCATCTCAATCCATATTCACCAATCTACCTAGACTAGCCTCCTTTGTCAAATTTGTGATTGATGAATGCATGGCATCCACAATAGAATAAATCAAATGTTTCGAATTGTGCCAGTAATACATTTCATGATTCTAATTAAAGATAAACTTAAATGATGTATTACATTCAGATGAATAATCGAAATGATTGTACCCAATGAGGAATATGAACAATAAGTCATTTTGCACAAATAGGTTCATATATATGATAAAAGTTTAATATTTTAAATAAAGAAAATAATGAAACATTATTGAGTAATCAGAGTTATGGATGTAAATGCCAAAATTGATGCCCATTGGCATATCATAGACAAAGGGATTAGATTCTCTCTCTCTCTCTCTCTCACTCACTCACTCACTCAATCACTCCCTCCCCCTCCCGTGCATGATTCGTTTTTAAAAAAATCAATTTACTGGGTTTAACAAACCATGATTCTTAACAATGTTGTGTTGAAAAAATTGTGAAATGGGCGAAATTGTAATATTCTTGATATTATAATTAATCAAATATCAGTACGTTATGCACTTTTGTTAAATAAAAGTTCGTGATTGCAGGACTAGTCCATGTAAATTTCGAGCCAAGTAAATTTTACTGGAGATGCAATAAACCTCGAGTCGGCGAGCGGACGGACGGTGTTGGGGCAACAAACCTTATCCTTTAAACTAGAGATGCAGAATGCAAAGGGAGTTTGGGGAGAGGGCCGCCGATGACCCAAGCAAAGCAACACCACAATTATACGGCGTGGGTCCTCAGTAGAGCTAGAACGGCAGCAGCGAGATCGGAAAGAGGTGCTTTTCTCTTCGGAGCTCATGGCCGTAGTTCTTGGTCTGTACACTGCAACGGCTACCGTAAGCTTTTCTCCTGCTTCCACCTCGCAGATGTCCGCTGCAGCAGGGACGGTACCCGCCGTCCTTCCCCACAGGCTCAAGCCTCGGAATACTTCCGGCAAACGCGGCTTGTTGCATAGGAGAGTGACGGCAAAGCTTCCTGCCGTCAACACCAGAGACGACAGCGCGGAAGGGGCCGACAACCGCCCTGTCCCTCTTCCCAGGCGCCAGTACCTTGCAGCGGCCGCAAGTTGCCTGGCGGCTCTGAGCTTAACTGGGGGAATTCCCCCGGCGAGTGCAGCTATCTTGGAGGCGGACGACGACATCGAACTATTGGAGAAGGTGAAGAAGGATAGAAAGAAGCGGCTCGAACGGCAGGGCGTCATCAGCTCTTCTTCCAGGGAGACTGGTAAGACGTTCTAATGTCCGATTCTTCACGCCGGGGAATGTTTGGATGTCCAGCGTTCGAGGAATTCATGAGGGCTACACGAATGGCTCTGTGTGATGTGGCTTCGCAGGATATCTGCAAGAGCTAGTGTACAAGCTCAGCAAAGTTGGTCAGGCCATCGACGGCAACGACCTCTCCGCCGCGGGCACCATTCTCGGCCCCAACGCTAATGCGGACTGGATGAAGAATGCCAACGCTGCATTTGCGAAGGTGGGTTTCTGAGCAGTCGATTGACGGATTCTTTTGGGGACTTGGGGTATTTGCTCGCCGCGTGCTCCGTGTTCTAATGATCAGGACGTGGTGTGCTCTTTTGTGGTTTCTTCCCTGCTACCCACCAGCTGAGCTCCAGCTCCGAGGAGAAGAACGAAGTCCACGCCTTCAATTCCTCGCTGGCCTCGTTGATTACCTCCGGTGGGTTACGAGATAGTGGCATCCCCCACAGTCTATTGATTTGCTCATAAGAAACTGGAGTAATTCCCGCCTCTCTTCAACAATAACCATGGGAGGGGTGTGACTGTCCCGTTTACAGTTGCGAAGATGGACGCGGAGTCCTCGAAGGAAGCTTTCGTGACGTCGGCCAACGCGCTGGAGAAATGGGTCACCTTGGCGGGTTTGGTGGGGGAGATTTCTGGCCTCTGAGCGCGAGCCAATCCAGATCTGCGCCCGTGCTTCGGATGATCATCACGACCGATGCCATTCGTTCCCGGGCGGCGTTGGACAGCTCCGATCTCTCTCGTCTTTTGCCGCGGGGAAGACGAGCCAAAGGGAGTGCGGTCCGTCGAAAAACTTTGTGCGGAGATATTTCGTCCTCTTGTTAGTATCCCATCTATTCTGAATCCCGTCCGATTCTCGGGGGGCGGCGGCGAGAGATTTTCTGGGTCCATTTTCTCGGCATGCTTAATTTCGTTGGGAAGAAACATTTGAGAACCTTTCCTTATCGTCTCCTCAGCTCTGCCCCCAGGGGGTCGGTTCCTCGAGTAGAGTGCATCTTCGCACCGCGGAAAGCCTCCTTGTTGGCAGATACCTTGGATCTGAGGCGTAAAACATGCGGCATACGGCTACAGCTCGTCGAAACTCCGCAACCATCACCTGCAATTGCATCTTTGTTCGTGGTCGGAGTGATAGATAGACAACAATACACGACACTCCCAAACACAGGAGGAGCCTACCTGATTTCTAACAAGGAACAACCAACAGCTACGGTCCTCACAGAGCCACTTGCGGAATAAGCCAATGAGAGGTAGGGTAAATGGAAATGTAGCGGAAGATGTGTCCAGGGACGCGGAAGATATTCGGCTTCACCTTCGACGGACAAGCATGCTTAATCAGCAGCCACCGTCGTATTCTATTTTGTTGCTCCGATGTCACAACCTACAATGTTTGATTGGCTCAGTATTTGCTTCAAAATAGCAGAATACGTCCCATTTTCTAGTACGTACAATCGTCCTCCTCAAATCCTTGTCGTAAAATACACAATGGCAATGATAAAAAACTAATGTACTGTGCAAATCATGGGTAGAGCTTCTAGAAAGATACACGATTTATGGACAGTCTAAAGACATGAAGAGCATTTTTTTAAGTTTGTGAAGGGTTTATTTTAACCTTTATTACACCTGCTACGGTAGTCAAAGAATCATCAGCTGTGACTATTTTCTTTCTGTTTAGATAAGGAGAGTATGTGGACTATATATATCTGTTGAGTGGGTTATACAGTCCATAATTTTTTAATACATTATGTGAGAGTTGGTGAAGGTTGTACATGAGACATAATCTAGTAGAAGGTGAAATCTCACTTGAATACGTCAATGAACAAGAATCTATGAGTTTGACAGAATTGCCAATGAAAGATTTCACAATCTTGACCTCTCCTTTCGGTGCTACTTAATACTGTTGTACTGTCATGATATGTGCTTTAACCATTGTTCATCGACTGCTTTCTTTTCTGTCCCGTTTTCTCACTCCGAGGTTTTCCATTGAGCTTCAATGCCGTTCACGAGAATGGTGTGGTTTTTACATTCAGTGCACCATAGACTATCTTATGGTCACTTTCGGCAACTTGTGCTCTCACCACGTTTGTTGCTGAATTATTAACCTCCAGCTACCAAAACCTGTACATACTTTGTGGTTCCAGCATCAATTCTTTTCTTCTTTCCTCTCCTCAAACCAGTGCCGCTATCTCATTAAAGTACAGAATCTCTTGTTCACCAGAAGTCTTAATTCTCGCTTGATCAAATTCATTTTATGTTTCTTGCTCAATGGAATCCTTCAGAATAGCTGCATCCTTTGGACATTTGGTTTTAATCACCTTATAATGGTCAAGTTCTTGTCACAGGACTTTCAATTGATTAGCATATTTTGTAACTGTCTTACTTCCTTGTTTAGCAGCAAGCGTCTTCAAGTTAACTTCATATACTTGAGCCACGTCTCTAGCATTGGAATAACTCTGCTGGATTACATCCCAGATGTCCTTGGCAGTAGCCAAGAACATACATGTGCCACTAATCTCAGGTGCCATAGAATTCCATAAATAACGCCATAACGTTGAAATCTTCCTCATCCCATGCCTCAAACTGAGGATCCCCTGGTTTTAGCTCTCTACTTGTGAGATGGCTGATATTTCCTTTCCCTTTCAGCACAGTGCAAACTAGTTTGGACCACTTGAGGTGATGTTTTCCATCCGGCGCAAGTGCAGCCTGAAAATTTTGCAACTCTTAGGATTGTTGAAACCTCCAAAAATAATGCCCTCCGAGAGATCCGGGACATGTTACCTGAATTCGAAGGGGGCGGTTCATTGGTAATAATACATTGAGCAAATGGAATTCCTTCAATTATTCAATTCACTTAATAAACAAGAACGTGGAAAGAGCTTTAGTAGTGACCCCAACTGTACATATTCTTCCGATTGTATTATTGTGATCGTTTCTACAACCTCTCACATCTGTAAGGCGTGGGACCATACGGACGACGGTTTGAAATCTGTAGAAAAAACTGGTAGCTATGGCAGCAAAAAGAATGCTGATGTTTAAGGCGGAGAGAATCGGTAATGAAGGACAATAATCAGGAGTTTGTTTGAAATTAAAGCTGACCTGGAAAACTACGATGAAGACCACAGGAAAAATTCCCAAATTTACAAGCCTAGGCTCTGATACCATGACGCAAACCGTACAAGGACAAACTGAACCATACAAGGGAAAAATCTCTTCTTCTTCTCAAATTATAGAACAATTTCTAGTTATATACAATTACCCTGAGCACAGAAAAGGAAACTACCTACGTTAATGAAACTGGCCGACTAGGAAACTAACAATCTAGGAAGCTGACAAAGTAGGAAACTACCCAACAAGGAATCTAACTCATAATTCAACGTTCTTCCCACAATTGTCTTCTTTTGTTTAGGGGACAGTAAACTTCAATCATGTTGGTGTTTCTTTTGCATCTATATCTGCAATGTCGTTTGGTTCTTTATGAACATTTGCGGGCAGATTTCCTCACCCGATGTCACTGTCTGACATTGTGAGCGAATTGGTTGATCCTTAAGAATGATAAAGATTTGGGTGCTTTAAGATAGGACTGGTATTTATCTAAATATTCTCTCTATTACCCTTGTTTCTTTTAACTTACTTACATAATTCTCTTGTTTTCCAAACTGACTAGAAGAGAAACTTGTAAACTTAGAATCAGAAAGTAAAGTCTTCCGACAACAAGCTGTGTCTATGGCACCTGATAAGTTTCTTTCTGGACGTTCTTGATAAATACTTCAGGTTCTTAGACCATGTCAGTGGATTTCGGTCAGAATTTTTAACTCCAGTTAGTCACCATTGGGCTTTATGACTGCAAAACATAAGTGGCATGCTTATCATTGTGTTAGATAAGCATCTGAAAATGCATGTTTTAGAACTCGCATGGAAGTTGGATCCACCCTGAAGGAACCTCCTTAGGGAGAGGAAAAACCAAAAATATCACTCAAGTAAAGATAGCCTCCTGTTTGGCTGTAAAGTTTCTTGTTTCTTTATCACTTCGTTCATTACGTCTGCTGAAAGTAGCATATTTCCAATTCTATTAGTATCCAGAAGAATCAATACCTGTTGATCTAATGTATTGCACAACATTTAGACTTGTCACAGGGAAGAGCAATCTCTGCTTGTATCATCAACAAATGCCTTCTTCAATGGAGATCCCTTTGAAGTCAAGGGAACTAGTGTTTTTGATCATATTGTCCAGGCAATAGGCTATAATGTTGAGGAATGTACCTCAGGATTTACTTTCTATTTTCTTTTGAAACCATAGGCATTCTTTAATTTCCATTTATTTCACTGAATACGCAGGAGAACAATGATATCTTACCCCACTGACTGTCAAATACCGCCACTTTGTTCTTGCTGCTGCAACATACCCTAAAAGCAAGTGGCTCCTCAACGCCGTCGATCATAATCAATGAAAAATTAGTGACTTTGTTTGGGAGAACAACTCAAGTTAGAACTCATTGCGATTTTATAATAGCTTGTGCCCAAATTTGTAACTCTTATTCATGACGGAGTGCCTCCAGGTGAGAGCCTTTCTTTCTTAAATGGGACCTTTGCTGGCGGAACTGATATATGGCAAGTGGAAGCCATGTATCTTGCTTTGTTGTTCAAGCATCAACTTACTGCATTTGTGGAGAAGATATATGGAATGATTTGGGAAATTTTGAATAAAGATATTTATTCTTTACTTGGCCTATGTATCCGGGTAATCAAGAAATTTTGCTATGCATTTGTTTTATTCTTTTGGCTAGCCAAGAGGGTGGTATCCCTGTATCTTTTAATGTATTCTTCACGGCATCATTTTCTTGCCTAGCCAAGAGGGTAGTTGATGAACGCATCATCTTTTCGCTTTTATGGACAGGCATCAAGAAGATCACGGGAAATTTCAGTAAAAGGTTCCGTTAGCTCACTTGCAAATCTAACAGGTCAGCAAACTTGATTCCCCACTGGCAAGGGATTGTGAGGAGTCTGTGAAGTATCCTGGAAACCATGTCAGTGGTCTCTGGTGATCTCATTCATTCTCAGTAGTCTCTTTTCTTGTCCTTGTATAGCCATTATGTCGTGAAAGTGAAAGTGACGAATTTAATCAAACCGCGATCTTTCAAACTTGGAAACTTGAGCTTGGAAGCTGTATCTAAATGTTTTGATTTATCTTAATGCTCAGGTTCCTCCCTTTTTACTTATAGAGTGTTCACACAGATATTTTCATTTATGAATGTGCAAACTATTCAATAGGTACATCTTTCTCGCAACAGTTTAATTATGGGAACTGTGCTTCAAGCAGTCAAACTGATGCTCTTTGCTTGACAATTACAGCCTGCTGCTGAGCCGAGAGTGCTGCTCCTTCAGCAACTGTGAATATGTTAAATCAGGGCTAGCAGAATTAGAGCATTGGTGCTACAAAGCAGCTGATGAGGTACTTCATTGATAAAGTTACTGCTTATAATTTTATCCCGTGGATGGTCTGTTTGTATTTATATGTTATAGTTTCTCGGTTATGAATACAAGAATATTTTTCAGGTTTGAAAAGATAGATGAGAGTTGTCATTGTAAAAGATACAAAAGTGTGAATGATAGAAAACCCAGATTCATCTCCTATCTTATTTGATTTGTTAGGAATCTATGAATTGTTGATTTTACTATTTAGCGCATATTTTTTCTCCTGAGCAAAATGGACAATTGCAGTACGCAGGTTCTGCGTGGGATGAATTGAAGCATATCAGGCAGGCTATTGATTTTCTGGTAATCACCACACGGTTCCATTCTGTCCTCCATGTACACTCCTGCCTCGGCTGGGTAAGATAGTAGCCATCAGAGTGGCAGCGAATTCTAGTAGATTGTCGTTGTCACCGGAATTTTCCAATTATGAGAATTCTGATAGGATACGCAAGCTTCAAATTTGAACTCTCCTTGACAACATCGGGCGCATGCTAGGAAAGTTTCTGCGGATGTTTATCGTCCGATATTTCTTACCATTTTTCCTTATCTGTTGTCAAGTTTACTAAGGCATCGTTGAGATGTGGGGAAATTGGAACCGCGTTTTTCTCGAACACGGGAAAAATTGAATTGGTCCGATCATGTCATTGATTCTGTGAGCATGGAGTTCCACATTTCGACTTCAGAATCCTCAATAACACCTGTTGCTTGCTTGTCTAGGTCATCCATCAAAAGTTACAGAAGACGCGGTATACAATAAATCACAACCTTTGCCCGGTGAGCGACCCCTCCTTCCCCCCCCCCCCCCCTTGGTTTCGAGAGTCTCTTCGCCTGAGCCAACCCTCGAGCTCTAATTATGCCCGACTGGTCTGCAGGGCGTCAGCGTACAACAGCTGGACCCCATCATCACCATATACTGGGACGACAAGTACGGCACCCAGAACGTCTCCTGAGATGTAAGACAATTCGGGCCCACCTTTTCATTTGGGATAGATTTCTATGCTCACAGAAGGCCGTTGTTGTTGTTCACAACTCCCTGACGTTGTTTAGTCGTCTCCTCGTCCATGGCATCCCTCCTCTTATACCCCAAGTTATACACGACACGAGGATTCGAACAACGCCGTCATCAACTCTCTTGCTGGAC
The DNA here is from genome assembly GCA_902729315.2 of Spirodela intermedia. Lineage (NCBI taxonomy): Eukaryota > Viridiplantae > Streptophyta > Magnoliopsida > Alismatales > Araceae > Spirodela > Spirodela intermedia. Next base: position 33,084 of record LR746271.1, on the reverse strand, counting down.
GACGTTTCCAGTTAAAGAACAATGAAATTTTACTTTTTGCAGGAAACCCGCGGTTTACTCTTTTTTTTTTTGTGGCTCACTAATACCACTGTGCGGAAATTTCAGCAATCGTTGTCCTTTCTTTCGGAGTCCTGAAATTTAGTTGCTACCACTCGTGCGGAACGCTGGTCCCGCTTAAAACACCAAGATGCCTCCTCTTTCTTGGATGCCAAAGCGTTTTCGAGAGAGCAGGTTTTCGCCTCTGAGTGCAGAAACTGGAGGCTTGTAGATCTGGCTTCTTGAACCTTTCCACGGATGTTGATCTCTGGGATGCGATGTGATGTGATTCGTAACTGTACATAAATAAAGTAGATTGCGAAAACAGAAACCAATAATCAACGGTTTACCCTTCTTAACGCTCGCGTTGGGCCGGTGGGGAGGGGGGGCTGGGGTGAGCATGACGTACAAAAGAACGGCAGAGATCGCCAAAGGTCGACACTAGCAAATGATTTGCAAATCCCGGCCGCCGGTACCTCTGCCCGTCGTCCTCAGACCCATCCCGAGTGCCGGTCTCTCGTGATGAGGATCTTGTACCTGTCTGCTCACCGACGGCTGCCTCAGCCTGGTTTGCTCTTCAACTTCATGAGCTCGCGCGCAACCGGAACAGCGCGTAAACCCGCGGGAACGCACCACCCGAGCCATAGCAGAGAAGGGCCGACCGGATAGAGAAGAAGACGACCTTGGGCGGTTGTTGACGGATCCATGTCCATTCGCTAGAAAGGTGGTTCGGGGGACCTCATCTTGGTTGATTCGCCGGCGGGCGTTTCGTTCCTCCTTTTCTCCACATCTCTACTGTCCGCGGGACATGTCTTCTTCTTCTTTTTCCTCTTCCTCCGCTTCCTCCTCTTACCTTTCATGGGATGGGGCAACAAGAAGACCGTGTCTCTCGTCTGGTGCTCTCCCTCTTCCTTCCAGGGAGCTGGAGAAGAGGCTGTTTCATATGCTACAGCGCTGCAGAACCACGGTACAGCTTCTCCAGCTCCACGCGCAGGTTGTCATCAACGGATTCTCGCAGAAGAACTTCATCATTGTCAAGCTTCTGTCATCCTGCATCGCCGCGGGGGACCTTGCCCGGGCCTCGCGGGTCGTCCGGTGGTTGGAGAGGCCGAGTACCACTGTGCTCAACCAGATCATAAGGGGCTACTCCCGCAGTGCCAAACCTGAGAAATCCCTTCTGCTGTATAAGCGCTGGTGTACAATGCGAACGCGGGGGGTGGTGGCTTCAGAGGCGGCCTTACCGCAGCCCAACAGCTACACTTACTCGTTCCTCCTTGTCTCCTGCACGAGGCCGCACTTCTCGAGGGAAGGGAAGCAGGTGCACGCCAGCGTCGTGTCCTCGGGCTTTGACGCCAGCATCTTCGTCCAGACGAATCTGGTGAACATGTACGCAGTGGCCGCTACGGGATGGGAGGAGGATGCCATCATCTCGGCACGCAGGGTCTTCGACGATATGCCCCACAGAAATATTGTGACCTGGAACGTCATTATAGCGGCTCATCTGAGGTGCAGGGATGTCGCTCTTGCATTTCAGCTCTTCAGATCAACGCCGGAGAAGGACGCGTTCACCTGGACAACCATGATCGGGGGATGCGCCCAGACCGGGCGGCCAGAACGCGCTCTGGCTCTGTTTGAGGAGATGCAGATGGCGAACGTTGGCGCAGACGAGGTGACTCTGGTCGCCGTGCTGTCTGCCTGCGCTCAATTGGGAAACCTGGACCTGGGCCGGAGGATCCACGCGTACGTGGGCGGTCGTAGTAGAGACCAGGCCTGGCGGGAGAGGGGCCTCCTCTCTCTGGATAACTCTCTGATCCATATGTATGCGACGTGCGGGGCGGTTGACGAAGCCTACAGCGTCTTCTCGGGGATGCCTCGGAGGGACACCGTTTCGTGGAACACAATGATGATGGGTCTCGCGACGCACGGCCGCGCGGGAGAGGTGATGGACGTCTTCCGGCGAATGCCTAAGACAGACGCCGCAGTGGAGCGGCCCGACGGGGTAACCCTCCTCGCGGTGCTATGTGCGTGCAATCACACGGGCAGGATCGATGAGGGCCTCCGTTGCTTTGAGCACATGACCGGAGTCCGCTCCCTCCGCCCAGCGATCGAGCACTACGGGTGCCTGGTGGACATGCTCAGCCGCGCGGGACTCCTGGAAGAAGCTCGGGAGCTGATCGGGATGATGCCCATGCCACCGAACGACGTGGTGTGGGGCTCACTGGTGAAAAGCTGTTGCCTCCGCATTGACGAAACGCTGGCCGGTGGCGTGGTTGACAGGTTAATAGAGCTGAACCCAGGCCGGGCTGGAGGTCACATGGTTGTCTTATCGAACATGCATGTGACCGCAAGGAGGTGGGAGGATGCCCTAAGATTGAGGCAGAGTATGAGAAAGAGAGGCATAAGGAAGCCTCCGGGAAGCAGTCGTATCCAAGTTTGTGCGTGAGCTTCTTCTGGCTCCGTCTTCCCAGTCCACTGTCCACTGAATCTCTCTTGCCTGGTGACAAGTGTTGGGGTCTCTCTGACAATCAAGGTTCTTCTCCAACATAATAGCTGGATTGGACGGTGGCAGTACCGTCTGTTCCAGCCTTGGAACACTAACGTCCATGACTACGATCACCCGGAAGAAAATAGGCATCAAAATCCATACTCTCAATGGAGATCAGGCATCTATTGCATGCGGATTCCATTCTCGTTTTGCTCATACATTTCTGTGAGGATTGTTCCATTCTCCTTCTCTGTTGCATGTCTTCTTAGCTTTGGTTTGAAAATAAGAAAAATAAGAATGTGATAACAATCAGGTTAATGTAATAATTATCATAGAGAGAATGAGGTTCTGATTACTTCAGCCTCAAATATAATGAAATATTTTATGAACAAGGATCGCTTAAGTCAAAAATTCATATCAGAAAGAGGCACTTCAAGGAGAAAATATAACCAACTATATGCATAAATTGTCCGTAGCTTCTTGCTACTTTATTTTGCAACACACTTTGGATGCATTGGGTTCTTGTGATCAGGAGTTAAAAACAATAACCCAAAGAACCCATGCCATAATACTCTCAAAATTTATATTTTAAAGTTTGATAATGCTTTATTTTTATATAATAATCTAGGTAAATTAACATTATTATGGCATGAATCAATCTAAAATACTAATTATGAAAGTTAAAACTACTTTGGAAGTTATGTGATGATTGAATTTCATGGTTTATATAATTTATGCAATAATAATATATTTATAATTTTTAATTCATGCTCTAACATAAGGTTTATAACCTTGATTCTTATTTGAAAATTGAAAAAAAAATAATCATGAATTTAGAATTTTGAAAATATATTTTTCTTAAAATTTTCAAGGAATTTATGAAGTAATTTTCTAACAAATTTTTAGTAATTTATAAATTATCAAAATGTGGCAAAAAATGTAGTGATTTATGGCCACATCAGCAAGAAGACATTTGAAGGGATTTATGGGCCTTAACATAAGACAATAGACAAATAAGTCAACATCTTAAGTCATGTCATCCATGTATACACCAGCATTCATAATTTTGACTAGTGAAATGAATGAGGAGAAATCCTCATTTTGTGGTGATATTGAGATTTATGGGGAAACGATCCCAAAAGAGCTTTTGAGGATGGTAGAGAGCGGTCTTGAGACAGAGAAGAGCATGTAAGTCAATGAATTTTCAAACTTTTCTGGCAGAGTTATCTTTGAGTGACAATTCGAGACAAATAGAATGATGAAAGTGTTTGTAAATTTGTTTTTCCTTTTTGGACTGAATTTTATTTTTATTTTTTCTTACTCTATCATCTCGGTGACAACCAAATGACAATATTGAGCCTTTAAATCTATTTATTTATGACATTTTCAATATATTTTTTATTCAATTTTTGATACTTTATTTTCGAATGACAAAAGAGTGGAGCAATTGAGGGCATTTGTGAATTTGATTTCCAGTTTTAATTTATTTTAGTTTATTTTCTTTTATGTTTATTTCGTGATCTAGGTGACAGATAAAAGACTAGTTTAAGCCTATGAATCTGCATTTTTATCGCTTATTTCAATTAATTTCCAATTTAATTTACATTCTATGATGATATTATGTTCCTAGGTGATAGATAGGACAAGTTTGTGTGTATATTTAATTTTTTTATGATTCTTTCTGTGATTTTAATTTTTATGATAACATTGAATTGATTATGATCATTCAAATTCCTTTAGTTTGATTGATTACTTGACTTTCACAAGAATTAGAGTCAACTTTTTCCCTCATTCCACTGCCAGGGTGGGCATCTTCGACAGTGGATAACTTGTGTTTTAATTTCCTTTCTATTAGTTATTTCCCCGATTTTAATTTTTATGGTGAAGTTTACTTTTGTTAGAATCGTTTGAATCCATTCATTTCGAAATATTACTTAGTTTTTATGAGAATTCGAATCAAATCATCTTTCCATTTTACCACAAGTGGGTGCATGTCCGCTCTCATCCTCTATTTGTCCCAATTTAAGTTTTATTTATCATCCTTTATTTTTCTTTTATTTTTGTGATTTCCACTTTCATTTTTTCTACAAAAAAATTCATGTCTTGAGTCATCAATTAATTTTGAACGTGGGCACAAATCAAAGTTGTAAGTCCCAAATTTCAAAACATGGTGACAACATGATTAGAGACTAAGGGAGATTAAATATGAAGAAATATTTTATTTATTATTTGTTTTTTGAAGAAAATGGTTGGAATAAAAAAATGATATTGAGGTTGATCATCATCTTTGTGGATGACTTGGATTCACAAAACTTTAATTTTAATTATTGGTTTATAAATATTTAAAATTTGATCATTTTGATGAAATGACAAGAGTGATACCAAACTTTCTACACCATTGCTGGATATGATTGTGATCAACATGATTGCTGGATATGACAAGAAACAGGGCCTGGTTCTTGATAGGAAATTCATGGAAACATTGAGCGAATGAAAATGTGAAAAATTATTACCCTCTAATTCCTATTTTTTAATATGCATCAGGCATCCATTCTATCCCAGTCGGCATGCTGCCCAGCACACCTGTGGTAGCATAGAAAGAATCTGTGTAGTTACCAACAGAGTGGAAACTGTTCAAAATGACAGCACATGAACCCATAGACCTTCCTAACTGCAATCCGACTGTTTTCCTGCGGAAGGCGCTGTCCGCCTCTTCCTACTGGCGTCTTCACCGCCTAATGCGCCTAAATATGCTCAACAAATGAGAATAGGCTCGCCACAGAGATCGTCATCATCATCTGCTGATTATTGACACAGTGCTCTTTCCCCCGAAGGAAAGAGGGAAATAGAACCCAAGGGAGCTCACAACTCGGACACTTTTCGTATCTCACGGACACAGTGCTCTATTGCAAGATGTGACGATAAATCCTTAGGGGTCTTTTCGGTCGAACCCTGAGGGCATTATGCACTGTGAATGTGACGATAACCTCACGGGAACTTCTCACCAACGACGGAGGCTTCTTGACCGCCACGTTTACATGTCAATGTTTGGCAATTATGGCACACGTCTGGGACGACAACAGCCTTGGAAGATTCAGGAGTTAAGGCAACGTGAACACAGACGCCACGCGTAATGGGCACGTGGGAACGAAATGAGACAGCGGAAGAGTGTTAAATGACGACTCAGTGCAAGTGGTCAGGGGGAGGTCTTTTGTGAGGTTTCCTATAAGTAAAAGGGGAGACCGAGCATCACCAACTAGGTCTGTATTAGCGAAGGATATATCCTGGATCCTCTCTTCATCTTTCCATTATCTATCGTATTATTATGCTCTCTTCCTTTCCCTTCTCTCGTGTATTCTTCTCTCTCTTATCCTATCGGCCGACATAAGCGATCCTCTGCGGGAGATAGTCTTTTCGATGACCATTCACTATCGCATTCTTCTATCATCCACGTCGGACCCCAATTCGTGGAGCCGGGCCGCGAGCAATGTAAAGTGACGACATTCATCCTGGGCCACCCTCACGAAGTCGGTGAAAAGTTCCTACGCATCCTGCTTCCCAGAGCCCGCAACCACAGAAGAAAATGAGACTTGGAGGGGAAAAGAAGATGTCTTGTTTCCACAGATATCGACGGAAAAGATAATCTCATGTTGTGCGGTCGGGCGAATACTTAACCCATGATAGGTCAATAGCCTAGCTCTCGATGTACACGAGGCTCTGAAGAATGGCCTGCCGGCTTTCTAGGCTCCCGCCCTTCCCCAATTTTAGCATTAAATGGGACGGTAACTGCTAACTCTGCAGTTTAGCATGAGAGAAAATGAATGATTGGAAACAGGAGAGATGAAAGAGTTTGGTATGCTGGGGAGCCTGGCGGGCCGGTCCGGGACCGGGAGATGGCTGGCGTCGGCGTCACAATAGGGCCGAGAGGTGCACCCCCTGCGACGAGCGGGTGGCGGCGACCTCCCCGGCTCTGGCCTTCTTAAACGGGTCCGTCTCGTTCAGCACCTCCAGGGCGGCCTCCACCAGCGTCAGGTTGCCCACAGGGTCGTTGCCCTACCACCCTCGACGCGGTTGTTCGACGCGAGCATCGGGATTTCCGGAAGGCAGGGTAGCGCGTCCTGGGAGAGTGGGAGGTTTTCTGCCGCGGACCAACACCCACCCCTCTCTCCCTCTGCCTTCCCTCCCTTCCCTCTCCCCCGGGAAGGAGGGAGACTGCACAAGCGCGACGGAAAACGCTGGGAGCGCCGTTGTACATGGTAGTTCTAAGCTTATTATACTGCAAAAGAAAAATCTTGAAAGAAAAGGTTCAAAGAAAAGATGTCAAGCCAAAACAAAATAAAAAAATAAAATAATCATTTTTTTTAAAACAGGGACAGAAGATTTACTCACATAAAACCGTACTAAAAAACATAAGTTCCGAAAATCTAACCGAGAGAAAGCGTCGCATTAAAATCCCTTCTCTCTCTTTTCCTTCCTTTCTTCGTCTCTCTTCATCCCTCTTTTTCGTTCTCTCACTCTCCTCCCACTCTCCCTTCGTCCCAAACTGTGCATCTCCCTACTGCCCTCCCTTTTTGTGTTTGTTTTATCTATCATTCCCACTCCCTCCCTCTCCCCCCCCCCCTCTCTCTCTCTCTCTCTCTCTCACTCTCTCTCTCTCATACATACGCACACATTTAGCGGATCAAAAAATTAATCTCATAGGATTGGGCAATTTAATTCAATACTATTTCCAATTTCCAGATCTCTGATCACATGGACCCGTACAATTTCCAATTTCAAATATTGCCTTCTTGGGTCCTTCGTTCCCAATTAGAACCGGTGCACCGCCCGAACCAAGACCCCCTGAAACGGTGGACTCTCTCACTCTCTCCCGCCTCCCCACTTCAATCCATGGACTCTGTCGCTCATTCTCTTTCCCTATTGTTCTCTCTCTCTATCTCTCTCCCCCTCTTTCTCTCTCACTCTCTCTCGCCTCGCCACTTCAATCCATGGACTCTCTCGCTCATTCTCTTTCCCTATTGTTCTCTCTCTCTCTCTCTTTCTCTCTCTCGGTGTCCCAACGAGCCGCATTAGTTTTGACTCTCCCAGATAATGGAGTTTCTTCCCTCTGGCATGTCTCTTAACTCTTCAAAAATGAATAGTAGTTGCCATTAATTCTTTTTTTAACGTTTGTATTTTTTCCCTCACACTCTTTGGTCTAAATAATCCACTGGCGACCTTGCTCCTTGGCCATATAAGTCTAAGCTTTCATAACCCTCCTGGCCTTACAGTCAAATCCTACGAACTCAACCATCTATATATACCTGAGGGGAGTGCAGGCTCATGTTTATGGGCGCGCTCTTTTCGTGTTTAGCTACTCTTGAGTTGGATGATCCGACGTGTTTAGGGAATGGATGCGTTGATCGTGCGGAGAATGAGGCGCTTCGAGTCATCCGAAGGGCTCATTCCCAGGTGAGGGAAATCTGGATGAATGGAAGGATGAGCTCGCTCGCCAGGGGTCAATTTGTTAGTAGCTGGTTAATACAATAGAGAGAGAGAGAGAGAGAGAGAGAGAGAGAGAGAGAGAGAGAGAGAGAGAGAGAGAGAGAGAGAGAGAGAGAGAGAGAGAGAGAGAGAGAGAGAACAGTAGCCACGCTAGAGAGCGAGAGAGAGGAGAGGGAGAGCGCGTGGATGGAGAAGGCCACCCCGCGTTAGAAAACCGTGAAAGAAGCTGGCGAGCTGCATCCTCCGTCAGAACCTCAAGGTCCTATCATCGCAAAATCCATATCAGAAAAGGATGTCAAGAAGGGGTTGAGATAAAACTAATTCTATTCTTAAGGCTCAAACTAAAATAACGGAACACAATATATTTGACAAGGAACACAATATCTGCTCCATAAAGACGTGCATTTATTGGGCATTCTCCAGGAATTATGGCTGGTCCAACATCCATTAAGGAGACACTACTTACCCATATCTAACTCAATCTTTTTTTGGCGTCGCTCTTACAACCATTTGCCTTCATTCATTTGATTCGACCATTAAGATAAAGTAAGACTATCTTTTGCTCATATTGCAAATCACACGTGGATTACCAAATTTTCTTCTCAATAAATGTTTTAAGAGAAGTCAAATAAAATATTTCTGAAAAATTTAGTGAATCTTGATTGACAAGAGGTGTGTTTAAGTGAGAATTGATGTTGAATTGGCTATATATGTTAGAGAAATATCTGTTTCAATTGTCTTCTTGCATTAGAAAAGGCATTGTGTCAATAGTAATTCAATAATGATCCTCACTAGATGAAAAGAAAACACTAGTAGCCATTCGATGTAGTTTACAAGGAACTAAATTTCTTATGAAGAAAATCATAGTTGATTACTAAAAGTCTATTGTTTCAACAAATTAGCTATGTTTTTTAGTGTGAGAGGCAAGATTCTCTAAGCATTCTAAATTGTAATTGTCCATTTCCATGTTGTGAGTTAGTTGCATATATTGACTATTGACTAGATACTAGTGTTCTATCATTTTCACACCTATTTATTAGAGCAGAAAGAAATGTAGATTGCCTAGTATCTCTTTGGTTCACTTGGCCTTTTCTTCTAAGTTGACATCTAAATAGTGATATGTCAAATTATTTCATTAAAGTCATTGATTCCCTATAGACTAGTGAATGTATCCATTTCTTAGCATGTATTGTGGTTAAATTCATTTGAAATGGAGAGTAGAATTTGACCAAAAATCTAATAGTATGTAAATAATATTACTAAAGTAAATAGTTTTTTTTCATACTCAGTCTTTACTATTATAAATGGAAAATCCAATATCCTCTACTTAGTAAATCTACTTGTCTAAATAAATTATTGCCTAGGGTTGGGTTTTGCAATAATCGTGACTTTTTTTTGGTCTTAAATAGCAAGAATGGATAGAATGACCATCTATGTCATGCATTAAACTCAATGTATTGTCTTAAATGTTGCCATTTCTAGTTGGGCAGCTTAATAGTGATTGACATGTTATTTTAAATTCCAACATCCAGCTATCTCTTTAATTTGAGACACTCTCGAGAAAGCTACCATTGGTATGAGCCCCCCTAACATTTCCTATAAGTTTTTTATAATTCTGCACAACTTAGACATGCAACTCCAAGCTGCATCTCATCTTCACTTCCTCTTTCTTACCTGGGCCTTCTATTGCCTAAGTCATCATGACTTCAAAATTTCAAGTTACTAGTGCATTCCTTATTGCCAATTTGTTCATATGGACACTAGTTTCTAGCCAACCTACGGTGACTCCCCCACCACCTCCACCTCCCATTCCCATTTTGAGTTGTGTCTTTAACATTTTATCATTGTTGTGTGCACTCCAATACTCTTTCCATTAAAAACTCTTAGGGTTGCACCAAATAATGGCCCTTGTTGTAATTTAATTAGGTCAACTTCGAATACTGATGCTGTCTCATGCCTTTGCCTTGGGATTCGAATAAACCTATTTGGTTTTAATATCACTGTTCCAAGAGACATCAAGCTCTTACTCAATGTATGTAATGTGACGGTGCCTATTGTGATTGGTTGTCCATAGTTTAAAAAGGGTGGAATAATGGTATTATCCTCAAAAGGATAATTCCATCGTGTATTGAGATAATGATATGGTTCATTTTCTTTTCTTGTTCTCATTAGTGTCAATAATATTTGTAATAGTGTTCCATAGTCTCTTGTCATAAGAAGCTATACATGTAATATGGAAGTTGTGGTTGTTGTAATACAACTCTTGTTTGTAGATAAAGAATTTGTCTACTAATTTGTTAGCACAACAAAGGGTCCACAAAAGAGGCAAAAGAGAAGGTGAGGGAAGGTCGGACATGGGTAAGGATAACTCCTTGTGTAACATGATTTTTCACACTTAAAATATTCTTAAGACTTATTTATTTAAACATATTTTTAGAGGATGACTGATAAGTCTTCATTATCATGAGTTAATAATTAGTAAATAATATAGTTTTAGCCTTAACTCATGATAAATATACTTATATTTGTCTTAAAGTGTGAAAAATAGTTTTCAGTTGATTAATGTAAAATTTTGGGTAATTATGTGATTTTATATGATTTTTAAAATTTTACTTCTAAGATAAATGAAGAAAAAGAAATTAAAATAAAAATAAGACAAAATGGGGGGGACCCGCCAGCTAGTCGGGCCGCAAGCAGGTCAGAAGCTCAGTCGGGGAGTAGCCATGAGTAGGGGCTCAAGTAGCTTGAACCGATGGGGGCATGCGTGCGTCACTCCCCTTCCACGTCACCGGTGGCTAGTCGGCCGTGGGACAAGAGTAGTCGTACACGTGCGAAAAAGCAACTTTGCTTAGAAATGTAGCATTATTATATATTCATCTGAGAATTCAATGCACAACTGATGTGGGACTTAACCCGCCACCTTCCTCAGAAGAGGCAGGGGCTAACCGGCACAAGTTTGAATCCTCCTAGAGTCAAAACTCATATTTTTATCTAATTATCGTGACTTTCTTGTAGATCACCGGTGAAGGATTAAGCAATCAAAATCGTTGGATCATCGGTAAAAATCTTATCAATACGATTCACGGAGCATTGTTACTAAAATTGCTGAAGGATTTGCGATAAAAGGATCGTGAATCTATTGAATAAATCATCTCCAATTGATTGATGAACAAGCTGTCGTTGGGAAAAGGACGATCCGTCAGAAGATGAGTCACCACCTCCTGAGAGCGTACCAGATGCGATGAAGAGCCTCCTCTTGCTGCACAGACTTAAGGATGAATTTCCTTGACACGCGCCTCACCTCCATCCAGCTCCTCTCCATTGGGTGACAACCATCGAAGAGCCGCAAAGTCGTCATTTTTCTACTTCGTCGGGTGACAACTGCCAAAGACGATTTGACAACCTATTTCATTAATCTCTAGACTTTGCAAGGAGAGCATTTGAGGCCGTGGACACTACACGACGATCCTTTCGAATACTTAGGATTCCGGTGCATCGTCAACCCATTACCGTTGCGACGTTGGAACTTTGTTTTCCTACTTTCAACTTATTTTACGCTTCATTTAGTGATAATTTTTGTGATTTTAATTTACCAAAATATACTTTGTTCAATTATGATTCTTTCCACTTTTACAGATCTTAATTTGATTAATTAAATCGTATGTAATCGCTTATGTAAGAATCGCTGAGTAGAACTCTATTTCTGCCTGATTTGCGTTTACTGAGCGCTGACGTCATCCTGACATCTGCACCCTTATTTCCCTTTTTGTGAATTTTAATATATTTTCTTTTCATTTTTTAGTATAAAATTCATAAAAAATATATTCATTGAGAAAAATTCTGAATAATTACCAGATATTATATTACATCCTTATGATCAACTTAGAAAATTAGCGCTATTTTTAGAATTTTTATTGAATTATAATTGATATAATTGTTCAGAAATACTTCTAAATATTTGAAAAATCATATTTTCTAGTTTTATAAATTTTAAATTTACGTGATTTACTATACAATGACTAAGTCACGTCAATGACCATGATCTTTTTAGTAAGAAAATTCAATGTTGATTACAAAAAGCCATGACTAATAACTATTGTGAAGCTATCAAATTTTTTGCTCATTCAAACATGAGTAGAGTAGATATATAACTTAAGGAACTAATTTAGAAAACTTATGGCTGAAGGTAATTGTCTATTTGGCCCAAAATCTTGTCTTCTCAATTTAAGTATTACCATCATGTGAGTACTATGCAAAATGTACAACAACAAAATTAGATGTTCAATTTTGATGTGAAGCATATAATTATCAATTCAGATTAATCAAGGGTATCATCATTTTGCATTGATTACCATTATATTTCACAAAATGCTATGATATTGGCAATATTCAAAACTATCACTTGATCAGTTTATAGACTTAGATTACAAAACTTCATTAGGATCATTCCAACATGTAAATTTCATTATTAAAAATAATTTTTAAGAGAATAAAGAGAGGTTGTTAAATATCAACCTTCTATTTGTTTAAAAAAGATAGTTAAAACATTAGTGCAAATAGCTTACTTGAAAGTAATGAATATATTTTTTGCTACTAATATTGCTAATTTTTTCAACTATCTTGTTTGCAATAAAGTACATTAGAAATCAAATGAAGTAAATGTGACTTAGGCACAATGATTTCTTGGATGAAATTCATTATTCAAAAAGTACAAAATTTCATTAGAAACTGGGAAGTGATAATTGGATAATGACGTGATTTAGTCGTTGTATAGTAAATCATGTAAATTTAAAATTTATAAAACTAGAAAATACAATTTTTCAAATATTTAAAAGTATTTCTAAACAAATATATCAAGTATGATTCAATAAAACTTTCAAAAATAGCAATAATTTTTCAAGTTGATCACAGGGATGTAATATAATATCTAGTAATTATTCAGAATTGTTCTCAAATAATATTATTTTCTATGAATTTTATATTAATAAATGAAAAGAAAATATATTTAAAATTCACAAAAAAAGGGAATAAGGTTGTAGATGTCAGGATGACGTCAACGCCTAGCAAATGTGAATCGAGTGAAAATAGAATTCCACCTGGCGGTTCTTACGTAAGCAATTATAGATGATTTAATTGATCAAATTAAGATCTATAAAAGCCGGAAGAATCGTAATGAAATAGAGTATATCTTGGTAAATTTAAAATTAATAAATTATCACTAAATGAAATGAAAACTAAGATAAAAGTAGGAAAACATAGTTCTAACATTGCGATGAGGATGTGTCGGCAATGCACCGGAATCTTGAGCGTTCGGAAAGATCGTCGTGTAGTGTCTACAACCTTAAAAGCTTTCTTTAGACAAAGAGAACGTGGGCAATCTCTAGATCTCAGTAGTCCAGGTCTGTGTAGGTATGATATGGAGTCCCCAAAGCCCAAAAGCCTCACAAACAGAACGCGAGCGTTTCGTTTTATTTGGCACTAAGGAATGAGTACTCCGAAGCCATTGTGTTACGTGCCTCATAATCTCTGTGGCACGCATCACTTGGCCTGCATATCGAGATGAGTTACGTCCCTTCCATATTTCCCATAACATATATGCTATGGAGATACGGATGAAAGGACAAACCTTGACACTCGTCGGTGAGTCAAAGACTCTCCTAAAGACCTCTAGTGGTGGTCTCGTAGGTCTGTACGAGAGCATTGGAAGTCAATTCGCTAGAAGTTGACGTCAACACTCGACAGCGATATCACTATGGAAAAATAAATGTTCCATACTTTCGTCTGTCGTGATGGAGCAACAATGACATTTCCTTTCCACCTCCTGATCGGTGACAATCACTCGATCGTCGGTGGGTAGTCCTCGGTGCATGAACTTCCACAGGAAGAACGAAACACGAGGTGTGATGGCCGGATGCCATATGAGATTTTCCTAAAATGTCTTTAGGGAGCGGTTTCTAAAGTGCTCCCAAGAGGAGCTACAAGAGAAACTGCCATCTATGGTAAGTGTCCAGATGGGTTGGTCCTCAGTAAAACTCATCTCAGTCATGGTGATGGCTGGTAACAAGTCCGACGGTAGTCCATGCCTCTCAATAAGTAGACGAGTGTCTCCTTGGAGAAGCTGGGCTACCGTCAAGCGAGGCCAAGAAGATGTGAAAGTGGTAAAACAGGCCAATGGTGTGTCCTCTAGCCAAGTGTCGTACCAGGCACTGATCTCGTCTCGCCCCACTCGCCAACGAATAAGAGGCACCATCTCCAACCAATGTCGCTGCCAGTCTGCCCATCGTTTGACTCCTTTGATGTCAGCCGGCTGTCGAGCCCACTCACCATATTTGGCTGACACAAAAGTACCTAGCACCGATGGTGTGGTCTTCATCCTCCAAATGAGTTTCTAACACCATGAAAAAATAAGTGGCCCATAGTTTCACTACTTGGAGTGATGGGACAACAATGACATTTAGAGCAGATGTTATGTCCTGTGATAGACATACGATCATCTGTAGGAAGTCCACGGTGCATCAATTTCCACATAAAGAAAGAGACTCGAGGTACGATAGCAGTGTGCCAAATGAGATCTCCCCAAAACTGTTTTGCGGAACGATGTCTAAAGTGATTCCAAGAAGAGCTACAAGAAAAACATCCATCTAAGGTAAGAGTCCAGATCGGATGATCATCACTAGGGTCCAACTCTATTAATGAGATCTCTGGTAGTAAATCTAATGAGAGTCCGTGCCTCTCGAGGAATACACTAGTATCTCCATCAAGAAGCTGAGCCACCGTGAGACGAGGCCAAGATGGCCTAAAGGAGGTAAAAGAGGCCAATGGAGTATCCGCATACCAAGTGTCATACCAAGCACTGATAGTGCCTCGTCCCACTCGCCATCGGATTAAAGGCCTCATCTGCAACCAATGTCTTTGCCAATCTGCCCATCGCTTTCCTCCTTTTATGTCGGTAAGTTGGCTAGCCCAATTCCCGTATTTGGCTAGTACAAAGGTCCCTAGGGGTGATCTCGTCGTCCTCATCCGCCATACGAGTTTCTTTTGAAGCATATCGAGGATATCCTCAGGGCGTTTAATCCCTAGGCCACCCTTGTCCATCGGTCGACATGCCTTTTTCCAAGAAACTCGACGTTGACGATGAGGCCCGTCGAGTTGACCATCCCATAAGAAGGAGGTACAAATCCGCCTCACAAATCGTAAGACGGTGTCCGGTACCCCATGTACCGCAAGTAGGTGCAAGGGCATACTCATGAGGACATGACGTATCAGTTGGATGCGACCTCTTGAAGATAGAAGCTGAAGCTTCCATCCGTCAAGTTTCTTCCTCAACTTGCACAAAAGGGAATCAAAGTAATGAACTCGAGTGCGTCCGAGGAAGATAGGACATCCAAGGTAATCAAAGGGTAGATGACCACACGAGAACCCTGTTAGGTTCTGTATGCGTCGTATGGTGCTAATGGTGGCAGAAGATGCAACTATAAAGCTACTCTTCGAGGCATTGACGAGTTGACCTGCGGCCCGCTCGTAGCTGGAGATGATAGTCATGAGTCCCTTGATGGATGTTTCACACCCATTAAGGAAAAGTATCGCATCATCCGCAAACAAAGAATGCGATATGATCGGGCAACCCCTCTTCGAATGGTATGGTTGAATAAGCCCACGTGTCACCGCTCGGGAGAGGGTTCGACTAAGGGCTTCTTCAACTAATATGAAGAGAGTGGGTGATAAGGGATCCCCCTGTCGTAACCCTCTCGTGGCTGTGAAGAAAGGTGTGGAAGTGCTGTTCACCAATAGGGAGAAATGGTTCTCCCTAATGCATGCATCGACTAGGTCAATGAACTCGTCGGTGAATCCGAAGCGTCGAAGTACTTCGGTAAGGAAATTCCACTCGATCCTATCAAAAGCCTTTTCCATGTCTAATTTGATGATGACATTAGAACCACGGATGTCTTGATCAAGAGATTGTGTTAGTTCGTGAACTAACATGATGTTATCATGAATGTGCCGTCCCTTAACAAATCCGCATTGCTCTGGAGATATGAGCCTATCAAGAAAAACACTCAGTCGTGCTGTAATGATCTTGGATACAACTTTATAGCACACATTACAAAGACTGATGGGCCGAAAATCTCTAAAAGAGGTTGGGTTGACCACCTTTGGTATGAGTGCAATAAAGGTGGCTTTCCAACTTCGTGGGAAGACTTTGCAGCGGAAGAATTCTTTGATGGCATGAACTAAATCGGTTCCGACGATGTCCCAACATGTTGAATAAAAATCTGCTGGAAAGCCATCAGGCCCAGGTGCTCGGTTTCTATTCATTGAGAAGATCACATCTTTGATCTCCTCCCTAGTAGGTATGGTCATAATGGATGAGATCTCTTGGTGGGTAACTAAGGATGGAATCGATGAGAGTATATCTTCAGAGATCTCAATCGGCTGAGAAGAAAGAAGGGTACGAAAGTATGAAATTCCTGCCTCCTGCATACGAGATGTGTCCTGATCATACATCTCTAGTAGAGATGTATAATCAGATCGAGATCGGTGTGCGATCGAGGCATGAAAGAAACGTGTGTTCCTATCACCCTCGCGTAGCCACTGGATGCGCGATTTTTGGAGATAATATATCTCTTGTCGTCGTGCAGCCTCTTCTAGTTGCTCACTCACTCGAACTCTTCTCGCCCAAGTGTCATCAGTCCATCGAGCCTGTAGTTGTCTCTCGACCCCAGCTAGCTCCTTCTTCAACTCTTCTACCTGGGTGTGGATATTCCCATATACATGTCGGTTCCACCATTTAAGGTGAAGTTTGAGATTCCTCAATTTGTAACTAAGGTTCTCCATAGGAGAGTCTGAGATATCTCCATGCCAATGACTCCGCACGAAGCTTTGGAAGCCTTCGTGCCGAGTCCACATATTCTGAAACCTAAAAGGAGGTCTAGGGATACTAGCTCTCGAGTCAGGGAGAATAAGAATCGGCGTGTGATCTGACCTATATCGAGGTAGGAGTGTGACTAATATGGGACATTGCACTATTGCAATGTTATTAGTGAAGCAACGATCGATACGCTCATATATCCTTGCGCCGCCTTGTCTCTCGTTGCACCACGTCCAAACCTCACCAAAAGTAGGATGTTCGATGAGGGCCGCGCGAAAAATAAAATCATTGAACGTCTCTATGTGACGGGCCCGAGGGACCCGTCCCCCTTGACGTTCAGTGATTCTACGTACACAGTTGAAGTCTCCGACTACGAACCAAGGAGAATCAACTAGTATAGGATAATCCCGCGTATATCGTACTAGGTCTTCCCAAAGAACCTCACGATCTTGGTGTCTATGTGAAGCATAAACGACTGAGAAAATAAGCTCTTGGCCAGAGCCTAGTACCCTCATCGTAACATGTTGTGGCCCCTCAACTAATAGTTGTAGAGAATATGATCTCTTCCAGAACAACCAGATGTGGTTCGTAGGGTTAGAATGAAACTGATCCATGCCTATGCGTCTAAGTAATGGGTGAATGTGATCTGATGGTATCATAGGTTCAATAAGCCCGACAAGGCCTAGTCGGTGCTTATTGATGAGGTCAATAATGTGGGACTGTGTTTCGAGGTTGCCCAACCCTCGACAGTTCCAAATAAGGCTAGGTATCATGAGTGATAGTGGCTATTGCCACGAGCCCTAGATCTGGTGACATATGGAGAACGTTGTCGTGAGGTCCTATCTACCATCTCTGTCTGATATCCTCTCTAAAGGTCAATGCCCTCAATGGGGAGATCTAATGAGGACTCAGATCTAGAGTCCTCAGCACTCGATGTAGAGCGCCCACTAGTGTCCTCCACTGAGGATGAAAGAGAGATTACTCGACGATTCATCGAGCATTCTCCCCTACTAGGGCTCTCACGCTCCCTCGAGCTCTCTAAGGGTATGCTCAATGGTGGATCCGGAGGTTGGGATGGTAGGGAGGGAGAAAGAGAAAGAGAAGGAGGGTCGGATATGGATGTATCTAATGGGCTCCTATCGGGGACCCTATCGGGTGATGGAGGGGGGTGGGAGGGTGGGAGGGTGGGCGAGGTGTGGTGTGGGAGGGGGCAGACCTAGGTGATGAGGAGCTAATAGGTGATGGAAGTTGTGAGAGTGTAGAAGGTCTAACGGATGAAGGAGAGCTAATTGGTGATAGAGAGGTAGTAAGAGCTAAAAGCTTGATGGATGGAGAGGAGCGGGTTAAAGGTGAAGTAGTAGTAGGGCCCCCTTGTTTGGGGGAGTGTCGTCGAACTCGTGGGCTGATATTGTTCCCTATGACGGGAACATTGTCAACCTCCTCGATCAAGGTACCTAGAGCCTCAAAACATTCGATGTCTCGACTATCTTCCCCTTACCTATTGGTATGGGGGGAGTTGGGCCTACTATCATCTTCCTTCCCTTTCGGGTGGATGTGGATGCTCGAGAGATAGGATGTGACACTGATGTAGGTGGGGTTGTCCCCTAGAACCGGCTGGAGGGACACTAGTCTGGACCGGCAATGGTCGAGAGGGAGCACGCGAGCTCTGTATGGGAGGGCAGCTAGGTGTAGTCTTCCTTGCCTCATTGATATAATTATCATATGACATAGGTGATAAATAAATCGTAGTAGACTCTAAAGATGATGGGGTGGTCTTATGTCGACAAGTGTGGATGGTGTGTCCAAACACTGTGCAATGGGTACAAAAATGAGGTAGTCTCTCGTATATAACTGTTTGATAGATCTTTTCATCCCCATTCTGCACAATGATCATGCGTTGAAGGGGGGCCAAGAGGTCTATCTCTACACATACTCGTGCATAACCTGGGCGGTTAAACATTTTAACGCCTGGATCTAGGCGTATAAATGTACTGACTGCATTTGCCAAAGACTCAAGTGCCTTAGGCGTGAAGAAATGTGCTGGTAGACTAGGAAAACCTATCCAAACTGGAATGGAGTGCGGTTGTTTCCCTCGGGAAATACCGTCTGTCTGTGGGGTCCATCTATATGTATGCATAATGGTATCCTGAATCTCCCATGTGGTCCGACTCCAAGCTTTCCGATAGTCAGCCTCGAGCTCAAAACGGATAAAGACGCTCCGATAATCACGGGCACCGATGACTACCTTACCCTGAAAATGTCCTGGGGCCAAATAGATCCTATAAATATCATCTAGGTGGGGACGTTTCGTAGAGAAACGCCCTATCAATGAAAATTGGAAGGCCTCCGCCAGTTGGGAGACCTCATTCGAAGAAAATGAGACTGTTCTCATTCCCCCTTCATTAGTGTAACCCCGTGACGGTATTCCATCAGCATAAGTGGGGTGTAGTTCGCATCTCGGTGTATTTGCCACTGTAGGAGTGGGTTGTTGTCCTACTAGTCGTTGGGCCCAAGACTTGGCTGGGGCTTGGGTGGGCTGGGTTAGCTTGGCTTGGGCCTGAGCAGCTCCGGTTTCAGAGGTTTGGGCTAGTAGGTCTGGGGCCTGGGTGGGCTGTGATTGGGTGTGCTGGTCCAGCTCAGTCTGGACCTGAGCGGCCTGGACCTGAGCGGTCCGGGCCTGAGCGGTTTGGGCCGTTGGGGCCTGGGTCGGTGGGGTCTGGGCCGGTGAGGCCTGGGCTGGCTTGGTCTGGGCCGGTTTAGTCTGGGCCGGTGGTTGGGTCCTACAAGCTTTAGCCTTCGGACCCTTGGGCTGCGCGGTCTTGTCTGGCACGACCGTGTTCCGCGCAACCTCGGCCGGCTGGGCCTGAGACTGAGCCGCCACGGCCATCGTGGCTTCGGCTACTGTGGCCTGCTCGGTAGTCCATGCCTCTCAATAAGTAGACGAGTGTCTCCTTGGAGAAGCTGGGCTACCGTCAAGCGAGGCCAAGAAGATGTGAAAGTGGTAAAACAGGCCAATGGTGTGTCCTCTAGCCAAGTGTCGTACCAGGCACTGATCTCGCCTCGCCCCACTCGCCAACGAATAAGAGGCACCATCTCCAACCAATGTCGCTGCCAGTCTGCCCATCGTTTGACTCCTTTGATGTCAGCCGGCTGTCGAGCCCACTCACCATATTTGGCTAACACAAAAGTACCTAGCACCGATGGTGTGGTCCTCATCCTCCAAATGAGTTTCTTTTGAAGCATGTTAAGTACATTTTGAGGGCGCCTAATACCTAGGCCACCCTCATCCGTAGGTCGACATGCTTTCTCCCAAGAAACTCGGCGTTGACGACGAGGTCCCTCAAGTTGTCCAAGCAATAGGGACCATACGACGCCCTTCTACCCCCATAGGGACCATACGACGCATCCAGGGCCTAACGGGGTTCTCTCGTGGACACTTACCTTTTGACTATCTAGGATGTCCTATCTTCCTCGGTCGTAGGCGCATACACTATTTTGACACCCTAGTGGGCAAGTTAAGGAAGAAACTAGCAAGATGGAAGTTACAACTTCTATCCCCTGGAGGATGGATCCAGTTGATACGCCATGTTCTCATGAGCATACCATTACACCTTTTGGCAGTCCATGAGATACCAGACACCGTCTTACAAACTATTAGACGGATATGTACGTCCTTCCTTTGGGATGGACAACTTGAGGGACCTCGTCGTCAACGCCGAGTTTCTTAGGAGAAAGCATGTCGACCTACGGATGAGGGTGGCCTAGGTATTAGGCGCCCTCAAAATGTATTTAACATGCTTCAAAAGAAACTCATTTGGAGGATGAGGACCACACCATCGGTGCTAGGTACTTTTGTGTCAGCCAAATATGGTGAGTGGGCTTGACAGCCGGCTGACATCAAAGGAGTCAAACGATGGGCAGACTGGCAGTGACATTGGTTGGAGATGGTGCCTCTTATTCGTTGGCGAGTGGGGCGAGGCGAGATCAGTGCCTGGTACGACACTTGGCTAGAGGACACACTATTGGCCTGTTTTACCACTTTCACATCTTCTTGGCCTTGCTTGACGGTAGCCCAGCTTCTCCAAGGAGACACTCGTCTACTTATTGAGAGGCATGGACTACCGTCGGACTTGTTACCAGCCATCACCATGACTGAGATGAGTTTTACTGAGGACCAACCCATCTGGACACTTACCATAGATGGCAGTTTCTCTTGTAGCTCCTCTTGGGAGCACTTTAGAAACCGCTCCCCAAAGACATTTTGGGGAAATCTCATATGGCATCCGGCCATCACACCTCGTGTTTCGTTCTTCTTGTGGAAGTTCATGCACCGAGGACTACCCACCGACGATCGAGTGATTGTCACCGATCAGGAGGTGGAAAGGAAATGTCATTGTTGCTCCATCACGACAGACGAAAGTATGGAACATTTATTTTTCCATAGTGATATCGCTGTCGAGTGTTGGCGTCAACTTCTAGCGAATTGGCTTCCAATGCTCTCGTATAGACCTACGAGACCACCACTAGAGGTCTTTAGGAGAGTCTTTGACTCACCGACGAGTGTCAAGGTTTGTCCTTTCATCCGTATCTCCATAGCATATATGTTATGGGAAATATGGAAGGGACGTAACTCATCTCGATATGCAGGCCAAGTGATGCGTGCCACAGAGATTATGAGGCACGTAACACAATGGCTTCGGAGTACTCATTCCTTAGTGCCAAATAAAACGAAACGCTCGCGTTCTGTTTGTGAGGCTTTTGGGCTTTAGGGACTCCATATCATACCTACACAGACCTGGACTGAGGTTTAGGGTTTAGGGTTTAGGGTTTTAGGGTTTAGGGTTTAGGGTTTAGGGTTTACAGTTTAGGGTTTAGGGTTTAGGGTTTTTTTTTTTTTTTTTTTTAAGAAGAAGAAATTTGATTGAGTGATAAAAGTTTGACCTCATTCCGAGGTTACATAAGTGGGATCTCATTCGCACAAGGGGCGAGGATGACATGAAGAATGAAAGACCTCTTTTGAAGAGGGGATGTGATGATACTAGAGGTAGACTCCATGACGTTCATCATATTTGAGGAAGGTGATTGATTTGCAGTGGGTTGAAAAAGCTTTTGAGTTTATGAAAGTTGGAAGATCTGCTCAACAAGAGTAGGACGAGAGCTCCATGTTGTGCGCCATGCAATGTTCCTGCAAGACAAGAGTTTGCTGCAGTAAGTGGTTCTAAGAGATAAATACATTGATATAAAGTGGTGAGAAAAGAGTGATTAGGGTAGTGAGGAGGATAGAACTATGCTGAAGCATGACAATAAGCCCAAATATGAACTTGCCTTGCTAGTGTTGCACGCGCCTAATCCCTCTGGCCAAGATCTTGTTAGTATCATCAGTTGCCGTACTTCCTCTAAGTAGGTAAGGGACCTTTCACCCCACGAGGAATGACTTGGTCTCTGGTTCTAACTCTTTTCTTTTCTCTTATTCTCTCTCTCTTCTTTCTCTCTCCTTGAGAGCCTCTTCTTTTACCCTCCACTAATGCCCATTATTTGGTGTACATTAGGCTAGTGATTAAGGGAAGGGAAAAAGGTTGCCCTTTTTTTTTTTTTTTTTTGTTTTTTGGTTTTAGGGCCCTTTCCCTCACCCTCCACTAATTGTCTATGATGGGCTAGTGATTCTGGGAAAAGAAGTAGGCTGTCTCTTTTTTCTTCTTTTTTTTTTTTTTTTTTTTTTTTCTAGAGAGAGAAAGGGAGGGAGAAAGAAATAGAGAATCGAGAGAGAGAGAGAGGAGAGAGGGTCAATCCTATGGATATAGATCTTTACCTTCTCATGGGTTCAAGCTGGCTGATGGTACTAATAAGATCTTGAGAGAGGTGCTAGGTTGCCGATTCACAACTAGTTTGGCAGGTCTGATGTGCTATAGACCTATAGTTCAAAAGTGGGCCGATGCCAACATATGCTGATAGTTCTATGTCCTCACTACTTGAGCATGATAGATAGTAGATGTGATGTGATTATGAGGAGAGTAATGATTGGAAGTAATGTACCCGAGTGGATTACGATGTGCCTTGTTGTCCGTGTTGTGCTGTATCTCCATTGTGGTCTTCAGCGGCCAATAGTAACCACCCCTGATCTCCTCCAAGCAATATGCCACTGTCGTGGAGAGGCCGGTAGTGGAGTGCGGTGTATGCGTAAAGAGGGTATGCCGAGTCGCTCAAGTCTATGAGCACCTCGGGCTTCCAGGGGCATGTCCTGCCAAAAAGAGAAGACTGTCCTTCGACGCGATCTGACTCCATGCGCAGCAAGGGCGTCAGCTGTCTGATTCCCTTCTCGGAATTGATGCGTAATAGTTGTGATGCGTCTTCGACATCGCATGATGTCTGTCCAGATATTCTTGAGCCTCCAATGAGGACAAGAGTCTGCACGTAACATGTCCACTAACACTTTGGAATCAGATTCTAAAACAATGTTAGTAATATTTTGCTCCTCACAAAGAAACAAACCATCCCGTATTGCCATAGCCTCTGCCACAGTATTAGTTTGCATATTATAAAAGTTCGAAAAGGCAAAGAGAATGCATCCTGTACTATTGCGTAAGATACCGCCTCCTCCAGATGATCCTGGGTTGCCTTGAGATGCTCCGTCGACGTTGAGTTTCCACTGTCCAGCCCTCGGTGGTGTCCATCTAACAGATCGGACAGTAGTCCAGGTCTGTGTAGGTATGATATGGAGTCCCCAAAGCCCAAAAGCCTCACAAACAGAACGCGAGCGTTTCGTTTTATTTGGCACTAAGGAATGAGTACTCCGAAACCATTGTGTTACGTGCCTCATAATCTCTGTGGCACGCATCACTTGGCCTGCATATCGAGATGAGTTACGTCCCTTCCATATTTCCCGTAACATATATGCTATGGAGATACGGATGAAAGGACAAACCTTGACACTCGTTGGTGAGTCAAAGACTCTCCTAAAGACCTCTAGTGGTGGTCTCGTAGGTCTGTACGAGAGCATTGGAAGCCAATTCGCTAGAAGTTGACGCCAACACTCGACAGCGATATCACTATGGAAAAATAAATGTTCCAGACTTTCGTCTGTCGTGATGGAGCAACAATGACATTTCCTTTCCACCTCCTGATCGGTGACAATCACTCGATCGTCGGTGGGTAGTCCTCGGTGCATGAACTTCCACAAGAAGAACGAAACACGAGGTGTGATGGCCGGATGCCATATGAGATTTCCCCAAAATGTATTTGGGGAGCGGTTTCTAAAGTGCTCCCAAGAGGAGCTACAAGAGAAACTGCCATCTATGGTAAGTGTCCAGATGGGTTGGTCCTCAGTAAAACTCATCTTAGTCATGGTGATGGCTGGTAACAAGTCCGACGGTAGTCCATGCCTCTCAATAAGTAGACGAGTGTCTCCTTGGAGAAGCTCGGCTACCGTCAAGCGAGGCCAAGAAGATGTGAAAGTGGTAAAACTGGCCAATAGTGTGTCCTCTAGCCAAGTGTTGTACCAGGCACTGATCTCGCCTCGCCCCACTCGCCAGCGAATAAGAGGCACCATCTCCAACCAATGTCGCTGCCAGTCTGCCCATCGTTTGACTCCTTTGATGTCGGCCGGCTGTCGAGCCCACTCGCCATATTTGGCTGACACAAAAGAGCCTAGCACCGATGGTGTGGTCTTCATCCTCCAAATGAGTTTCTTTTGAAGCATGTTAAGTACATCTTGAGGGCGCCTAATACCTAGGCCACCCTCATCCGTAGGTCGACATGCTTTCTCCCAAGAAACTCGGCGTTGACGACGAGGTCCCTCAAGTTGTCCATCCCAAAGGAAGGACGTGCATATCCGTCTAATAGTCTGTAAGACGGTGTCTGGTACCTCATGGACTGCCAAAAGGTGTAATGGTATGCTCATGAGGACATGGCGTATCAACTGGATCCGTCCTCCAGGGGATAGAAGTTGTAACTTCCATCCTGCTAGTTTCTTCCTCAACTTGCCCACTAGGGCGTCAAAATAGTGTATGCGCCTACGGCCGAGGAAGATAGGACATCCTAGATAGTCAAAAGGTAAGTGTCCACGAGAGAACCCTGTTAGGCCCTGGATGCGTCGTATGGTCCCTATGGGGGTAGAAGGGCCTACTATGAAGCTACTCTTCGAGGCATTTACGAGTTGACCTGCAGCTCGCTCATACCTCGAGATAATACTCATGAGCCCTCTAATGGATGTCTCACATCCATTGAGGAAGAGTATCGCATCATCAGCAAAGAGGGAGTGTGAGATGATCGGGCAACCCCTCTTTGAGTAGTGTGGTCGGATTAGTCCTTGATTGATCGCTCGGGTGAGGGATCGACTGAGGACTTCTTCAACTAAGATGAAGAGGGTGGGTGATAGTGGATCGCCCTGTCGTAGACCTCTCGTGGCCGTGAAGAATGGTGTGGAGCTACCGTTCACTAATAAAGAGAAATGATTCTCTCTAACACATGCATCAACTAAGTCAATGAAGTCGTCGGTGAACCCAAAGCGTCTAAGAACCTTAATGAGGAAACTCCACTCTATCCTATCAAAGGCCTTCTCCATGTCTAATTTGATGATGATGTTAGAGCCTCGACAATCATGGCCAAGGGATTGTGCTAGTTCATGTACTAGCATGATGTTATCGTGAATGTACCGTCCCTTGACAAATCCGCATTGTTCTGGAGATATAAGTCTATCAAGGAAACTACTCAATCTACGTGTAACGATCTTAGATACAACTTTATAACACACGTTACACAAACTGATAGGTCGAAAGTCTCTAAATGAGGTTGGGGTAGTCACCTTTGGTATAAGTGCAAGGAAGGTGGCCTTCCAACTTCGTGTAAAGACTTTACGACGAAAGATTTCCTTGATGGCCTGGATGAGATCAGTGCCAACGATATCCCAACATGAAATGTAAAAATCAGCTGGGAAACCATCTGGCCCGGGTGCACGATGTCTACTCATAGAGAAAACTACTTCCTTGATCTCTTCTCCCGTGGGTATGGCTGTTATGAGAGAGTTCTCACGGTGAGTGACCAATGATGGGATCGAAGTGAGCATATCATCAGAAATCTCAATCGGCTGAGAGGTTAAGAGAGTACGAAAGTACTCAACCCCTGCCTCCTGCATGCGGGAAAGGTCATGATCATATGTCTCTAAAAGAGAGGTATAATCTGAACGTGAGCGATGAGCGACCGAGGCATGAAAGAAACGAGTGTTTCTATCACCCTCTTGTAACCACTGGATGCGTGATTTCTGGAGATAGAATAACTCCTGTCGTCGCACAACTTCATCAAGCTGGTCACTCACTCTACTCCTCCTTTCCCAAGCAGCATCTGAATATCTAGCTTGCAGTAGTCTTTCAACTTCTGCTAACTCTTTTTGCAATGCATCAACTTGGGTATGGACATTCCCATAGATATGTCGGTTCCACCATTTAAGGTGGAGTTTGAGATTCCTTAACTTATAGCTAAGGTTCTCCATAGGAGAATCTGAGATCTGTCCGTACCAGTGATTCTGTACGAAACTCTGAAAGTTTTCATGTTGGAGCCACATGGTTTGAAATCTGAAGGGGGGTCTATGGGTGCTCATACTCTGTTTAGGGAGTATGAGGATCGGGGTGTGATCTGACCTATAACGGGGTAATATCGTGACTAATATGGGATGTCGCATCATGGCGATGCTGTTGATGAAACAACGATCGATACGCTCATAAATCAAAGCGTCCCCTCGATTGTTGCTCCACGTCCATGCCTCGCCTGATGTAGGTGGCTCAATAAGAGCTAATCGAAAAATACAATCATTGAACATCTCCATGTTACGGGCCCTAGGGATTCGCCCACCTTGACGTTCACTAGTATTACGGACACAGTTGAAGTCACCTGCTAGGTACCAAGGAGACTCAACTAGTGTAGGGTAGTCCCTCACGTATTGAACTAGGTCCGTCCAAAGAGTTTCTCTTTCTTCGGATCTATGTGATGCATAGATGACCGAGAAGGTGAACTCTTGGGTGAGATCTCGAGCCGTCATAGTGATATGCTGGGGTCCCTCGACTAGCAACTCCATAGAGTATGGTCTAGTCCAAAAGATCCAAATATGATTCGTGGGGTTGGAGTGAAAATGATCCATACCTAACCTCCTAAGTAAGGGTTGGATACGATCTGATGATATCATAGGCTCAATGAGGCCTACTATACCTAGTCGATACTGTCTGATAAGGCTAGCTATATAGAATTGGGTTTCGAGGTTGCCTATACCTCGACAATTCCATATGATGCTAGGTATCATGATCTAGTGAGTGGCCCCACGAGTCCTAGATCTCGTGGAGTAAGGTGAGCGTCTAGTGAGTCGTGTGGTCCTAACCTCCGTCTGATATCCCTCCTCTAGGTAGGTAGTCTCAATGTCAGTCTCAGAGCTACCATCCTCATGGGTACTAGTCGTGTGGCCCGTAGTATCATGAGCACTAGATGAAGAGGATGGGTGTGGTGCTTGACGATTCGTTAAGCACTGTCCTCTATCGGGGCTCTCCCTAGAATTAGCGGGTGGTGGATCAAGTATAGGAAACTGATCTGACGGTTGTAATAGGGGAGAGGGGGGGAGGGTATAAGAATCAGAATGGGGGGCTACGTAAGATGTACTAATAGGAAGTATGCTGGGGGTAGACCCTCCTAATAGATCATCAACAGGGATTTGAGGGGGATGGATAGGGCCCAAGCCTATACCCTCAGAGAAAGGGGTAGACCTCGGTCGGTGGGGACTAAGAGGTGAAGGACTCCTTCTACGTGGGGAGGAGTGAATGGGCGGGGAGGAGCTAGGTGGTGGAGAGACACTAATGGGTGGAGTGGGGTGGGTGAGTATGGGGGGTCGGATAACCCGGGGGGATCTAGTATGGGGGGTTGGACTAGGTGAGTCCCTCGTAGTGGAGGATGCTAGCCCTTTGGAAGGCCTAGTTCCCCTTTGTGCAGGTCCCTCAAAGTCTCTCTCATCTAAAGCCCCTAAGACCTCGAAGGTGTTTGAGGTTACGGGTTGCTTTCCCTTGCTCAAAGGGGAAGGTGTAGCCTCTCGTGTTCCTTTCTTCCCCCCTGTGTAGGTGGAAGAAGGGCGTCCAGCTGCCGGCTTTCGCCGTGCATGCTGTGTCTCAATCAGTGAGCTAGGCTTCTCCTGTGCCTTCCGATGTAAGGAAGGTGGAGCCGCCATAGGGGCAATCGAC